>LR753475.1:19129-138742 GCA_902729485.2 Mus minutoides
AACCATAAAAACTGGGTCCTCTCTTCCCTCAGGGTCGACTCCTCTATCCACTTCCGGGATATGAGTCGTCCCCAGAGCTCTGGCTTTCTCCGAATAAAGCCTCATGTGATTTGCAGCAAGCCTGGTCTCCTGTGAGTTCTTGGGGGATTCGCCAATATCCCGTGACTTGAGTGGAGGTCTCCCTACGGGGGTCCTTTCACTTCAAGGATCAGACAGGGAAAGCTATTTTGTATGACTGTATTTATTTCTTTTCTCCATTTTATTAAATATATAAGCCCAAAGCTGTGCTTGGTGGAGCACACCTTCAATCCCAGCACTTTGAAGGCAGAGGCAGGTGGATCTCTGTGAGTTCAAGGCCAGCCTGATCTACAGATGGACTCCAGGAAAGCCAGGGCTACACAAAGAAACCTTGTCACCCCCATTTTCCCAAAAAACTTTAACTAACTAAATAAAATATATAGGCCTAAGATATGGGAAGAAAAAAAGAAAATAACTATTTGCAGTTCTTTTTATTTTTTCCATAATGACTTCCAGTTCTTTATTGAAGACATATAAGATGCCATATCTGTACTCTGTTCCAGCTATATTTTGTTTTTGTTTTATGTTTTTGAGTCAGGGTTTCATGTGACCCTGGCAGGCCTGAAACTCACTGTGTAGCTGACTAGTCCCCTGACCCCTCTTTCTAAGTGTCAAGATATTATAGGTATGTGCTGTAGCCACCTGATAAGTCTATCCTTGTCCACCATATAGACAAAAATGTGATTTCCAAGGGAAAGTTCTAAGTAATGTTTGATTTTTTTTTTGAATTTGCTGTGAGGAGACACTGGAGAGTGGTATTTGAATTGAAGAATGAATTCTTTCTGTAGCCCCTTGCTGAGATCACAGATCTAACACTGAGAGTTACTTTTACTAATTGGTCCCTGTGTCAGATAGATAACAGATGTCAGAAGAATTCAGGAGGTCAAGTAGTTTACCTTCCTTACCCCTAGGCAAAATTTACCTAAGTCATCCAGGATGATATGCTCCTCTGACCTGTTCTGGTGTTAGCAAACTGATTCTCTACTTAAGTCACATACAATACGAACAGTAATGTATTTGAGAATCTCATCCCTCTGTAATTCAAGTACATCTCTTCATTTGAAGCTCTTTTTTCTGTTTCCATTAAAGAAGTATTCAGGATTGTTTTTTTTCTCCCTTTATTTAAAAAGAATCCTTCCTATACACAATGGCCACCCTCACATGACTCCCAAACTGTACTATTTTCAAATGAGAATTTTCTACTACACCTTATGTATTCTGCTGAATGGATTTTTAAAGACTTTATTTTTATTTTATATTTATATGTGAGTACACTGTTGCTGTTGTCAGACATACCAGAAGAGGGTATCGGGTCCCACAAATGGTTGTGAGCCCCTATGTGGTTGCTGGGAATTGAACTCAGGACCTCTGGAAGAGCAGTCAGTGCTCTTTACCTCTGAGCCATCTATCTCTCCAGCCCCTGAATGAATGTTTTATACTTTTTCTAATAGTAGAACCTGCTGATACTTACTGAGTACTTGATATGTGCTAAGGACTAGGCTATTTTAAATACAGATCCTGACTAATCCTCACAGTCATACTGCAAGAAAGGAAAGTACTCATTCCTGCCTTACACAAAAGGAAACTGAGGCTCAGAGAAGTAAAGTCTCTGGTCATAGAGCTAGCACTTGGCAGATCACATATTTGAACCCATGGCCAGAGCTCCTAATCATCAGGTTATACTAGCTGTTCTTTTTAGCTGCTCCCTGCCAAATCACATGTATAAAAAGTATGACAGCTTTCTAATGCAGGTTGTTAGGACGTGCTCAGACTCCTATTTAATGCATTATCTTACTGTTAGGACAGAACTCTTTATGTATGCTAGGTAAAAATGGTCTATTCTTACACTGGAGATATTTTTTGTAGTCTCTGACCATTAGAAAACACATTGTACATAGCATTTATGCAGATGGGGGGGGCATGTGACATGGCAGGGGCAGGGCGTGTATAGTTATCATCTAACTAGACAACTCCTAGTGAATGTTCTTTCTTTTTGGAGGGTGTTCCCTAGTTAAAGAGTTAAGGCTTCCTAGAGATAGTCAGGTACTGGAATGAATGTAGAAAATACTTTGAGTTTTACCAGATTAAAGTTGAGTAAGGGCAGGCAGTGGTGGCACAAGCCTTTAATCCCAGCACTTGAGAGGCAGAGGTAGGTGGATTTCTGAGTTCGAGGCCAGCCTGGTCTACAGAGTGAGTTCCAGGACAGCCAGGGATACACAGAGAAACCCTGTCTTGGAAAAAAAATGGTTAAAAGGTTTTTGTTTTTTTTTGTTTTTTAAAAAAAGATCAGACAAGAATTTTAACTCAGAACAAAAAAGGCAAATAGGATTTTTTGGAGACATGATCTATAGCACAGCTTCTGTGGAGAATGAAGCATAATGATTGCAATTTACTGGCCTGCTTGTTCTCCGTGGATGTCCTGCAGGCATGTTAAACTTGGATGTCCTGCAGGCATGTTAAACTCTACCGTCTAAAGCAGTATTTATAACCTTCCACTCTGAAATCTGATTCTCTTTCTTTCTGAATCCCTTACCTTCAGTCCTTCCACATCTGTTGCGTAGATTCTCTCTCTGAGCATGCTTTGTCTTTTTAAAGATTTGTTTATTTTATATACATGAGTACACTGTAGCTGTCTTCAGGCGCACCAGAAGAGGCTATCAGATCCCATGTTGGGAGCCACCACATGGTTGCTGGGTATTTCAGGATCTCTGGAAGAGCAGCCCTCTCTCCAGCCTGTCTTTTCTTTCTTTCTATCAAGCTTTCCTCTTCTTGTTTCCTAATAAACATAACCACTAGTACTTGCCTAACTACCTTTAATAGCTACCACCAGGCATGTGAATGGTTCAGCTCTGGTAAAGGTACTTGCCACCAAGCCTGACAACCTGAGTTTGGTCCATAAGAAGCACATGGAATGGGAGAACCAACATGATCCTGAGAAAGCCTGTCTTAATGTACTTTTCCTGGCCTGCTCTCCTTTCTCAGCTTTTCAGACATCCCCTCTGTGTTCCTTCACTGCTGTTTCACAAATGTTCCTTTTGTATGGCTCAGCTCAAACTCCTGCTTGTCACTGCCCTATAGACCAGCTCTGCATGCTTTGTAGTCAGGACACATGGGCAAGCTTTTTCTTCCATGGTGAACTGTGGTCTCCAAGAGAGTTGAAACTATATTCTCTTTGCCTGGCGTATTATCACACGGGCATAGTGCATGAATGTATTTGGCACAGTGCTTTAAATCTTCTTTGTGATCAGTAAGTGGGCACTGATCGGTCCTTGCATTTCAAAGAGGAGTGGGTCTGGATAGGAAAAAAGTGAGAAGCCTTTTATAATGGGCTGGGTTTAGACTGGAATGACATAAAAAATCATGATTTGGTTAATCGGTATTGTAGCATTGTTTTGAAGCTTTGGCAGTTTGAAAGGGGAGTAGAATTAACTTCATTAAAAAAAATGAGCCTGGTTATTTCTTCAGTTTGGTGGGGAATGTGTATCTCTTTAACCATCGCTCACCCAGTGTTGTTACTTTTGTTATATTCTTCGGCATTCTATTTGTCAGGTAAACCTTCGATTTTATCTTTATATGTGTTTATTAAATAGTCCAGCACCTACTTCGTGCCAGGCACAGTACTAGATATTTTGGAAATAGACTTAAATTAGCCTTAGAAGTAAAGAGCCATGGGAGAGCTGGGAAAGAAGACCACAGCTCATGTACCTGAGAAGTCACAAGGTTTTGCGGGAAATGACAACTGAGCCTAGTATGATGACCCACATCGGTAGTGCCAGCACTCAGGAGGCTTAGGCAGGAGGAGGAGGGGAGTTCTTGACAAGCTTGGGCTACAGAGGATAACATTTTCCTGTTTGTTTGTTTTTTTTTAAAGGGTGGTCTGATACTGTTGAACTCAAAGGTGGAAGGGAGGGTTTCAAGGAAGAAGTGTTGGGTGATGGTGGATGCTACATAAGTTCCTATAACAATGATCCTTCACCAACTTGAATAAATGAGAAAAGGACTGGTTTTAAGAAAAGCACACCTTGGCTTTTATAACATAGAGTCTCACTGGATACTCTAGGCTACTTTGAAATTCTCCTGCCACAATCTTTTGAATGCTAGGAGTACAGGTGTCTGCCACAAGGCAAACTTTTTCATAAAAGACCAGATAATGAAGTTGTAAGGCTTCCCCCAGCTGCATGGGCTTAATTGTCATCAAAGGCAACAGAAAAACAAAGGCTGCAGTTAAACTTCCTTTATGAGAACAAGAAGCAGGCTATGTTGCTCTCCCAGGACATTTGCCATAGAGTACCTGGGGAGGAAAAGAGGTAAAATTTCACCATGAAGATGTTTCTCTTCATCTTTGTAAAGGTGTGCACATGCATTAGGAATGTATCCATGCAAGTGGGAATTCTTTTTAGAAGCCAGTTGTGGCGTGCAGGTTAATTTTAATGTCGGTAGATATTTTATCCGAAATTTCTATTAAAGTGAACTTTACATTTGTGGTGATTAAGTAGATTAAGCAGTACCAGAAAAAACTGTCTGGCCATTATGGAAATGCATTTATTTAAATGCAGTCTTTTTTCTTTGCCTTCCTGCAGTAGTTTTCAATTGGGTACACTAACTTTATGTCATAGAATTCTTATTTGTGTTTGCTAATGGAGGAGAACCAAAACCAGTAATATAAAACCAGAGCTTCATTCAGGAGGTGCAGCTGACTGATGGATTGGTTGTACAGTATGGTCAAGGACCTGAGTTCAATCCTCAGCCCCGCAAAAACCACTGACCAGTAATGTCAAATTAGCTCTGTGTGGCTTGCGGGTCTCTCTTGGTGCTTACCTGAGTGTGCCTGTGTTTTGGGCTTTCTTCACAGATTAAATATAGCAAGCATCCTGGCAGTTCACAATATTCTTAGCTGAGAAAAATCTAAACAAAAAGGTCTACACTTGCAAAATGCCTGAAAATTTTCAGTCGAAGAAAAGGGGAAAGAGACAAACTTGAAGTGCTCCAATGGGAGACTGTTTTTCTTATCAGACATGGTTTGGGTAATTGGATCGAGTTGGAATAGTTGAGTACTCAGCAGGAGGTCAGAGAGGCTAGATTAGGCAAGAACTTCCCAGTCCAAGTTTACTGTCCTTCAGGTTCCAAGTCTCCCTCAACTACTTCATTTCGTCTGTTACTCTGGTAAAAATATATGACAAGTGCTTTTCATTGGCTCTATTTTTTTAAGAGATACCTAGAATTTGAAGTCCAAATCTGTCTTCTAAGCAACTTGTCACTACTTTTCAAGGATGTGAGAGTTTTCAGATTTTATTGAGGGATTTTAGCTTCCTTTTAGACTTCTTAAACCTCTTTTGATTTGTCATCCCCTTCGAAAAGACTGGTTTTAAACACGAGTAGAGCTATAATATCACATCGAAGCAGTTTGTAATTCATACCCCATCCCTGGCAGTGGCATTCTTTTTAAAAATTGTAACAAGTAATTTGGTGACGGTCAACTAACTTGGTAGGCCAGAGGCTGCTTCTGTCTATGTTGGCTACGTGAGGTTTTATTATTCTCTACTATGATCCTGGAGTTGTACAGCAGTACTGGGGCATTTCTGACTATTTACCTTAACTGGGCTGGCCTGCTTTCTGGGTTTTATGGGAGATGATGTTATTACAGTGAAAAGCACGAGCCAGGCCCCTGTAAGGTGAGCTTGTCTCTTGTGAAGACAGCCTAGATATGGGTATCCCTTTCTGTTAGGTGCTTTTGAAAATTTGTTTCTTTGCCTTCCAGGCTCAGGCCCATGGCTTCTTTTCATATCTTCCTTTGCATTTTCTGTATTTAAAGCAGTTGTCTGAAGGGAGTGTCTCCAGTGCAGTTAACCTCATTGATCTGCTCTGAGCATGTGTATGTGCTGGGAGTTCCTCTGCTACACTTGAGCTCTGTGAGCCTGCTCTAAGGGTTTCCAGGTAGACACTGGATTCTAGCTTTTCCACAAATGCGTTCTTTTTCTGCCTAGCCATGAAGTTGGCAATCTCTTTTTCCCTTTCTTCCCGGTGACTGTTTTCCTTTTGATCCTTAAGACTGTGGAGACTTGATTGATTTCATTCTTGGCCTTGTTCAGTTGACTGAAGCGCAGGTATGCTTCGCCCTCTGCTTCCTACGGTCCAGCTAAATTTTAGTCTTTGAGTTCTTTCTGTGGCCTCTCATGCGTGACTTGGTTCCTCTTTCATCTGCGGGGTCAGCTCCCTGAGACCTGCTTCTGTGGTACAGCTTAACCCACGTTAACATGCCAGAACTTGTGGCTGGCCCCATGGCTGCTGAGCAGTCCCCTGTGACTGGACAGGGCCTGCTTTCCAAACTCTCCCAGTTTGGAGCTGGGCATTCAGAATTGAAGTTTCTCAGGTCTTCCAGGAGCAAGGTGAAGAGCGGGTAAAAGAAAAGCATTACCAGTGACAATGTTTTTGCCTGTTTAAAACAAGGCTGTGGAGTGGGATACAAGCAGAGTAAGCTGAGAATTAACATGTATACCTACATGGGGAAAAGAAAATTGGCTCTCAAGAGAATATTTAGTAGGTAGGTCAGCCTTCCCTCTCTTGAGCCTGGAAAGGACACCATTGTTATTGAAAAACATGTTCCTATCAGCTCAGTTTTTTATTTTCCCACATCTGAAGGCAACGGGGACACATTGGAAGTGTGATGAAAACGACAGCTGACGCTCTTCTTCTGGATGACAAGTCGTGGGAAAGAGGGCGACAAACTTCAGAGCAAATATTCTCTGTAAAGGCAGGCGCTGCCTACAGAGCTAGGCCCCATCTCACATACCTTGATGTGCTGGTGACGGTGGCAATGGTGGGGTCTCATTTGTTTCTTGTTTTAGAGAAGGGTCTCACTTTGTACCCCAGCTGCCTTAAAACTCACAGACCTAACCCTGCTTCTACCTCCCTGGAGCTGAGATTAAGGCATGTGTCACTGTACCCAACATGCTTCTAAATTATCTTTTCATTCATTGACTACTCCACACATTTATGCAATTTATTTTTATCATATGTATCTACCATTACCTTCCTCCAGCTGCTCCTAGTGTCCCCCACCTTGTCACCCTGCTAACTTCATGGCCTTCCCTTTGTTACTACTAGCCCCATGAGTCCAATTATTGCTGCCCATATGTGCATGTGTGGGAGGCCATCCGCCGGGGTATGGGGAACCTCTCGGCAGCCAGGTCCCCAAAGGACAGTGCTTCTCCCTTCCTTTCTAATGGTTTTTGTTTTAGAAGAAGCCATCTCTTTTATTTCAGAAATGGTTCTCCCCACCTGTCTTCTCTCCTAGCTTCTTTAATTATGATATTTATCTGTATGCTTTCAATTTTGTTTCTAGAAGAGCTAATCTCTTCCCCCTACATTCTGTGTTTATTGAACTGCACTGTACTCAGTTTGACTTTTCCAGTTCTTGATCATATAGATCATAAGTTATTTTGTGTATCTTTTGTTTGTTTGAATGTATGTGAGTTTTGTGCATGTGTTGGGCCAGAAAGAGAGGTCAGAAGAGAATGTTGGATCCCCTGGAAATAGAGCTAACAGATTGTTATGAACCACTGTGTTGATCCTGAGAACTGAACCTGGGCCACTGTTCTCATTCAAGGAATCATCTCTGTTACTCATTGTTTCTGAGAAAGGGTCTCAGTGTAGCTTAGGCGAACTCAGAACGCAGGTTGCCGTCACATGTGAAGTCCTCTCGACTTAGTCTCCAGAGTTCTACTATTAAAGGCATATACCTATATCTAGTTCATAATTATTTTTAGAAATACCTGAAGGTAATTAGGTAAAGTCTTCAGTGTGTGTGTGTGTGTGTGTGTGTGTGTGTGTGTGTGCGCGCGCTACTTGTGTGGTTAGAAGACAACTTTGTAGAGTCAGTTGCCTCCTTCTGCCTTTATGTGCCTTTATGTGGCTTTTATCTCAAAAACGAAACCAAGTCTCTGGAGAGATGGCTCAGTGGTTGGCAGCACTTCCTATTCTTCCAGAAGTCTCTGCTTCAATTCCCAGCACCCACATATGGCTCACTCCATGTGTTACTCCAGTTCCAGGGGATCTGATGCCCTCTTCTGATTTTTCTCGAGCACACAAACACCCATATTCATAAAAAAAGGGAAAAAAGTTTAAGTAAAACAAACACCCTCTCCCCCAAATCTAAAGTCCCCCCAAATTTTCTATTCCTAATTTTGACAAATATTTTCTTCTGTAAAATATTTTATTAATATTTTGTCCTTTTCTTCATTGAATAAAACTAATAACAGAATAAGCTTGTGATCACTTTAAAAAATATGGTCTTCTGGGGCTGGTAAGGTGGCTCAGTGGTTTAGCTCATTGTTTAGTATTCCAAAGATCAATTCCCAGCAACCACATGCTGGTTCATGAGCATCTTTAAGGGGATTTGGTGCCCTCTACTGGCAGGTACGTGTACATGCAGCAGAACCCTTATATGTTAAATAAAACTTTTAAAATGGTCTTCCTGTGTTTCCTATGATTATTTTAAAAATTGCTTTCTGTTACCTTAGCTGCTAAAACCACTTATTTGGAAAAATCTGAGTTTATAGATGCCATAGTCGTCCCTCCCCCAATGATTCAAATATTTTGGTTTCCTTTGCTTTCTCAGTTGAGAGGCAGACATTGAATTCATCAGCAGCTGCACTATTCCTGATACTTTTGAAAACAAATTTTTGTATAACAAAATACTTTGAACATTGTAGAAAAATCAGAAAATACAGAGAATTAAGAAAATCATTCAAAGATAACAACCTAGCATTTTGCTATTTACTTCCTACCCCTTTTCAAAGACTATGTACTGGAGACATTACTGAGATTGAAATTCACATAGTTTCATATTCTCTATTAGCTTTCCCCTTAGTGTTTATAGACCTATTACTTCAAAGCTGGGATGTTACTCAGCACTTGGTCGTCTGAGACTGCCGCCTCACAATCTGGAGTTCAGCTTGGGCAACAATGTGAGATGTTCTCTGAAAGAAAAATTATCAGAAGGAGATTTATTTAAACATGTTTCAGTTGTTTTATAATTGGGAATGTGCTTGTACATACATTGTTTATGACTCTTACTATTTTCAGTAAATAAGTTGGACATATAATTACTAGAACAAGGGCTATAAACTTTGGAAAGGTAGTATTTCTAATCCTTTGTTTTGGAGGGTTTGAAATTTGAACCTAGGGCTCACACGTGTGAGCAAGTGTGCTATGATCTTGCTATATACTCGGTCAGCACTGCTTTTTGTTTGATAGTAATTACTTGAAGTTTCAGTACTCATTTGAAGAAGTGGGTTATTTCTTGTGTATTAATAGTGGATAGTAGCCCTCGTGTTTTCTGGGAAGTACCTACATTGAGAAATTTTTTTTTCTTACATGGGTATTTTTAAAAATGATACCATGAATGAGTTTGAGTGTTTGATTTCCTTAGAGAAGTATAAGAAATTTCATTGGAATTTATATTAGCCTGCTAGTACATCGACATTACTTAGGGACCAAGTAGTCCAAATGGTGGGTCATAAGTGTCTGCTTCTTTGCTTGTCGTTTGATCTTGGTTTGGGTTTTTGGAGGTAGAGTCTCTGTAATGTAGCCCAGGTTGGCCTGAAACTCAATCTTGCCTTAGCCTCCTGATTAGAGAGATCAGTCTTTAGAACAAGGTATCTGGCAACCAGGAGACAAAGTGAAGGGTTTTTTTTTTTTTTTTTTTTTTTTTTTTTGCCTGACTGTGATTCACTTTGATGTGGCATTTATAGCTTAGGAGATGGCGCATTAAAAGCCTACTGGGTACACTGTGTTTTGTGAACCAAAGCTATTAATAATAATTGTTTTGTACTTTTAAAAAATTGTTTTTGAAACATAGAGCTGGTCAATCACTAATAAGTTCAGAATATAAGATAAATTTGAGTTGAAAGGATCTTTTTTTTCTGTTGGCTTGAATTCATAATGCAAAAGGTAAGTAAGATTAAATTAAAGCAGACAGGCAGGCATATTTTCACAGTATAATCAATTAGCTCTCACAAAATATCCTCAACTCAATGGATTCAAAGTAGTATGTAGTTCTTTTACCCTCTCCACTGGCCTACCCTCCAATTGATTTTACCAGGTTCCCAAAAAAAAAGTTTTTCTCAAAAGATTTTCATTTAAGTCTTTATTAATCTTCCTTAAATCTTTAATAAATCTTCATTTAACTCTGATTTTAAGAACTCTTTGCCGATGGTATTAGGACTGGTGGCAGGACATCATGACTGGGATAGTGGTAGCTTCCTTACTGTGGAAGTTTTAGGAAAAAAAAAATTCTCATGAGATATTTTTCCTAATTACTGGTATCCAGCAAGTTCTGGATTGCAAAAGAGATCTAGGTTTTTCTAATGTCAGTTGTATCTAGCTCAGCTCCATGATTTACAGCATTTCAAATGTTCTGACCACAGTAGACCGTCACACATTTATAGTATCCTATATATTTTGTCAGTAAAATAGAAAGTACCATCAGAATAATTTTATTCAATTTTTTTTTTCAGAAGACAAAATAAGGAAAATAACATGAATTAGACTTGTTTTTTTCTATAACCAGTTTGCTGTTCCTGACAGAAATTGGAATGCCCTAGCCTGCTTGTGACAGTATTAGCAGAATTACATTTGAATGTTGTTTTGTTCTTTTTCCCTAGATGTGTTCTCTTTGTCATTGTCCTGGAGCAACCATTGGCTGTGATGTGAAAACCTGCCACAGGACATACCACTACCACTGTGCATTGCATGATAAAGCTCAGATCCGAGAGAAACCTTCGCAAGGGATTTACATGTAACTGGTTCATTTTGCTTGGTTTTAAAGCAGTCCCACCCTGTCCTTCAGGCTTTTACATATTCCTCCATTCAAAGCATTTCATCATCACTATGAAGGCTCTTTTGTTATGTATAATATGTAATAGTTAAAAGAAATGATTTAGGAAGTGTCACACTGAGGTTTATAAAATAATTCCAGTTTATGAATAAGGTGGACTGTGCTGCTCCTTTTTGTAGTTTGAAAAACGAATTGAATTTAGTTTGTGTAGTTCATTTTTTGTATTTTCCCCCCTCAGGGTTTATTGTCGAAAACACAAGAAAACTGCACATAACTCTGAAGGTATGTTTCATTAGCCAGTTTTATGTTTCAAGAGGAAATTAGAGTAAAATATAAATGAGTAGTCCTCTACTAAGTTTTTCCTTATGATAGGTCTTATTATTCAATATCTTTATAATTGGAGATGTTATTACATCAAACCAGTGTAAATAGTCAAAAAAGAGCTAAATTTTTAAAGAGAAAAGTGTCCCAGAAATCTTATGAATATACTGAAAACTCATGTCATATTAGGAAGAAACCGTGGTAGAGGTGACATGTTTCTCCCCAGGTGGTCATTAGGATTCTTGCTCTCAGCAGCTATTAGAGACGGTGTGAACCTAGGAATCCTAGTGTACTTTGGATCAGCGTGCAGTCTGGTGAAATGTCAATGCCCTATCTATGCTTTTGCTTTTCATGGTTCAGTTATTTCATGGTTCAGCTCATTGCATCATGAGCTATCATGATCCAAAAATGGAAGTTTCCAAAAAGAAACAAGTTTCAAATCAGCTTGATTGTAATATATTATGCTTTAGTGATGTCTTACTGTGTCCAGTTTCTAAGTCAGGCTTTGTAATGTGTAGGCATGTGTAGGGAAAACCACATTTAGTATTATTCATGATTTTGTATATCTATTGGGAATGTAAAAACAAATCCCCCACTGAGAAATAAGTGGAGACATACTATGCTTTTTTTTCTAGAAAAAAAGAGAAGTTTGTAAGTAACTAAATTTAAAATAGAAGCTTATCAAGTTATTTTATAGTTTGTTTCTACTTAAATTTGTAAAACCAGTTTAATAATATGTATATATTGTTAGCCAAGTTGTATTTGGTTTTAAAAGATATGGGGAAGTTAGTTCTAAAGTTGAATTCTAACTTGGATCAAACTTTAAAAAAACATTTTTTATTCTATTTGAAGTGTGTGTTTTGCCTGCAGTTATTTCTGTATACCATAAGCATGCCTGGTGCCAGTGGAAGTTGGAAAAGTGTGTCCGATATGACTTGGGTTAAACTTTTAAAAAATTTTTTTATTCTTTTTGAATTGTGTGAGTGTTTTGCCTGTGGGTATGTCTGTGCACCATGAGCATGTCTGGTCCCATGAAGTTCATAGGGAACTGGAGTTACAGATGGTTGTGAGCTGTCATGTGGTTGCTGGGAATCGAAAGTAGATTCACTGGAAGACCAGCTAGTGCTCTTTCTTCCACCAGCACACTGAGACACCTCTCCAGCTCAGCATCAAACCTATTCAAACATATGGTTTTGATACCTTTAGTAGCAGTATAAAATGGATTAGCTTCAATCTCAGATTATCCTGTTTTCATTTAACTTTGACTCAATGTTTAATTTTTTTTTAAGTTTCTAAGACTCTTCTATTCAAAATTAAAGTATCAGATACTGATATTTTAGGAAATTGATCCTTTTGAGACAGGGTCTCTATTATGTAGCCTGGGCTGTCCTGAAACTTACTATATAGAACAAGCTGGCCTGAACTCACAGAGATTCACCTGCCTCTGCTTCCCAAAAGTGCTAGGATTAAAGGTGTGTGACACCATACTGGGCTTTGGAAGTTTGACCTTTTTAAAGACTGAGCTAGGGGCTAGAGAGAGATCTATAGCTTTCTTGTAAAATATCTGAAATAAGTTCCTGACTCCGATGCTGGGCAGCTCTTGGGGTCTGATGTCTTTGGCTTCTATGAGTACCTACACTCATATATACCTAAAACACAGACAACACACACACACAGACACAGACACAAACACCCCCCACACACACACGAATAATAAAATAAATCTTTAGAAAATTGGCGTACCTAATGTAATTCCTGGTGTAAATATTAAAACTGGTTCTCCTTTTGATCTCTTATAATTTGCTTTCATAATAGAAAATTGTACTATTTTTACATTTGAAGCCCACATTAATACAAATACTTCTTCTAACTGCTGGTTCAAAATACACATGTATTAAAATATCCCTGAACTGTATATATATCATACTTATTGTATGTTAATTAAGATATTTAAATGAAATGATTTAGTATATATATATGCTAACCATGATTTTGTCATAACACATTGTATACATGAATTGAGTTATTGTGCTGTATTCTACATATATGTACAGATAAAATAATAGTTGAATATTAATTCAACTCAACATTGAATATTAAGTAGACATACATGTACACAAATAATAAATGAATTTTTAAAAACATTTTTTGTCCTTTTTTGAGAAAGCGTATAGGGCTGGAGAGATGGCTTGGAGATTAAGCATTTGATGCTGTTGTAGAGAACTAAAGTTTGGTTCCTAGCATTCACATCAGGCCCCAACATCTGCCTGTGACTCCAACTCCAGGGAAGCCCCCTCTCAGGCCTTATTGGAAATAGACTGGATAAACAATAAGAACAAAATACTTGGAGGTGTTAGAGTGTGATTGAAAAGCCCGTATAACTATTTTTCTATTTTTTCCTCACTTAATTCTAGAACTGAATCTCATATCTTTTGTGGCAAGTTATAAGTAGGGACTAGCAGTGTGTCTCAGTGGTAGGTGGCTTGCTTGGCATGCATGATGCTCTGGGTTCTAGCTCCAACACTACATTTAAAAAGGAAGGAAGAGCCACTGCAAGGAATAACTATTGTAAGGAAGCTTTTCTATATTCTATTCCTTCAAGATGTTAACGACGTATTTATGCAGTGCCCTGTTATGATTAGAGTGGCCATCTATGTTAATAGCTGAGGATTAAGATTCATGATCTGATTAATATAAGTATATGAGTATATTGGAACTAGATACTTGAAATACTTAAAGATGATTAATATATACTGATTAACATAGCTGGCTTCTATTTTACTGTCTAGGTGTCTGAAGCCAATACTGCCATCTAGTGGTAGAGAAAAGCCACCGCAGAGCCTACTGTATGAAGAATGATTAAAAATTCGTTTTTTAAACATTTATTTAATGCGTGTGTTTGTGTGTGTGACAGAAACTAACTTGTGGGGGTCAGTTTTCTCCTATCATGTGTTACTCAGGATTAAATTCATGTCTTCAGCCTTAGCAAGTGCCCTTTTCTGCCTTAATCATCTCAAAGATGCAACTGAAATGATTTTGAGTGCCTTTTGCTTAGTGAGAGAGTTCTAATTCTACTTCATACTTTATAAGCAACTTCAATTTGGCCTGATTTGGGTTCATGATCTACTTCTATAGAATATTAGTCCCTTTTGTTTCCTTCGTATATAGTGTGCGTTTATACTTACATTCTGGAATTTGAGGCATAATCTTCCAGAATTGCAGCTTTTGAAGATATATTTTCATAATTATGTCCTGCATGTACCTCTGTGTACCACATTCATGCCTACTGTCCATGAAAAAGATCAGAAGGTGGCTCAGGGTTCCCTATAGCTGGAGTTCTTGAGTGACGAGTTGCTGTGTGAGTACTGGGAAGAGCGGTCAATGCTTTGAACCAATGAGCCAGCTCTCCAGCCCCAGTGTTGGCAATATTTATATTTAGAGAATTTGGCTTTTTAGCTCAAATTTATTTTTTATTGAGTACTTTGTCAGAAACAGCTAAGATTTGTTCTGATGGGAAACGTGTTCTTACTTTATGACTGTAATTTATGATGGGGAGTTAAAGGATTTTATTTCAGGCATTCTCTAAGAACTATACTTCATTGGTCTCTAGGGCAAAAGAACTTGATACCTGTGACAGTTTCTTTAGCATTTACTGTCTGTAGCTCAATATTTCTGATATTAATCTGTCATGTTAGCCTTATACAACATGAAGTGTTGTGAAGCACTAAATTCAAGAATAGTTTTATAATAAAGCAATTTAATTTTCTAAACCTAAGTAAAATATTATTTCATATTAAATGCCTGAAACTCATGTCATCTGTTTTGGAAATAAAACTTGGAGGTTAAATCTAGTATCAGGATGAGGCAGAGGTATCAGAAATGACACCAAGGTTTTTGATATAATTGAGTCAGTTACAGAATGATGACATTTATTTAGGTAGTGCTAGAGTTGGAAAAGGCTTATGAAGAAAGTTAATGAGTTAAACTTTGGAAGGTCAAGTTTGAGATATAAACATGCTATCCATGTAGGGTATCAGATGAGTGGATGAGTGGATTAATATTGCTCTAGTTTTATGAATAGAGACCTTGGCTAATGATAAGAATTTGCCAGTGTATCTCAGACAGTAGAGGAAAAGTTACCTAGGGGAAAGCTCAGAAGAGATGAAGGCCTAAGACTGAGTCTTGAAGGCTGTTAATGGTTGAAGGATGGGCCTGCAAAGGCAGAGGGGACATGGGTAGAGAGAAGGAGGAAAGAGTCACCTTAGTGTTAAAGCTGTAGAATGGAAGAAAGGTGGAGTATAGCCCCAGAAGGAACTAAATGGTTAGTTTTGTTCTTGAGAAAGTATTCTCTGTCTCAGTGACAATAGAGCCATTCGTGATTTTAGAGAAGGCTTTGGGGAGAGAAGTTGAGATATAAACCATTTAGGAGTGACTTGGAGGCAAAGAATGTAGGTAACTCTTAAATGTGATTGCTTGGAAAGAAGCATGGGAGTTAAAGAGTGGCTTGTGGCCCTGATAGGCTCTTTTCTTATGGTGCTAGAGATGGAGCCCAGAGCCTTGTGCATGCCAGGCAAGTGCTTTCTCACTGAGCCACGCCGTGAGACTTTACTGTTTACATCAGGTTTTGCACATTTTCATGTATCTGAGGGGTTTACCTGCATGTATGCATATGTACATGTATGTATATGTACATGTATGTATATGTACATGTATGTATATGTATATGTCTAGCGCCCATGGAGGCCAGAAGAAATCATTGGAGCCTCTGGATCCTTGCCACTAGACAAGCAAAAGGGTATCATTGGAAGCCTTGGAACTGAAGTTATGGATGGTTGTGAATTTCCATATGGATGCTGGAAATTGAATCCAAGTCCTCTGCAAGAGGTGGTCTAAACTGCTAAGCCATTTTTCTAGCCCCTGTTTAGGTAGTTCTAAGTTCATCAAAATCCCGTGTGAACATGTAGAGTCTCCTTAGCACTCACCAGTGTGGCGTAACGGGGTGCATTTGTTTCAGTGTGTGATAGAACACGGATGCATGATTATCACCTGCACTCCCTACCTTTGATAAAAGTTCAGTAGTGATGCGAAACATTCTGTGGATTTTCATACATCTATAATGATGCATACCCATCTTTATATACTCGCGAGCACTTGCACACAAGGGTGGACTTTTCTGTGATGTTCTGTCTTTGCATTACCTAGTGTGGTGGCTATGTGTGGTGTTGACTAGTGTTCTTAAAAATTATAGCCTATTTTTCTATTCTTTTTTTTTTAAAGATTTATTTTATTTATTATATGTAAATACACTGTAGCTGTCTTCAGACACTCCAGAAGAGGGCGCCAGATCTCGTTATGGATGGTTGTGAGCCACCATGTGGATGCTGGGATTTGAACTTATCACCTTCGGAAGAGCAGTCGGGTGCTCTTACCCGCTGAGCCATCTCACCAGCCCCCTATTTTTCTATTCTTTATTTATTCATTTATTTATTTATTTTTGGTTTTTCGAGACAGGGTTCTCTGGGTACCCCTGACTCTCCTGGAACTCACTTTGTAGACCAGGCTTGGCCTCGAACTCAGAAATCCACCTGTCTCTGCCTCCCGAGTGCTGGGATTAAAGGCGTGCGCTACCACACCCGGCCTATTTTTCTATTCTTAATGGGATGTTTATGTATTAAACATGGATAAGAGTTACCAGAATCAAGTCCATTATGTTTTGTCATGTTGTGCTGTTTTGAACAGGGTCTTACTGTGTAGTCCAGGCTGACCTGCAGCTCATTATCCTGCTACTTTCAGTCTGAGTGCAGAGACTATGAGCATTTGTCACCATACTTAGCTAAGCCCTACACCTTCTGTGGTGTGTGTGTGTGTGTGTGTGTGTTGCAAGTCATGCACATGCCACAGTGTGCACACAGAGGTCACAGGACAACTTATGAGAGTTGGTTCTCTCCTTCTACCATGTGGATCCTAGGGATTGAGCACAGGTAGTCAGGGTTGGCACCAAGCACTCTTACCTACTGAGTCACTATTTCACAGGCCCCCAAACCACCCCCAAGGTGAATTAATATTTGGTCTTTATACCATTTTGAATACTATATACATTATATAGTGAGATTAAAAATGTTTACTGTGTGTATGTATGATGCATGTGTGTCCCAGAGAGCACCTGTGGAGGTCAGGACAACTTAAGGGTATTGTTCGTTCTTTCCACCATTATGTTGGCTCTGGGAATCAAACTTAGGTTATCAAGCTTGGGTGCAAACACCATCACCCACTATGCTGTCTTGTGGGCTATTAATAAATAAATATTTATAGTGAATAACTGAGTGAAACACTCTGTTAATGGTAGAATTATTTTCTTATTTATGGGAAAAATCGTATTTCTATGAGTTTAATGAAAGTATTTACAGCTAACTCACAAAATGGCTTTTTCTTGCCATTTCTTCTTGTTAGAGCTTCTTTTTGTACTTGGGACATGTTTCATTACTTGATCAATTAGCTCAATCATAGATGGCTTTGAAGCTGAAGCTGTTCATTCATAATGGAAGAACTATCTGCATCAGTGCTGTCCAGTTGATGTGCAGTGATGGAAGCAGGTCAGGCTGACACTGTTGCCTCTGGCCTGGTGTGGCTAATTCATTTTTGAGATGTGGTCAGTGTGACTAAAAAGTGAAATTCTTTTATTATAACTGACCTCATGATGTTTAAAAGCCAAACAACCTGTATCACAGAACTCATTTTTATGGAATTACAGAGTCAAAGCAAATAAAGTTATAGTGGTTCCAATCAAAAGGTCTGATTCAGTTATTTGAAACATTGGATTGAGCCCTGTTGAGTAGACCATAGACCTGGTAGGCATCCTCATTTCTAGGGGCCATTTCATGCTAGTGAAAAGCGTAGTTCCTGCAGACTCATGGACCTACTGCTAATTGTTACAATTGACCCATGTAAACAAATCTTTTGTTTATTTTTGAGCAGCTGATTTAGAAGAAAGTTTTAATGAGCATGAACTGGAGCCCTCATCTCCAAAGACTAAGAAGAAAAGTCGCAAAGGAAGACCAAGAAAAACTAACCTTAAAGGTCTGGCGGAAGACACCAGATCCACATCCTCCCATGGAACAGATGAAATGGAAAGTAGTTCCTACGTAAGTAAAACCTAGTTGGCTCCTACCATTTGCTGCAACCTGAAGAGTTTCACTTGGACTGTGTCTACAGGTAAGTTTTACTGTTTGAAGTATTAAATAAGCTTTGAATCCATTTATAACTGTTTTCCTCCTTTTATATTTACAGCGAGATAGGTCTCCACACAGGAGCAGTCCTAATGATACCAGGCCTAAATGTGGATTTTGCCATGTAGGGGAGGAAGAAAATGAAGCAAGAGGGAAATTGCATATATTTAATGCCAAGAAGGCAGCCGCACATTACAAGTGCATGGTAGGCATGATTTTCTTATGTACTTTTTAAAAAAAATCATTTAGCTGGTAATCTAATATGGTACTTTTGCTTTAAACATTAGGGCTGTGCATAGTGCAGTATAGTAAAGTATTTCTTTACTCATTGCTTTGACAAAATACATAAGCAAGTTAAGAAAGGAAGAGTTTCGGAGGAGTGGAATGGTCCGTTTGCCTTTAATCCCAGCACGGGAGGCAGAGGCAGGCAGGTCTCAGAGTTCAGGGCCAGTCAGAGCATCATAGTGAGACCCTGTCTCAAAAGACAAAATGAAAAAGAAAAGAAAAGAAAAGGAA
The DNA here is from genome assembly GCA_902729485.2 of Mus minutoides. Classification (NCBI taxonomy): domain Eukaryota; kingdom Metazoa; phylum Chordata; class Mammalia; order Rodentia; family Muridae; genus Mus; species Mus minutoides. The sequence goes on from LR753475.1 coordinate 38,108, forward strand.
AGGAAAGGAAAGGAAAGGAAAGGAAAGGAAAGGAAAGGAAAGGAAAGGAAAGGAAAGGAAAGGAAAGGAAAGGAAAGGAAAATGGAGGGAGGGCGGGCGGGCACGAGGGTAGGTGGCTTGTTTAGTTGGGAGTCTGTGGTGATGGGCAGTGAGGTACAGTGGCAGGAGCATCAGGCAGCTGCTCACACTGTATCTACAGTCAAGAAGCCGAGGACCCCAGCCCACAAAATGATGCCACCCATATTTAGAGTATGTCTCCTCACCTAAGCCTAATCTATAAAGTCCCTAACAGACATGCCTAGAGATTTGTCTCCAGGATGATTACAGATTGGGTCAAATTGCCAATGAATATAAACCATCACAAGTAATATGCTATTCTCTGAAATATTTCTTTTTTCAAAACAGGGTTTCTCTGTATAGCCCTGAACTGCCCTAGAACTTGACTAAGCTGGCCTTGACCTCAGAGATCTGCCTGTCTCTGCCTCCTGAGTGCTGAGATTAAAGGTGTACACCACCATCACTGGGCCCCAAATCTTACTGTACTTCAGACTTTATTTATTTATTTATTTATTTATTTATTTATTTATTTATTTATTCCTTGTTCCGGTCAACCCAGCTCGCTCCCGCCGGCTCTGCTCGCTCTGGCCAGCCCCACTCGCTCCCGGCTGCCCCCATACTGCCCCTGCTCGTTCCAGCCGGCCCGGCTCGCTCTGATCGGCTCCGCTTGCTCTGGTTGGTCCCGCTCGTTCCGGCCGTTTCTGCTTTCTTTGGCCATCCCCGTTCAGCTCCGCTCGCTCTGGACAGCCTCACTTGCTCCGGTTGGTCTCTCCAGTCCAAGGATTCATTTCTTATTATTCTTCATAAGTACGCCGTAGCTGACCACCATGTGGTTGCTGGGATTTGAACTCATCACCTTCGGAAGAGCAGTCGGGTGCTCTAACCGGCTGAGCCATCTCACCAGCCCCTACTTCAGACTTTTTTTAAAAACCAGGATTTGAAGTAATAATTATAGTTACCATATTGAAATACTCTTAATTTATAGTATAAGAATTTAATTTTTATAATCATCATTAAGAACATTTATAACTATGTATAAATATCTTGAGCTTCAACTTCTAACCTAATAAATATCACTGTTATGGTATTTAGCACACTGTACTGCAGTTATTTACAAATGTAAATAGACCTAATAGACCCTAAAGTTCCTTGGAGAGATCCTATCTTTACACCCATAGATCTTGACCTGATTGATCTTTTGAGCTAGATTTATTGAATTACTCATCTCACTTAGGATTAATTTTGAAGTTATTTATATAAGAAGTTATTACCTAAGTGTGAAGTCACAAGGCTGAGAACCTAGCACTTTGAAAGCCAAAGCAGAAAGAGTGTCTCAAGTTTGAGTTCAAGGCCAGCCTATAGAACACAGTGAGACACTGTCTCAAAAGCCAAATAAATTGGGCCTGTGAAATGGCCCAGACAGGTAAAGGCATTTGCTGCCTCCAGTACTTGGATGTCAGAAAGAACTGACAACTGCGAGTTCTTTGACCTCTACCTACATAAAGAGTCACTTATAGAAATATATAAGCATAATAAAAAAATTTAAGACACAATAACCCCTCAAAAAAATTTCCAAATAAACAGGAATTCTGTACTAGAGTGCATATTAGATTTACCCAGAATTTTCTTTTTCAAAATATGTATCTTAAGGGACCCCTATGGAGTAGCTTTTAGTTATATATTTGTTTTGGAAATAGAAGATCAGAAAGTATTCTAATTGTATCATTAATTGAAATTTACCAATTTAAACTATTTTTTCAAAAATTTCTGGGAGTACTAAATAGGCAGACAGGGTGATGGTATTATTGAGATCTTCGTTATTTAAAGCAGGGCATTTAATCTTAGCTCCAGTTGGAAATCTTAGTTGGGTTTTTAATTGTTTCCATTTTGGCTTATATTGTAATGAGACAGGAAAATGTTGATAGTGATTATTTAGGCAAAGTCTCTGGGAGTTTCCAAAATGTAACAGTTTGTAATTGTGCTGTTTAATCTTCCTTATAAGAGCTGCCCAGTGGTGATAGTTTGTGGTTTTCTTTTGTAGTTGTTTTCTTCTGGCACTGTCCAGCTCACAACAACGTCAAGAGCAGAATTTGGAGATTTCGATATTAAGACTGTACTTCAGGAGATTAAGCGGGGAAAAAGGATGGTCTGTGATTTCTTATATGTATTTTATATATATACGTATTTGTATTATGCCATGATACCTTTGATTCTTGCTTTAAATTTAGGATACATCCCGTATTAATCCAGTTATTAAGAATGTTAATATAGCCGGGTGTGGTGGCGCACGCCTTTAATCCCAGCACTTGGGAGGCAGAGGCAGGTGGATTTCTGAGTTTGAGGCCAGCCTGGTCTACAAAGTGAGTTCCAGGACAGCCAGGGCTATACAGAGAAACCCTGTCTTGAAAAACTTAAAAAAGAAAAAAAAAGAAAAGAAAAAAAGAATGTTAATATAAAGCACTTTATAGTTTTAAATATAATCTGGCCACTGGTCACCAGCTTTAAGAACTACAACTTTAGAGTTAGTAACTACAGAGAGGGTCAGTGAAATGCAAACCTTTTTTCAAGTTTGGTTTTGAAAATTTTCAGACTGGTAACAATACTGGTCCTTACCCTGATTCATCAGCTACCAAGTCCTTACGTCACCTGTACTTCCAATTCTTGTTGCTTTTACTCATTTATTTTCAGCATTTGTTTGTATGTGTGCATGTGTGCACATGTGTTTGGGCTGCTTTGTGTCTATGTGAGTGCATTTGGAGGCAAAAATCAGATGTCAGGTGTCCTGCCCTGTCTCTTTTTCCCTTCTTCCTTTGATGTACAGTTGTGAGCCATCATGGGATTGCTGGGAATTGAACCTGGGTTATCTGGAAAAACATCTAGTGCTCCTGAGCCATCTCTGTAGCCCCCTCTACCTCATTTTCTCTGATTTATTGAAGAACACAAACTACATTTATTTGCTTTTTAATCTTGTTTTTCCATCCTCCGTATTTATATTTAAAGTGGGAATTACAGAGGCTCAAGAGACAGCTCAAGGGCTAAGAGAACATACTAGTCTTTGAGAGGACCTGAATTAGGTTCCCAGTACCCTGATCACAACTCCCTGTAACTTCCTGGAACTCTAACACCAGGTCCAACACCCCGTTCTGATTTCCACTGATACCTGTTCTTACGTGTGCACATTTGCCCACATAGATACACACATATAAACCTAATTAAGAATAAGAAATAATTTGAAAAATTAAATAAGAGGTTGGAGAGATAGATGGCTTAGCATTTAAGAGTACTAGCTGTTCTTACAAAGGACTTGGATCAGTCTCCAGCACCCACACAGTGATCTAAAGTCTGTAACTTTAGTTCCAAGGGATTCATGTAGTTGTGTGTGTGTGTGTGAGAGAGAGAGAGAGAGAGAGAGATTCAGTCAAAACATTCATAACATATTTTTCAAAAAGAAGTATACTAGGAATTACACATAAGGACATGAACAGATTCAGTTTCCCCTCCTAGAGACATAATACTATTCCACAGGAAGAACTGTAACATCCCATGTGGGTGTATCAGGTCCATAATGGCTGTCTTGGATGAGATGGTCCATTTGTTCCCCTTGTTGTGTAGTTCTTCAGGCTTTCCTGTGGGAGCTTCTGATGGTTGTGGTCCTTGTCCAGATCCACTAGAAATGACTGTTTCTTTGTGGAACTTCCTATGTTAAAGTGAAAATGATCTGTTCTTTAGATTCGGGTCTTTTGATTGTTAATTTTGATCACTTTGAAACTAAAATCCTTAATACTAAATCCTAGTCTTCTGGTGCAGCAAGAAGTGCTGTGTTGTTTAAGAGAAACCTAAATAGGTGAATGGGACAAAAATTTAGTTTTGTTCATGTTAAAAGGTTAGGGTGAATGCTAACCTAGCAACCCCCTCCCTGTGTATACTCTAGTAGAAATCAGTCCATCACAATCCTCCACCATCTCTCCAATAATACAAGGGCATCTGCAATTGAATAAACCTGCTAGCTGTTTACTATGTCCCCCTTCCTGGAGAAGGGCTATGAAACATTCTGGAAAAGAGAATGTTTGCCTCTTGCTAGTCGGTCTTAGTGCACATGAACCCCCCTCTTCAGTGGGTACCTGTTACTCTCGCAGCTTTCTTTAGGAGGAGCTTCTCTGGACTCCACGCAGAAGCTCTGAAAAGATTTCTGCCCTATCTGTCCCCCTTCTGTAAACTGCAGAGAGCAATCCCAGTGCAGAGATCGCTTTCCTGTTTTTCTCAGTTTTTCCAATCATAATAGGAAAGGATCTGATTCCAGGAAGGAAAGGGATTCAAACCACTAAAATATACAATATTATTCTTTTTGTGCTAGTAAAATGAAGGAGTGTCATCTATATTTAGAGTCTAACTTTATATGGTGTCATGGTTTTGATTATATGCCATATAAGTTAACGTTGTTGGTGTATTTTTTTGCCATAGAAAATGGCTACTGTTTTTCTTCTATTCTTAATACTTATTTTCATTTATGGGTCTTCCTGGATGCACACGTGTATGTGGATGACCATGAAGGCCAGAAGAAAGGTTCAGGTACACAGAGCTCCAGGCAGTTGTAAGCTGCTTGCAACCTCTGAGTACCAGGTAGCAGGAGTTAGTGGCATGGGGAGTTACACAGTATGGTTGCTAGAAGTGGACTCTGATCCTCTGTAAGAACGACAAGTACCCTTAACCACTGCGTTACTGCACCAGTTCCTGACTGCTCTCTTCTGTGTAAACTGAAGTAGTTGGCTAAAAATAGAATACATATGATTGCCTAAACCTTCAAGTATTGCTTCTGATTGTTCTTTCTTTCTTTTAACAGAAATGTACACTTTGCAGTCAGCCTGGTGCTACTATTGGATGTGAAATAAAAGCCTGTGTTAAAACCTACCATTATCATTGTGGTGTACAAGACAAGGCCAAATACATTGAAAATATGTCACGAGGAATTTACAAGTAAGACAACGAGTGTCCGTTTTCCTTAACATGTCAGTAAGCTAGTGCCCTTAAAAGGATAACACTAAGTTTTTAAATGAAATTAATTTATTTATTCACTTTAGAACCCAACATCAGTCCTTCTTCTCCTTCCAGTACCCCTCATGTAAGTCCTTCCCCCATTTCCCCTTAGAAGGGGAAGCTCCCTCTTGGTGTCACCCTTCACCTCCACCCTGCACATCAAGTTGCTGTGGGTCTAGGCACATCTCCCACTGAGGCCAGACAAGGCTGTGCATTTACGGATGAGATCCATAAGCAAGCAGGCAGGCAGGCAACAGGTTCAGGGACAGCCCCTGCTCCAGTTATTGGGGAACTCACGTGAAGACCAAGCTGCACATCTGCTACAAATGTGCAGGGACCTAGGTCCAACCTGTGCTCACTCTTTGATTGGTAAAGTTCAGTCTCTGGGAGTCCCCAAGGGAGCACTAGTTTTTTGAATCTCTATTTTTGATGATGTTTCAGGGAAATTTAGAATACTAATGCTATTATATAAGAAGTGAGAAGTACGGTTTGCCTTTTTCTCTGCCGGTATGGCCCTGGGCTAGCATTCATTCATCTGTAACCTATGCGCTAGGCATTGGACTGGAGCTGCTCATTCACAAGACTGTCCTCAGGAAGCTTACAGTTTATTGGGTTCTCTCAAGAGCGCTCCCTTTGAATTAAATGGCCAGACAAATCAGTGCTCAATTATAAATTATATAAACACCTACAAGTAGTTACAAACAGCTATAATATTGGAGATGAAAGGGCTAACCTAACCTGTGGTAAGAAGCGTTTGAGTTTGCTCTTAAGTGTTTGAGCTGAGACATAAAGGGCAAAGGTGAACCTGGTACAGGTGTCCTAGTGTGTGCATAGTAGGTAAGTACCCCCGCACTGAGAGAACTCTAGCTTTGGGACTTTGTTTTGTCTTTATTTTATTTTATTTTATTTTAGACAAGGTCTCACTGTGTAGCCCCCACATCTTCCACCTTAGTGCTGGGATTAAAGGCATTTACTTACGTTTGGCATCTAGCTGCACATCTGCATACTCGTCTAAAGTCTCAACAGTTCTCACCTGCACTACTGTCAATAGCCTGTTCATTCTTGTCTCCTTTCTGCTTCTGTTCCACCTGATGTCCTCAGATTAAGGTGTGTGTTTGTTGCCTCACATAAGAGAGGGAGACAGAATGTATTCTCAAATTCAGGACGCACATCACTCTTTGTAATGGGATTTCTACTTACCTGGGTATCTATAGTGGCTCCATTATTTCCATCATGCAGAGTAATTGGAATCTCTGAACTTGATGTGCTTTTGAGACTTGTGAAACACTTTCACGGGGTTAATATGTAGTTAAACAATAACTAACATTCAATTAAACCGTTCCTTTGGGCTCTTGTTTTGTGGATAAAGTAGTTACACATTAAGTCATCAAGCCCTTTGGGTGCCCACATAACATTCTAATGCTAGCAGGCCTTTAAGCAACAGATATTATGAAGATTATTATGTAGACATCTAACACAAAGCAAGAAATGGAAGACTTCTACTTTATTGTATAAGGCATGCTTAGCTGTAATGGCAAACGATTCAAATCAGCAAACTATACCTGTCTCATCAATATGAATTATAAAGTCAGTATAAATTTTTATATATAGTCAATATAAATTATAGACATCCAACCCAGCTCTGTAATATGATACTAAAATATGAAAATAAGTGTTTGTGTGATCTATTGTAAATTGGCAAAGAAAAACCGTGTCACCACCTCCCACGTAAATGATGACAGGACAGTTTATAACTTTGAGTGTCAACTCAGATTCTTACATTATTGTATTAAGGGCACCTTTACTACGTTGAGAATCATAATAGGGTGTCCAGGAGAAATCAACAAATTTGTTGTTCGAACTAAAAGCAATAGCCCCAAGCCAGGGCTGGGCCTCAGAATCACCAGCCTTACACTGGGCCTTTTTGGAATTGTCTATGCTTCTGTCCTACCACAGATGCTTTATTTCAGTAGGTTTGCAAAGAGGGTCAAACTCAAGGCAATTCTCATGTTCATCCCTAAAAGAACAATTAGACTAAACACATATTCATTCAGATTAGGACCAAGACAAAGGTACCAACACTAACATTATCTTCAATATACTCTGTAGAGTTAGCTCTTGCAACAAGAAAAGAAAGAGGGGCTAGAGTGCAGCTCACAGCAGAACAGTTGACTAGAACATTAAAGAATCCAAGTTTCATTCCGAGCACCACAAAAAGAAAAACAAATATATAATAAATACAGTGATTGGCTCTTGTTAGATTATCTACTAAGAAAATGCAAAAGAATCAAGTATAAACTCAGGAGAATTAATGAAAGCACATCAAGATTGCACAATATGAGATGCTTTTTAAAAGGCAATTCCAGTCATAATTGTTTTGAAAATGTAAAGAAAAATGTTTCTTTCCCCTCTCCCTATGTGCACGCACACATATGTACACACTTTATCCAACTTTAAAAGCACTTGCATTTTGCTAAGCATCCAAGAGAACTATATTACATTCCTCAGTAGGACTTAACATTGAAAGATTCCTAGTCACTAGGCAGTGGTGGCGCACGCCTTTGATCCCAGCAGCACTTGGGAAGCAGAGGCAAGTGGATTTTTGAGTTTGAGGACAGCCAGGGCTACACAGAAACCCTGTCTCGAAAAAGAGAGCAGGGGGGTGGGGAGATACCTAGTCACCAAATTAATGTAAAAACCAATATAATGTTAAACAGGTTTAAAAATGTTAACAGTTTTGTCTAAGCAGTAATCAGAGCATTATTAAACAGGATTAGGAGGCACACAGAGGAAAGATGTCAGATATGGGAGGCAGTTGGTTACAATCTCTTCCAATTGTTATATCTGGGACAAAAAATTCTACATCTGCTTTATGGTTGTATGGTTTTTCATTGTATTGGTTAATCACTTTTTTATTGGATCCTGTTTTAGACATTTAAATTAACTTCTTGGCTGTCAGAAAAATCATATTTCAGGGTTGGGTTGTCTTCGTTGGTGGAGACTTGCCTAGCATGCATGAAGCCCTGATTTCAATCCTGTCACAGCATAAAAATAGGTGTGCATAACACTTTGAATGTTTAGCTAGCAGTTCAAGGTCATCCTCTGTGATATAGCAAACTCAGGTCATATGAGGCTACATGAGAGCTTATTGTCTCAAATAAGCAAAGAAAAAAAAATCATGTTTCAAGCCGGCTGGTGGTGGCACACGCCTTTAATCCCAGCACTTGAGAGGCAGAGGCAGGCAGATTTCTGAGTTCGAGGCCAGCCTGGTCTACAAAGTAAGTTCCAGGACAGCCAGGGTTACACAGAGAAACCCTGTCTTAAAAAAAAAAAACCAAAAAAAAAAAAAGAAAATCATGTTTCAGTGGTCACCTCTAAAAAGTATTTGGCCATGATAATTTAAATTGTTCTTTAAACTTTCTCCTCTGAGACATGGCTCAGAGGTTGAGAATCCTGACTGCTCTTCCAGAGGTCCTAAATTCACTTAGGACCTCCAGTGGATTATAACCATGTATAATGAGATCTGGAGCCCTCTTGTGGCGGGCAGGCTTATATGCAGGCAGAACACTGCATACATAGTAAATGAATCCTTTTTTTGGGGGGGTGGTTTCGAGACAGGGTTTCTCTGTGTAGCCCTGGCTGTCCTGGAACTCACTTTGTAGACCAGGCTGGCCTCGAACTCAGAAATCCGCCTGCCTCTGCCTCCCCAGTGCTGGGATTAAAGGCGTGCGCCACCACGCCCGGCGAATCCTTGTTTTTAAAGACCTTTTTTTTTTTTTTTTTTTAGATTTATTTTTATGTGAGTACACTGTAGCTATTTTTCAGACAGACCAGAAGAGGGCATCAGATCGAATTATAAATGGTTGTGAGCCACCATGTGGTTGCTGGGAATTGAATTCAGGACTTCTGGAAGAGCAGTCAGTGCTCTTAACCACTGAGCCATCTGTCTAGACCCCTGTAAGTGAATCTTTAAAAAAAACATATATATATATATATATATATATATATATATATATATATATATATATATATATATATATATCCTTCAATCCCTGCAACATCTGTTCCAGATAGACTGTTGACTTTGAATGGGTGTCTTCATACGCATAGATTATGGAGAGACATATCCAAACAGGTTCAAATGCAAAGGAATATTTCTGAATGAAGTAACATGTGAACCACTTAAATATGGCCTTTCTTCTTTAACTGCCATTTTTAAATTATTTATTGTTATTTTATGACATCTGTGTTTTGACTGTATGTATGGAACAGGAGTTGCAGACAGTTGTGAGCTACCTTGTGGGTGCTGGGAATTGAACCCAGATCCTTTGGAAGAACAGCTGGTGTTCTTAACCACCTAGCCATCTCTCCTACATCCTCAAATATAGCTATTTTCAGCTCTAATTTTATAGTTAAAAAGGCAAGGGAAGTTGGACATGGTGATACATGCCAGAGAGATGGGGAGCGGGGGAGGAGGCAGACTACATGATAGTTCTTATGTAGAAGAGTAAACATTTAGGGCAGCACCGCCCTATCACTCATCTCTCCCCTCCTTTGTAAGCTTCCTTGGAAAAGTTCCCGAATTCTGTACTTATCTGTGTAGTGTCTTGATTCTTACTGTGTTTCCTCTTCCCTCTCCACCTTTGCTGTAAACTTTAATTTGGTTCAAAGGTTTAAGTTAGACTGGGGCTATGTTTGGGGGAAGATGCTTTACAGATGATGGAGCTGCCTAGAGTCTTCACTCTGGATATTTGAACCTGTGGTTTAAAAATAATTAATATACATGATGCAGTCCCAATGTGCTGTATTTGAAGAGGAGTACAGATTATCTGTGAAGCTGTTAAGTGTTTTACAACATGAAGTAAAATAATGAACAAAACTAGATTGACAATCTGGGCAAGAATGGTGCACGTGTGTTATCCCAGCACTCAGAATATGGAGGCTGGAGGATCAGGAGTTCAAGCTCAGCCTCAGCTACAATGAGTTTAAGGGCAGCCTGGGCTATATAAGTCTGTCTTGGTGAAACAGAGCAAACAAACAAAAATGTTCTGAATTTAGGATGGCAGGAGACAGCTCATTGCTGTTACTCGTACCATAGTGAGTCTGAGCTAGCCCACATACAAATTCTAGGTTGGCCTCTAGGACTGCTTCTTCTCTTTGGCTACAAAATGAGACCACATCTCAAAAAAAACCTCACATAGCTGTATTCAGTTATTATGATACCCCAAGCCCATCCTTGCTTTCTGTTCTATTCAAATGTTTGTTGTAAACCTTTAGGGAGTAAGTACCTTTTTTTTTTTTTTATCTAGAACTGACCACAAGAGGGTACTGTTCTATTTTTGCCTAATGTAGAAGTTACCTGAAACCAGGTTTCATTTAGCCCACCATTAGCATCTTTTTATCCTCCCTTCTTTTTGTTACTATACACTAACCGAATAAGTGGGTTTTGTTACAGCACACATATAATGTACTTTGATCACACTCAGCCCTGTTACTTTCTTTTGCCCCTACCCCCATCCTTAATAGACCCCCTTTTAGTTTTGTGGTCTTTCCAGCCCATAACCTCCACATATTTTGTGTTTGTGGAATTGATCATAATTAACAGGATGGTCTCCACTTCCATCCATTTTCTTGCACCAATAAAAATGTATTCTTGATAAGCAAAGTTCTATTGAACGCATATACATTTTCTTCAGATCACCTTTTCTATGACTGTGTACACATGTGTGCATGAGTGTGTTTCTGCATGCTAGATAAATAAGCCTACCACTGAGGTATATTCCTAGGCCTTTTTTCTTTTCTCATCACCCGCCCCCCATTTTTTTGAGTGAGGGTCTCACTGGGTTTTCTAGTCAGGCCTTGAACTTGCATTCTTCCTTCCATAGCTAATTATCAGAAGCCACCTACATTATTTTATCTCAAAAACTTCATGAATTTCAAATATACAGTATATCTGCCTAAATCAAAATTGCTGGAACAGCACAGTGTCTAAAAAATGCACTCTTAGTGACCACTTGCTTGTGTTTAAGGAGGAATCAACATATACACGGACACACTCTGCCTTGCTCGCTGCTACCTTAATGACATGTTCAAGTATAGCATCATTGATAGGGGAACATTGGAAATCACGTGCCTCCAAAAGTGGGCAGGATTAGTTACACAGTATCCTAGTTGATGGACTGAAGCTGGACCTGAGGCTTACCAAACTCAGATTTGATTCCTAGTTTATATGAAATGGAGTAAGAGAGAAGCAAAGAAAATGGCATTAGACAAATCCACAGTATGGTGCAGCTGACAAGCTGTCTGTTTCAATCTGGTCTTTAATAGGTCACTGTTGTGACATGAAATGAAATTGGGAGGTCCAGTATAGAGGAAGAGAAACATAGCCAAGTGAGATGCAGGGAGAAGAGCTGACTAGTGAAGAGATTATAGGGAAGGCAAGGAAGCTCGTGCGTGATGTGACAGCATTGAGGAAGGCTGTATCAAAATATGAGCAGAAAGCAACAGTGTATAGAGAATAGATATTCCCTCCACTCTGTGTGTGTGTGTGTGTGTGTGTGTGTGTATCTGTGTGTGTGTGTGTGTGTATTGTTCGCTCATTTGTGTTCTTCTACAATGTGGGTCCTGGGGATTAAACACTGGCCAGTGGGGTTGGTGGAAAGCACCTTTAGTACATTCCTTGGCCAGAGAGAAGCTCAGTAGTTAAGAACACTTGGTGCACTTTGAGAAGATCCTTGTTTGGCTTTTGGCTGTACATATACACATAGACAAATACAAAGTAAATACGTTTTAAAACTGTATCTCAGAATATAGTTGTAAATTATGTACATGAAATAAATTTGTGGCTTTTGATTAGTTCATTAGTTTACCTCAAAGTTGACTATTGGATTTTGTTTTGAATTGTTTTAAAACACAGTGTCAGTCTGGAACCCAGGCTAGCCACAAATTCACAAAAGTCCTCCTATCCATAAAAGTTGCATTTTAAAAGAAATTTGATAAGTCTATTTTATTTGTTTGTTGGGGGGCATGCGTGTGTGGCATGGTATACAAGTTCTGGGTGTCTGTTGTCTCCTGACAATAAGCATGTGGGCCTATTGTCAGGTGCCATTATCATCAGGTGCCGTTATATGATGATATATCTCATAGTACTAAGTATGAAGGAGCAAAGCCATATTTTATAAGGGACCCAACCTCCTCTGCTAGCAGTTATATAATATATTCTTATCAACATTAGAAGAAGGATTTTGAGATGTTTGTCTTTCATCATTGTAGACTCTATTGTAAAAACCATAGTGGAAATGATGAGCGAGATGAAGAAGATGAGGAGCGAGAGAGTAAAAGCCGTGGAAGAGTAGCGATTGATCAGCAGCTAACCCAGCAGCAGCTTAATGGAAACTAGGTATGGAAGTTGATTTACAGCTCTGTTGTCAGAACACCGTGCACACTAAAACAGAATGATGAGATACAGCAAAACCATTGAGCCTATTGTATAGAGTTATGAATGTGGGGCCAGTATGCTTAGGGTTGTGGAGCCCTGTAGAGTTATATTTGCTTTTCTTTAGCTAGTCAGTTTTAGAGCCACAAACAAGCTATCTACTTCATCAGTAAACATAGTTAGAATATGGCATTAGTAAGATACCCTTGTTCCTTAATAATATTATGTCAATTATATCACCTTAAGCATCATATTTTACATTTTTTATCATCTTTTAAACAGGTTCGTGGGACAGAGAGAGTTAGAAAACTGAGAAAAAAAAACAACTATAACTCCTGTGCTTCTTTTCCACTTTTTTCTAAAAGGGTTTGTAACTTTTTACTGCCCAACTCTTAGATCCTTCATTGAACTGCCTAAAAACACCTTGTTAGTTTTCTGAGCCTTCAGTAGACGGCCGGATTTGACATATTGATATTATGTAGCTGTAGTTTGCAGTTTCTGGGAAGCAGTGGAAACACTATTAGCCCTGTGTATACTGTCAGCAGTTAAAACAGACATTGAATGAAGTAAACTGTATTTCTGGACTGAACAAAGTTCTACTGTTTAGAGTATGTAAGTTTGTGTAGTAGATCCACGCTCAAAGAAAACCAGAAGCAAGTTGTACTTCACCTTGCAGACATGCCTCTGGTAGCAACACCTGGTGATTTGGGGACTTTTTCTTGTTTTCATACTCAAGCAATGGATACTACAAATGAAGACACTCTTCTTTTTGTCTTGGCTTTGACAGCACATGCTCTAACCATTTCTTTTTTGAAGTGTGCTGAAGCCTTCCTTGGGTCCTTTTTAGAGTTATTCTCACTGAGCAGCATGGACTCTGGGTGACTGGCGATGATAAGCTCTGAGCTCCAGTGCTTCTGCCAAAACTCTTGACAGTACACCTTTCTGTGCTGTACAGAGAGCTTCTGGCAAAATAATGGAATCGTATCAAGATCAAAATAATGTTTGGCAACATCAGATTAAACCTCTTTGAAATTCAAGAGGTCAGCAATGCGCTAAAGGACTTTGGACATCATGTCTGAAACCAGTTTCTCTCAAGTGCCCTGTTGTGTGGAACACTTCACATATTGGCCCAGCATATATAAGGAGGTCTTATGTGCTAACATTTTTTTTTTTTAAAGGAACCATCTTTGTGCAAAACAGTATTTCTTTTTGACTCTGTGACCACTATTTTAGAAACATTATTTAATGCTTTCAGTCATCAGTTTGCTTACAGATTGAATAAGCTTTTGTGCCCTGTTTTTCTTCGGGGGCTCAGAAGTGTTTTCTCAATCACCAGATTTTTAGAAAGGCTTTCTTTCCACTGGCGTTTCTCGCTCGTGACACACATCCACTTACCTGCTGAAGCACATTTACATATTTCTTTATGGCAAAACCAAAAAAGTTAGTTGCGGTCTGCCTAATATTACCATAGCACCTCAGTATGAAAAGTAAGGATTCTGAGTTCCACATCATTAGTTAACCTACCATAATGAATCAGATTTGCAAATAAGAAATAACATACTAACTTGACTGTACATTGATCTATTCTGTAGCTGGTAGAACAGCGTTTTTAAATGTAACAGGTGGAAAATTACACTGTGCTTATTGACTGAATTTTTAAACTGCTTGTCCCTTAAGATCATGTTTGTTAAGGTGTGTATTTACACATTCACTTAAATCAAGGGACTCAATGCTTGCTTTATTTTAACCATCTTTTATTGTTATTTTAGAAGGAAACTAGCTTTAGTAGTGGATTGCCTTGTGCGTCTTCTCCTTTCGCTCTTAATATGCCATGATGTGTATGTGATTAATTTTCAAGGTTCATCATGACTTGAAGTGCAAGGACAGATCTCAGTTTGTTTACCAAGCGATGTGACTTTTCCCAAAGGATCTGTACTTTATTTCCTTATAACAGCTTGAAAACCATTATTTTTTAAATCTTTAAATCACTGTGTCTAGGTAATTTTTACATTGTGTGCCATAGAACTTACCCATGGAGAAATAGAGCTCCTTCATTTTTTGGACAACTACTGTAATGATTTTTTTAAAGAAAAATGGAAGGTGCCAGGGGTAATTATGGCCAGTCAATAATTATATAAAGAACTTCAAATACTATAGCTGTCAGTTGATGGATTTGATATGTAGTACATGTATGCTTTTGTATGGGTTTCCTCAGCCCTTTCTCTGCCACTAGCAACCAGAAAAGCACTTTACCTTTTGGTTGGTTAGATAAGTGGCTAACTACCTGTTTTTCTCACTGTGGTGTGATTGGCAAAATAACCTTCATTTAAAGTTGAAATGTAAACTGAAGTCACATTAAACACTCATGTTTGGCTGTAAACTTCAATAGTTTGATTCTTTGTTCCTGTTTTCATTCTATGCTGAGTAAAAGTGCCTTACAATGTAAAAATTGTACAGTACTTACGTTCCCAAGTAGCATCTTCACCATCTATCTGGCTAGGAGTCACATTGTGGTAGGAGTATTAGATCAATAGACCTCAGCAGTGTATTTACTGTACAACTCTTAAGTCCTTAACTGTAGTTTTAATAAGCATGACATTATTTGGCAAATATATGGCATTTACATCATTTCCAAAAATACTGCCATTGCTGTCTACTGCGTATTTTTAGCCTGAAATTTTGATGTGTCTTTTTTTCTTGTTTTTTCTTTATTTCTTTTGTTCCCTTTTGTCATTATTAATATTAAACCGTGTAATCTTTGCAAGCGTATATTGAAGATTATTCTGGAGCATTTATTGCCTTACCAGAAATGTTAGTAAGAAATGTTCTTTAGAGTAGAAGGGTAGACTTGAGTTTCTATACTTTAATAAGACCTCTTTGTTCCTGGGGGTAGGGGGGAGTTTTGCTTTCATCTCATTGTTTTAAAACCCACACCTGAAATTAATTTTATGTCAAGGATCAGCAGTTTTCAAACTTGAGGTGGTACATAGTACACACGACTCAAGATATTAACAGAGTAACATGATCTACAGATCTGCTATTGAATTGAATCTATGTACTTGAACAAATGTGTGAATCTCAAATATCTCAAAGCAAAAGTGTTGTAGAATGTTGTTGCTTTTTTAAAAAGCACTGAAGTTAGACCAAGGCACAGTTTTGTTTTAGCAGACATTTAAGTTAATTGTAAAGATAAGGAATGCATCATGGGTCAAAAATCAAACATTCCTCAATGTTATGTATATTTTGTTCCTGTTATATTGGCTTTATTTTCAAAATTGTAGTTTGTAGTATTAGTTTCCTTTTAATGGTATTCTTGCATATACTATTCATTCAATAAATGAGTTCTGAATTTCAGGTCTGTGTCTGCTTTGTAAAAGTGTGTGTCAGGGATTATTTGTACAAGCAATAGTACCATGTTTCTTTCACTCTTCCTTTACTTCAAGGTGAAATACAAATGCCTAGGATGTTTAATAATAGCTCGACAGCAAACAGATATGGGAGGGAGACTAGAGAGTAGATCCAGCATACTCTAAGCCTTGACTTCAGTCCCCTGGTATGATACATAAAGCACATAACTCAAAATGTGGATGGACTGGAGGGGTGTGGTTAAACAAAAATGAATATGATCAGCCCAGAGTTTCACAATATAAAGATGTCATCATGGAAAGAAATAGCAGCCTTTGAAAGACAGTAGATTTGGACTTTATTTTGGTCCTTCTAATACATGATGCAGATCCCCCATGGCTTAAATCAAGTCCACTCCCTCCAAATCAGTATGTAACTCTGAAAATGAACACACCCAAATGCCTAGTAGAGATTATTTGACAGGTAACAGGTCATTCAGCTCTTCCACATCATAGACTTAGGTTACCCCCTTTTCCACAGACTGCTCGCTGCTGAACTTTGCACATCTGTTGTGCTTGATCCTACCCCAGGTCAGAAATCGACGTTTTGATTCCTGGACTTCACTTTTCCCAGACATAGTTTCTAAACCTGCCTTCGTAGTATGGAAAGATGGCTGGGATACACAGTAGTATGCTTTCCTATACATCTTAACTACCTGGTACATTGTGTGTGTGTGTGTGTGTGTGTGTGTGTGTGTGTGTGTGTGTGTGTGAGAGAGAGAGAGAGAGAGAGAGAGAGAGAGAGAGAGAGAGATTATTTAAATTCCATGATTAAGTATCAACTAAAAGACTATAATAAAAACATAAAAATGAAGTCGGGAGTGGTGGTGCACGCCTTTAATCCCAGCACTCGGGAGGCAGAGGCAGGCGGGTTTCTGAGTTCAAGGCCATCCTGGTCTACAAAGTGAGTTCCAGGACAGCCAGGGCTAGACAGAGAAACCCTGTCTCGAAAAACAAAACAAAACAAAAAACATAAAAATGAGTTATATGGTTTTCTTTACCTAGTTACACCTGTTGACAACTTGCTTTTTGTTTCAGTCTACACTGCCTAGCAATTTCTGAAAGTCATACCCAAACTCTATTACTATTTCTTACCAAAATTTAATGACAGGGCCATCTGTCTATTTATTGAGATACGGTGTCATAAGAGCATAAGCTATATATAATCAAGGGTAACTGATCTACTGATTCTCCTGCCTCCATCTCTCCAAGTACTGGTATTACATTTGTGTACAATCATGCTTAGTTTACCTACCAGGTCCATATGTTTTTTTAAAAAGGTGTGTGTGTGTGTGTGTGTGTGTGTGTGTGTGTGTGAGAGAGAGAGAGAGAGAGAGAGAGAGAGAGTGTAAAAGAGAGAGAGAGATGTTCCAGTTCCCAAGGAATCCAGAAGAGGTTGTCAGAACTGGAGCTATGAGCCATATGATAGGCACATGTATAACATGTACCAGGGACCAAACTTATGTCCTCTGCAAAAGCACCAAGCCCCAAATACAGCAAAGAGCCAGGCATGGTAGCACAAGCCTTTAACCCCAGCACTTGGGAGGCAGATACAGGTCGACCTCTGTGAGTTGAAGGCCAGCCTAGTCAACAAAGCTACATACATATTGAGATGTAATTTCCTGTAGAGGGGGAGGGAGGCGGGAGCAAAGTGGTTCATAACTGTTATCCCAGCACTCAGGAGCCAGAGGCAGGAGGATCACATACTTAGAGCCAATTTGGGGCTACCTGGTGAGACTTAGTCTCAAAAATAAACAGTGGTGCACACCTGTAATCTTAGCATTCAGGGGACCCAGAGTTTAAGACCACCTTCATCTACTTAACAAACTCAAGACCAGCCTGGCTACATAAGGCTCTTGTCTTAGACAAGAACAGATCGCAGACGTGCAAATTATGGCTTTGTCTGTACCTCTCAGTAGCTGTGCTTCTTTTTATGGTACTGGCAGGGAGATCAGGAAAATAAAAGCCAGATGGACAAGGCCCTAACTAGGTGAACTGTATGGATGATAATCCTTAAATAACATGATGTGAAAACAAGTCCTAATTTGGGAACCTGTTAGAAAAAAGAAACTATGAAGAACTGTTTTGAGTAGGGGGTTGATAATCTTGGAAATAAGATCTCTTACTAGATATTAAAGAGCGTTGTTGAGGCAAAAATAGTGTAATATAGATGCTAGGTTTCAAGATGTTCTGTTGGGATTTCTATAAAATCATTTGTACATAAGGGTGAAGTGTTTCTGAACATTTTAGAAATCAGAACTTACAGTTTTTGTTTTGTTTTTTTAATTTATAAAAGTAATCTAGGGGCTTGGAGAGATAGATCAGCAGTTTTGTTCCTGCATTGAGCAACTCAAAACTTCCTCTAATTCTAGTTCTAGAGGATCCTCGTTGGGCACCTGCACTCATGCACACAGGCCCACATATAGATGTACACACACATATCATTCAAAATAGAGAGAAATTATTTATACAAGTAATGTGTTAGAGAGCTGGCTACCCTTGCAAAGGACCCAAGTTCAGTTTCCAGCACCCGTGTTGGGCATCTCACAACCACATGTAAATCTAGTTTCAGGGAATCTCACCCCTCTTCTGGACTCCTCAGGCACTTGTACCCGCAAATGAACATCTCCACATACAGACACATACTTTTTAAAAAGTAATCTAGAGTCTAGAGAAATGGTTTACAGATGAACTGGGATCAGTTCCCAGAACCCATATCCTGTGGCTCACAATTGCCTGTGAATCTAGTTCCAGGGGATCTGGTGGCCTCATCTAGCCTGCAGTCACCAACAAACACATGCACACATCCATACACACATAATTTAAAAGAAAGCAAAAAGTAACCTATAACACTAAACAGCACATTCTCAGTGTAGACTGCAGTGGTGATGAGCCTTGAAAATATATTAATAGAAGCCAGACACAGTAAGTCACATGGTATGACTCAATTTATATGAAAATCCTAGAGAGTCCAGAGTTTAAAAAAAAAGGAAGATTATTGGTTGTCAGTAGCTACAGAGATGGGGTATTGACGATATTAATAGGTATAGGGTTGAGGGTTCATGGCCTTTCCCCCTTCCATGTTAGCATGTCTATTGTTGTTAACCTTATTTAACTCATGTTAGGACAATCATATTGCTGAGACTTAATGGGTATATCTTGACAATCCTAGAAGACAGAGTCTCACATCAGACTCTCAGATCCCCTGACTCTTAGAATCTTTCAACACCCTCTTCTGAAATGATCTCTGTGCCTTTGGGTGTGACTGAATTAAGAGAAAGAATTTTATGTTGAATGAATTTTATTTCAGCATTTTTACAAAACTGAAGCTGGGAATGGCTTTTAGTGCGTGCAGGCCCTACCATTTGCCTATAAGCCTGGAGGAGGCAGAAGTAGAATTAGGCTTTCAGGGACATCTTCAGCTACATCGTGAGCTTGAGGACAACTTGAGCTACATAAGATTCCCCCTCTACACAGACACACACCTAGTATGCGGTCTTTTCATATGTTTAAAATGTAGAAAGGTATATGTGAAGTCTCCCTTTTCCCCACAACCTAGTCCATCCAAAGTATAGCATCAGTTTCCTTGTACATGATTTTATGCATATATAAGATTCTTTCTCTCTCTCTCTCTCTCTCTCTCTCTCTCTCTCTCTCTCTCTCTCCCTCCCTCCCTCCCTCCCTCCCTCCTTCCCTCCTTCCCTCCCTCCCTCCAATCTCTGGGTACGGTTTGGGGGTTATGTATGTTTCAAGTTGTAATAAGAATTGCCACCCAAACATTTCATCCCATTTTAAGTTAAATTTGTCTGATTTTCCACTTTAGAAGGGTACTGGCAGCCACGATGGCTCATGCCTAGAATCCCATCCTATCACTTGTAAGCCTAAGACATAAGACTGGAAGATTGTCATCAGCTTGAGGCTAGCCAGGGCTACCTAATGAGTTCCAGCCAGCCAAGAGTAGAATGTAAGACCCTGTCTCCAAAAAATGTACTAAAGGGGCTAGAGGGGTAACTCGGTGGTTAAGAGCACTAGCTGCTCTTCCAGAGGACCTGGGTTCAATTCCCAGCACCCACATGGCAGCTTGCAACTATCTGTAACTGTCCAGCTTTGGGATATCTGACACCATTATACCAATAGCATAAAATGAAAAAATTGTAAAATGTGCTAAAATGAGTGGGGGAGGGGAAGCATGGTGTGGTTCTGTGGGCTTGGGATTTTGCCATGAATCCATGACTATATCTCAGCAATATGTGGATTATTTCTGGAAACCTGTGGGGCATGGGTGTGTGGGAAGAGGGGAGAGGGAGAGAGCCCACATCCGGCCAGAGTTCCTGTGCTCTGGGCAGGTGGACATGGGAGGACTGCCGGACGCTTTCCATTTGGCCCCAGGTGGGCATCTGGCTGTGTGAAGCCACTGACCCCACTCGGTGGGGGGTGGACAAGGGGCAGCCCCCATACCAGGTTCTCAGTCTCAGGCATCCCACACTGGATATGGCAGAGGAGCTGAGAACAGAATAGCGGTCCCAGGGCGATACTCTCAGCCCGGAGATACAGAAAGAGGGCAGAGGGAAAGAGGTTCCCACATAGGCGAGAGGCCTTAGTCCAGGCCTTGAAGAACAGACAGTCTGTGGTTTTAGAGCTTTATTGTAGAAAGGCA
The DNA here is from genome assembly GCA_902729485.2 of Mus minutoides. Lineage (NCBI taxonomy): Eukaryota > Metazoa > Chordata > Mammalia > Rodentia > Muridae > Mus > Mus minutoides. The sequence goes on from LR753475.1 coordinate 58,695, forward strand.
GAGGGAAAGAGAACAGGTAAAAGAGAGAAAGAGGCTGGCCATTGTCAAGAGGAGAGAAGTGGGAAAAGGAGAGAGAGAAAAGAAAGGCTAGAGAGTAAGAAAGGTTAAAGAGAGAGGTAAAAGCTTAGAGAGTAAGAGAGAAAGAGAGTAAGAGGGAGAATAAGGAAAGTAAAAGCTTAAGAGAGCAAGGAGGGGCCAAGCAGCCCCTCTAATAGTGGGCTTGTTATCTTGCTGTTGTTAGGTAACTGGGAGGAGTCTAGCCTGAAGGCCAGGAAGCTTGGGACATTGTGTATGAGACTGCTAGCCACAAGCCTTTCCTGTGGGGGGTGTGGGGGGTGGTAACTTCAACAGGAGCCAGGGGTCTAGGAGACATGAGGGAATGCCTTTTGTCCCATGGAGGTGGGAATTACCACCACGACAACAGCTGAACTGGAGACCAGGCCTTCTGTACACAGCCCATTGCCCCTCAGAAACCAAGCACTCACTGTGTTCCATTTACATAAGAATTAAAAGACTTTATTTTGGCTGGGATTGGTGACTTACCCTAGAAATTCCTGCATTTGGGAAGCTGAATCATGGAGAAGCAGGAGTTCAAGGTCATCCTCAGGTACCTAGTTTGTTCAAGAACAGCCTGTGCTACCATGAGACCTTGTCCCCACTCCCCTCAACCCCAAAACACTGTTTTCATCTCATAGGTTTTACTAGCCATGGAGGATGGTCATTTTCCTTTCTCTTGATTTCTGAAGAGTAGCGGGGTTTGCACCATGGTCTAGTGTTTCCAGATAGGCTTGCTTCTCCAATCCAGGGTTATACTGCTTCAGTCCCATGTTTGGCTAGGGCAACATATTCCTGAAGAACTTGCATAGCCTTATGTTGTGTCATGGCTCTTAGCCCCAGTTATTATAACTGTCTAACAGCTGGTGGCTTTTGTGAAAAAGGAAAGCATCATTTAAACTTTTAACTTTTCAGCTGTTTGTTTTGACTTTGCATAATACTAAGACTAGCTAGGAAATGAGCTTTTGTTTATTTGCTAAAAATGTTTTTTTTTATGAGGCAATTTCAAGCAATTTGAATTTAGCAATCCCTATTTGTCTGAAAAGAAGTTATTAATTAAAAAAACCCAAACAAACAGGGACCTATTATGCTGGCTAGTCACATGAAAGAATCTAAATGAACACAGTCAAGGCTGAATCAACACATGAAATTATTTTCTAATTCCCCAAATTACATTTTATGCTAATTAGTATTTAGTAAAACATTTTAATTTTTTCCAATGTTAAACATTACAAAAATAATTTTGATGTTTTCCTAGTAACCCAGCCTTTGATCATGCTTGTATTTATTTGATCCTTGTCAGTTTGTTAAATAATTAGGTAGGAGCAACAAAATAAAATGACTTCATGAGAGTCCTTTTTTGTAACTTAGAACTTCAGTAGTCATAGGAACTGTAGTCATTTATTTACCTTTCAGAAGTAGACTAAAGAGTTGACTGCAGAGGCGTATTTTCAAATCTTCCTCATCCTTAAGCCCCCAATATTTGATATTGATTTGGTAACACTGGAAGCAATGATTCTTTTTGTTTGCTTGTTTTAAGATTTCTTTTTTTTGGGGAGGGGGAGGGGTTGAGACAGGGTTTCTCTGTATAGCCCTGGCTGTCCTGGAACTCACTCTGTAGACCTCCAGGCTTGCCTCGAACTCAGAAATAAACCTGCCTCTGCCTCCTGAGTGCTGGGATTAAAGGCGTCCGCCACCACGCCCGGCTTGTTTTAAGATTTCTTTATGGGGACTAGAGAGATGGCTCAGTGGTTAAGAGTACTGACTGCTCTTCCAGAGGTCCTGAGTTCAATTCCCAGCAACCACATGGTGGCTCACAACCATCCGTATTGAGATCTGATGCACTCTTCTGGTGTGTCTGAAGACAGCGATAGTGTATTCTAATACATAAAATAAATAAATAAATCTTTAAAATAAGATTTATTTATTATGAATACAGTATTCCTCCCACATGTATGCCTGCAGGCCAGAAGTGGGCATCGGATCTCATTTTAGATGGTTGTGAGCCACCATGTGGTTGCTGGGAGTTGAACTCAGGACCTCTGGAAGGGCATCTGGTGCTCTTCACCAGTGAGCCATCTCTCCAGCATCCCTGCCCAGCAGTGATTCTTTGGAATCTTGTTTCATGCATTTTTAGTTAGAGAACAAGCACAGACGATACATGGTTTAGAAAGTTACTGATCAGAGTTGCAGTGTGTGTGTGCATGTGTGTGTGTGCACGCACTTGTGCCCACCCTCACCTAGTACCTTGTTTGCTGCTGCTTACACCATGATAGCCGGCCTGTGAGATACCAGGGATCTTCCTGGCTCTGCTTGATTTCTCGTCTTTGGAGCACTGGAGCTACAGACATGTGTTCCTGGATTTTTATAGGTTCCTGGAATTTGATCTTTGGTCCTTGTGCTTGCACACAAGTCCTTTACCCTCTGAGCCTTGTCCCTGGGCCCAAAAAGCTAAACTTTTAACACTCTTCTGTGGGAGAGGGAAACAGGAGTCTCTGCGGTCCTGGCTGTCCTGGAACTTGCTATATTGGCAGTGTCACATTGGAGCTTCTGGAGGTCACCCGTTAGCATGGCTACTATGAGTGTACCTTGGAGAAGCAAAGCCCTGGGGGATTGTGCCCAGAGGGCCCTTTGTTGTTGCTAGGGCTCCTCATGCTTGATGTCATTGTGTTCTCTTTGTATTTAGCTTGATGTGATCATTTTGTGGAAGCTTCCCACTCCTCTCTGGGCAATTTACCTGTAGTACATGATTCAAGTGATGTTTTCCTGAGATAACACGGTTTAAAAGGATTATTGATTCAATTGAACTTTCTGAAAATAGATTAAAACAGGAGTGGCTAGGGCTTGTAATGAGGGATATAGAGAAGATAGGAATATGATTAAAGAGCCTCAAGTTTGGAGATCTGCTTTCCTTGGCCTCCCTGAGGTGGGACTGAAGACAAGGAGCCCTACAGCAGCTTTCATTTACATACTGACTTTGTTTATTAGGAGGGTTTCTCTATGTCACCCCTGCTGTCCTGAAACTCCCTGTGTAGAACAGAGTGGCCTTGAACTTAGAATCCACCTCATAAATGCTGGGATTAAAGACCTGCACCACCACCCTCCTCAAGTTTAACATGATTTTCGACTACATTTTTTTCTAGGCATGTCTTAAAAGAAGTGTTCTTAAGCATTTCAACCTATCCTATGCACCCCAATGACTTAAGGGAGCAAGCCAGAATGCTAGGGGTGTAAGGATAAAATGCTGACCAAAACAGGTTCAAGCTAGTGATGTAGCTCAGTTGGTAGAGAGCTTATCTAGTCTCAGGTTTCATTCCCAGTGCTGTGTGCAGGAGTTCAAGAACTTCAAGGTCATCCTCAGCTACTTAATGAGTTGGAGGCCCAACCTAGGTGTCTTAGTTAGGGTTTTACTGCTGTGAACAGACACACCCTGACCAAGGCAACTCTTATAAGGACAGTATTTAATTGGGGCTGGCTTACAGGGTCAGAGGTTCAGTCCATTATCATCAAGGCAGGAGCATGGCAGTGTCCAGGCTGGCATGGTACAGGAGGAACTGAGAGTTCTACATCTTCATCTGCAGGCCTCTAAGAGAAGACAGCTAGGACTAGGGTATTAAAGCCCAGGCCCACAGTGACACACTTATTCTAACAAGGCCATACCTCCTAATAGTGCCACTCCCTGGCCCAAGCATATACAAACCATGACACTAAGCTATATAACCCTTTATCTAAAAAAGAAAATAGTTCAGGAAGGAGTCTGGGGAGATAAGTGGGTCATATGCCTGATGTATAAAAATAGTGACTTAAGTTCCAATTCCCAGCATCCACGTAGAAGGCTGGTGTAGCAGTGTATGTATAAAATGGAGACAGAGCATCCCTGGGATTTGCTGGCTAGCCAGTGTAGCTGAAAGGCTAAGTCGGCTGCAGGCTCAGTCAGCAACCTTGTCTCAAATAAGGTGGAGAACAATAGAGTAAAGATGCTAGATACTGATTGATCTCTAGATGTCACACACATATGCATCAGTGTACACACAAATACCTACACACACACACACACACGAAAAAAAGTAAAAAAAAAAAAAAACTCAGTTGATAAAGTGCTACTTGTGTAAACATTAGGACCTGTTTTGTTTTGTTTTTTTTCTCCAGCATCCACATGAAAAGCTAGGTCTTATATCATCTGCTCTAGTGCAGGAGAGTCTCTAGGGTGTGCTGGCCAGGAAATCTGGTTGAATCAATAAGCTCGAGTGGGAGACCATGTTTCAGGAAACAAGCTGGAGAATGATAGAGGAAGACACCCATCATTGGCTTCCATATGAATGTGGGTAGCTCCTCCCCACAACACACACAAAGAAAAAGGAGTTATTTGTGCTCTCGGGTTTGGAAGTCCCAGGGTAAGATAAGTGGCATGCATGTTCCTTTGGGTCTCTAATGAGGTTCTCCATGACAGGAGCACATAGACGAGCAAAACTAGTCCTCTCATCCAGAAAGCTATCTGGATAAGAATAGCACCCCACACTCTCATACACTGACACTCTCCAGTAACCTAACATTCTGCAGGGCCTCACCTCCCAAAAGTTCCACAGCCTCCTAATAGCACTAGCAGGCAAACAAACCTAACTAGATTGCCTGGCTAGCAAGCCTGGGGGATTCTCCTGTCTTGCTTCCCAGGAGCTGAGGGTCCAAGCACATCCCAACCACACCTAGCTTTTTATGTGTGCCCCTGGAAGACACTGGCTCAAACTATAACCTTGGGGTTCCAGTCTCTGCCATATTATATTCTCACTGTTACCTCCCTACATATCCCACATGGATATCCATTACTGAAGCTCCAAGCTCTCAGCTCCTCTCATGGACATTTCCAGCCCAGGTGATGTCTACTAAAGCATGAATTACAGCCTAAATGTTCCTGGCCTAAGTTCTAGCTGTCTGCTAGCTATTGGCTTCCATGTCTACTTCTACCTACTCCTAAATTTCTAAAAAAATAGGTCCCTCTGTGTTTTAGATGAATCCTGTCATTTAAAAAAAAATCCATCTTTCCTTCATTTCTTCCATCCATCTAATTACATGTATGTGCATGTGTGGGCATGCATGTGCCATTTGTCGTTATCTCTGTCTGTCTATCTATCTATCTATCTATCTATCTATCTATCTATCTATCTATCTATCTATCTTTTATCCTGCCCATAATCCAACACTTAGGGAGACTGAGGAAGGAGGATTGCCATGAGTTTGAAGCCAACCTGGATTACATAGTAAATTCCAGGCCATTCTGAGCTACAGTGTAAAACCCTGACTCAGAAGCAAGCAAAGGCCTTCTAATCCATCCATCCATTGAAGTACATGTATGTTCATGTGTGGGCATACTATATCTATACTATATATTTATTACATGTGTGTTAATGTATGGGCATCCATGTGCCATGGCATGTGTACAAAGGTGATAGGACAACTTGCAGAGTTGTTTAAAGCCATTGGCAGAGTTTCTTCCCTTCTGTTCTGTCCATGTATTTCAGAATTCAATCCTTTCATTTTCTTTTGAGGACAGTAGTTGGCCTTTGTCCTTCAACTGGGTTAGAAGGTTATTTGTGACTATGCTGGCCTCACTTCTCCTTCACCAATTTCCCTCTACTCCTGTGTCCCACATGTCTAATTGTAACTTCTTCACCTCTACTTACATAGATTTCTCTAATGCTCCCTCACACCTCACAATTTCACTTTTTTTCTTTTTACTCTCAGCCACTCTGGCAAAGTTTGCAGTACCTGTTGCAAAGACCAGTGGCCCTTTCTAATTGTTCCCTTACTTCATGGCTCTATTTTTTATTCCCAAATGGTTTAACTGCTGTCACTGGGTCCTCAGCTAATCTACTTTTGCCAAAGACCCAAAAATAGAATTCCTGTTAGATTGTGGGACCAAAATTTAAAAGTCTGTGGCTCTACACAGACTCTTGGCTTAGCCTCTTACTTGCTGGTAGATATTGAATAGGACTCTACCCCCAAAGCTGGTAGTTTGTTGGCAAAGTAAAGGCAAACCTGCCCAGATATAAGGGTGGACAAACTATACACCAACATCATAACGGGGCAGGAGCAAGATGAGAGTAATACAAGCTAAAACAAGGTGTGTCAGGACAAATGGAGGTTTCTGATTTGCTTAGGGAAAATGCTGCATGTAAAGACAGCTCAAAGTTTGAAGCTAGGTCAGGTGGCCCCTGCCCATAGTCTCAACACTTAGGAGGCTGAGGAAGGAGGGTTGTCCTGAGTTTGAAGCCAGCCTGGAATACATAGCACGTCCAGGCCATTTTGGGCTATTGTGTGAAATCCTGACTCAAAAGCAAGTAAAACCCAAAATTGAAGCCCTTGTGAGGTAGACAAGCGTAGAGAGAGCTTACCAACCTGGGCCTGCAGTTGGCTTGGCCTAGACCTGCACCCTTCCTTTAACAATGTGACTGGAAACCTAACATGCTCACCTTCACCAAGCTGCAAGTAAACCATATTCCAACAATACAATACATTTCTCTTCCTCTAGCTTCAAAAGTACTCCTTTTCTGGTCACTTTCCACTCAAGTGTGTTCCCAGGCTTATGTGAGATTGACAGGCAGGAAGGAAAGTTATCTGAACTGTTTTGGGGGTACACGCATAGGAAGGTAAACTGTCCTAGAGTGAACTTTAGGGTAAAACTTTTTTTTATCAGCTTGTACCTATGCATAATTGGGTGTGCATCATGGGAACAGACATGTACTGAAAGCAAAAGCTTACATAATCTAATACGCTTGTCAATCAAAACAGAACCACCTGTGGTACACACCTTAGCAACCAAACACCTTCTGTTCTTCCTTCAGCCCATAAAGGAAGTACCCAGACAATAACCTGGTAAAGAAACAATAACAGTAAGGTTAAATAAATAAATAAATAAATAAATTTTTTAAATTAGAGAATTTCTTCATTTACATTTCAAGTGTTATCCCAAAAGTCCCTTATATCCTCAACCCCCACCCCGCCCTGCTCCCCTACCCTCCCACTCCCACTATTTGGCCATGGCATTCCCCTGTACTGGGGCATATAAACATTACTAGACCAAGGGCCTTTCTTCCCAAATAATGGCCAACTAGGGATTGGAGAGATGGCTTGGCAGTTTAAGAGCACGGACTGCTCTTCCAGGGGTCCTGAGTTCAATTCCCAGCAGCTACATGGTGGCTCACAATCATCTGTAATGAGATTTGATGCCCTCTTCTCATGTATCTGAAGACAGCTACAGTGTGCTCATATAATTAAAATAAATAAGTCTTTTTTTAAAAAATGAAAGATAAATAAATAAATAAATAAATAATGAAAAATGAAAGAAAGAGAGAAAAAAAGAAAGATTTTATGGTCCAAAAAGCCAGGGACTGAATTTGAATGTTTGCAGTTAGAATCTGGGCAATATTATGTTTCTCCTGTTCTCTGCCTCCTTGAGCTCTGAGTTCAAGGCCAGCCTGGTACACATAGTGAGTTCCAGGCCACCTAAAGCTACAACTTTTATATAAATGTTCTCTTATACCTATTAAGCTTTTTTTTCCACTTAGAGATTGCAATCTTTTCCTAGGTCATAAAATAAACTCTTATTCTTACTGACTATCTAATAATCACTTGTGTAGCTGTATCATACATTGTCTCATGAGACATTTGAATACTTTTCAGCTTTCATTGTTGCTGTTTTGGTATTTCAAGGAGACCTTCTCAAATCACAAAGAAATAGCAGAAACCCACAAATCGAAGTTTGTTCTATATGATTACTGGCCTGAACACCTCAAAAAAGACGTGAAAAACTGAGAAAGGCTTAGGAACTATTTGAAATAAATGGTGACAAAGGGACAGGCTAACTCAAAGGAATGCTCAACTCGGAACTATACCCCAACTAGAAAATAACCTTTTGTTATAAGGACATTTTAGAAAGTATAGGAAGAAGGTAAATATGGAATGAACATCACATAGTATGTGAATGTTAATTTCTTTTTTAAAAGAATTATTTATTTTATATGAATACACTGTCCCTGTCTTCAGACACACCAGAAGCAGGCATTAGATTCCTTTACAGATGGTTGGGCCACCATGTGGTTGCTGGGAATTGAACTCAGGACCTGTATAAGAGCAGTCAGTGCTCTTAACTGCTGAGCCATCTCTCTAGCCCCGATGTTAATTTTTTTTTTTTTTTTTTTTTTTTGGTTTTTGGTTTTTGGTTTTTGGTTCTTAGTTTTTGGTTTTTTGAGACAGGGTTTCTCTGTGTAGCCCTGTCTGTCCTGGAACTCACTCTGTAGACCAGGCTGGCCTTGAACTCAGAAATCCGCCTACCTCTGCCTCCCGAGTGCTGGGATTAAAGGCGTGCGCCACCATGCCCGGCCCGATGTTAATTTCTTGATTGTAATCATTGTTCTGTAATTATGTAAGAGAATATCCTTGGTGTAGGGATGTAGCTCAGTAGTAGAACTCTTGCCTAGCATGAAAAAGCCCTAGGATCCATTGTTAGCACTGCAAAAAGAAAACATACTGTGGTTAGAGAGATGGTTCAGCAGGCAAAGGGCTTGCTGCCAAGCCTGACGACCTGAGTTTGTTTCTTAAAACTGATGTATTGGAAGGAGAAACCTTAGTCCCAGTAGTTGTCCTCTGATCTCCATACATGCAGTGTGATACAGTCTTCATTGTGTCTCTCTCTATGTGTCCTGTGCTCTCACAATCTCTTCTGTTCTCTCTCTCTCTCTTTGTGTGTCTCTGTGTGTGTGTCTTACTCTCATGCTCTGTCTTGCAGTTTTGTTTTTTGCAGGAGGGAGTTTCTTTAAAAAAATTGATTCTTTGCAAGTTTCACATCATGCACCCCATTCCCATTCATCTTCCTGTGTCTCTTCATATCTGTCCTCTGCCCCTGTAACCTCCCCTTAGAAAATAAAACACACACACACACACACACACACACACAGAGAGAGAGAGAGAGAGAGAGAGAGAGAGAGAGAGAGAGAGAACCTTGTTGTTGAAGCCGTACACTGTGTCCCACAGCATACCCCTCTGTCCACACATCTTCACTAGCTAATGCTCACTGCAATGAGTCATTGACTGGTTTGAGATCTCTGGCATCTGTGGTACCATCAATATTGGATCCTTACCAGGACTCCTCTGGGTTATCCTGTTGTTGCCCTGTGTCATGGAGATCCTGCAGCTTTGAATCAGCAACACTGGCCCTTTGAAGTGCCCCAAGAGTTCACAACTGTTGTAGATTTTGGGCTGGGCCATCTCAAATGCCTGGATCTGAGCCAGGGTGATAACTGAGCTGGGCAGCCCGCTGACTCTCTCTTATCTGTACCACCAGAGCAAACTGTCTGGCACTGCTCTTGCTAGGCCACCCAATGCCACCATCAGCAGTAGGCAGGGATAGTTCTGCTCTCCTACCCTGAGACTGGAGCCCGCAAGTGGGTAGGTCATCTCTCTTCCTCCCACACCCTTGGGGCTGGTTCATTCATGACTTTGAGATCAGAGACTTCTCCACTGTGTTGTCCAGGGGAGGTGCGAGGCTGGCTCTCCCAACAGTGAGGGGCAAGGCCAGCTCTCCATCTCTCATGATCTAGAAGCCAGCTCTCCCATGCTCATGCCCAAGGGACCACAGGACCATCCAATCTGTGCTCCGCCCACCAGGGCCAGCTCTATTGTGCTACCTAGTCAAGGCTCAGGGCCTGCTCTCCTGGATGCTACAAAGTGGCAAGGGGCAGGGCCATCTTCTCTGGTTTTTTTGAGACAGAGTTTCTCGGTGTAAATATCCCTGGCTGACCCGGAACTCATTTTGTAGACCAGGCTGGCCTCAAACTCACAGAGATCTGCCTGCCTTTGCCTCCTGGGGGTTTAGATTAAAGGTGTGCACTCATATACACACACACACACACACACACACACACACACACACACACACACACACACGGGGGGGGGGGATGAAATGTAAGAAATTTATAAATAGAATATTGTCCTTAGAAAACACATCCAGTGTTTAGGAACAAAGGGGGCATTTTTTTAAACAAGTTTTCTGTGATTTTTAAATCTTTCACAAAGTTGTATATACTAGCCAGAACAGCAATTTTTCTCCAGGGACTCCGAAGAAGGTAAAAACCCAGGGATAGCAAACTCCAGGAAGAGGAGCAATCCTGAGAAAGCCATCAGAATATTTAACTGAGAAACCATATCTGAGTGGCCTTGGTTGATGCTATTTTCCCCTCCTGTGACTCACACTATTATTAGAGCTCTCTCAGGATTTTTCTTTTTCTTTCTCCTAGGTGTTGTCTTTAAGCCAGAATTCATTGCTGGGCCTAGCATCTTCAAGACCCTGGGTCCCATCCCAAGCATCTCCCCAGATGCCTTATATGGGTTTTTCCAGGCATGGTGGTTTATTCCTACAATCCCAGTATTTGGGAGGCTGAGGCAGGAAGATTGCTAGACAGGCTTGGGCTCCATTGTGAGTTCCAGGACAGCATGGGCTAAAGTGTAAGAACCTCTTTCAAAACACAGAATAGGTTGGCAGTGGCAATGCACACTTTTAATCCTGGCACTCGAATCTCTCCCGGCAAGTGGATCTCTGTGAGTTTGAGGCTAGCCTGTTTTACAAGTGAATTCCAGGACAGCCGAGGCTATACAGAGAAACCCTGTCTTAAAACCACACATACGCGTGCACACACACACACACACATACACACACACACACACACACACACTTAGATGGGTATGTTGGATATTCTGTTTCATGTTTAATGTCAACTTGACACCACCTAGAGTCACTTGAGAGGAGGGACTGTCAAATGAAGAAGTGACTCAATCTATTTGGTTTGTGGCCATGATTGTGAGGAAATACTAATTGAAGTGGGAGGGGCCAGCCTACTTTGGGCAGCACCATTCTTGGGTAGGTGGGACATGGGGTGTAAAGGAAAGCTAGCATTGGCTGGACATGGTGGCATATGACTTTAATACCAGCAGTCAAATGGCAGGGGCAGGTAGATGTCTGTGAGTTTGACACCAGCCTGGTCTACATATAGTGAGTTGCAGGACAGCAGAGATACATAGTTAAAACCTGTCTCCGGGTGGTGGTGGCGCATGCCTTTGATCCCAGCACTTGGGAGGCAGAGGCAGGCGGATTTCTGAGCTCGAGGCCAGCCTGGTCTACAAATTGAGTTCCAGGACAGCCAGGGCTATACAGAGAAACCCTGTCTCAAAAAAAAAAAAAAACCTGTCAAAAAAAAAAAAAGGAAGTAGAGTTTTCTACTACCAGCCTTTGGATGAAAATATAGAACTCTCAGCTCTGCCTGTGCCATGCCTACCTGGATGTTGCCATGCTCCTACCTTGATGATAATGGACTGAACCTCTGAACATGAACGGCAAGAGTTTACGATGCAACCACAAGAAAGTGCATAACCAAACTGGAAGGCCATGAAGGAGAAATCTCAAAGATCTCTTTCAATCCCCAAGGAAACCGGCTCCTCACGGGCAGCTCTGATAAGACAGCCAGAATCTGGGATGTTCAGACTGGCCAGTGCCTCCAGGTACTTGAGGGGCACACTGATGAAATATTTTCATGTGCTTTCAACTATAAAGGGAATATAGTCATTACAGGCAGCAAGGACAACTCCTGCAGGATATGGCGTTGACCCAAGGGCTCTGCTATGGAGCAGGGCTGTTGGCAACAGTGATCAAGAACTTGAACCTCCAGAGAACAAGTGAGCCTATTTTCTCTGCCTCCTCTTTTCATGCAACTTACCTACAGAAGAGCCTACCCTTCACCTCACAGACATGACCATGAAAGCCAATGAGCCTTCATCATTTCCTGACATTATCTAAAGGTTATTGGCAGGAGCAGGCATAATATGTGTTAAATGTTACTAATTGTTTCTGTTGTATTTTGTGTTTCAATAGCACCAGGATACTGACAAATGAAATCAGAGTGCCTTAACAGCACTTCTAGATTCTAGAATCTTCTAGATTGTACCTGAAGGCTGATGTTATAGTTTTTTTTTTCAATAAAGTTTTTAGACAATAAAAAAAAGGAAGTAAAGAAAGCTAGCATTGGGGCTGAAGAGAAGGCTGGGAAGTTAAAAGTACTGGCTGTACTTCCAGAGGACCTGGGTTCTAACTCCAGTACATGGTATCTCATAGCCACCTGTAACTCCAGTTGCAAGGGTTCAATAATATCCTCTTCTGGCCTTGATGGATATTATATACATGAGGTACATAGACATGCAGGCAGGCAAAACACCCATACACATTTAAAAAGTTTAAAAGTTTCCAAAAAGATAGTGTTTTCTAAAACAAACAAATCCCCAAACAAAATAAACAACAACCAAAAGAGAGCAAGACAGTGATCAGGTTCCTGCCTCGAGTTCTGCTCTGACTTCCCTCCATGATGAACTATGCCAACAGTGGATCACATTGTAATCCCTGCACTTGGGAAGCCTAAGGCAGGAGGAGTACCACAAGGTAGAGGCCAACCTTAGCTAGATGCTCAAGTCCAAACCAGCCTAAAACAGTGAAATTTAAAAAAAATGTACTTTGGAGATCAGAAACACTGTTTAGAGAGTAAAGCTGCCTGATGCCAAGCCTCACAACTTGACTTTGGGACCAACTTCTGCAAACTGTCCTCTGACTTCCATAAGCAGGCCATGGCACACATGTACAGATACATACATGTGCACCCATAAATAAACAAGGGGGCTGCAGAGATGGCTCAGTGGTTAAGAACACTGACTGCTCTTCCAAAGGTTCTGAGTTCAATTCCCAGCAACCACATGGTGGCTGACAATCATCTGTAATGAGATCTGATGCCCTATTCTGGTGTATCTGAAGACAGCTACAGTGTATTTGTATATACAATAAATAAATCTTTAAAAAATAAACAAATAAATGTATAAATAAATAAATAAATAAATGTAGTTGGCCCGGAGGCAGAGGCAGGCGGATTTCTGAGTTTGAGGCCAGCCTGGTCTATAGAGTGAGCTCCAGGACAGCCAGGGCTGTACAGAGAAACCCTGTCTTGAAAAACAACAACAAGCTGGGTGTGGTGGCGCATGCCTTTAATCCCAGCACTCGGGAGGCAGAGGCAGGCGGATTTCTGAGTTTGAGGCCAGCCTGGTCTACAGAGTGAGTTCCAGGACAGCCAAGGCTACAGAGAAACCCTGTCTCGAAAAACCAAAAAAAAAAAAAGAAAAGAAAAACAACAACAACAAAAAATGTTGATATAATTATTTTTACAAGTGAAAAGTAAACAATGTAATATTTAAAACGTTCATGGTTAGGCTAGAGAGATGGCTCAGGGGTAGGAAGGAACACTGACAGTTTATACAGAGGTCCTGAGTTCAATTTTCAGCAACCACATGGTGGCTTACAACCATCTTGTAAAGTGATCGGGTGCCCTCTAACGCTGTGTCTGAAGACAGCTACAATGTACTCACATACATAAAATAAATATTTCTTAAAAAAAAAAAAAGTCCGTGGTTGCACATGTCAATAATCCCAGTATAAAGGAAACAAAGACTAAAGGATCTCAAGTTTTAGGCTACCTTGAGCTGCATAACAAGAACACAAGTAACCTTTTCTTTAAGAGCACCCCACCCCCAAGTTAGATAACTGTAAAAACATACCAACCAAGGAACAAGTCACACTTTGTGGTTTAGAGATTGAGGTGAGTGTTCCATTGGTCATGAATTTTTTTTTTTTTTTTTTTTTTTGGTTTTTCGAGACAGGGTTTCTCTGTGTAGCCCTGGCTGTCCTGGAACTCACCTTGTAGACCAGGCTGGCCTCGAACTCAGAAATCCGCCTGCCTCTGCCTCCCGAGTGCTGGGATTAAAGGTGTGAGGCACCACTCCCGGCGGTCATGAATTTTTGAGACAATATAGGCATCTCAATTGGTCGGGAGAAGCTAGGGTATGGCTCAGGGGTGCTTCTGGAATCATCCCCACGAGCAAACAAACTGTGAGCACTAATAACCTGACGGCTTGTGTTAACCTGACGGTCGGAGGTGAAGCACAAAGGCAAGGGGCTTCCTATGCCTACTGAAAGATATACAAACAATTCCGTTACGGTTCTCAAAGAAATCTGCACTAGTTTCCTCTAGTCCGTCTCACTAGTTCATAGAGTGTTTTTTAGATACATTGCAGTCTGCCTTCATAAATCCATCTGCCTCTGAGATAAAATAGTCCTGGAAATCCCTAGTCCCGAGGCTTGTCAGCTTTATGCAACTGGTAGTATCACCTTACCCTGAAAGGGCTATCTCTGCCATAGTCCTCTAGCAGGTCTCTGAGACTGCTCTGACATTCCTTCTAGAAGACCCACTCTCTAGCCCAGGATGAACCAAACTTAATATAGCCAGGTGTGGTGGTACATACCTATAATCCCAGCACTCAGGAGGCTGATGGAGGAAGACTTCAAGTTTGAGTATAACCCGGACAGATCCTATCTAAAACAAATGAACTAAGGAAAAACTATGCAATAAGCAAAAAGTACTATGCAATGATAAAGTTCTGCATGTGCAGTCTAGTGTACTACCATAAGCATTTCTAATAGGAACTTTTTCCTGGAGTCTCTTGCTGGCAATGGAGAGTCCCCCTTCCTACTGACACCTTTTTTATAAGCTGTGCCCCACAGTTCTGATGACTTGTCTCACAGCCATGTCTACATATGTGCATTACCTGGCTGTTTTCATCTCTCTACAATTGTTGTCAGTGCTGCAGGAAAGGTGGAGAGAAACAAAGAGTGTTTCTATCCACAGTTCTGGCCAAGCTCTGGCAATAAGCCATTTCCCTTCACCAATTCTCTTTATATATATATATATATGCATGCTACAGACTCCCATTCCCATCTCCTGTAACTGAGGATTTTATTTAATTTAAATATTTAATTCATGGGGCTAAAGAGGTGTCTTAGTAGTTAAGAATATTTGTTGTCCTTATAGAGGGTCCAGAATTTGTTCCTAGCATCTACATCATGGCGCACAACCATCATAGATATATATGTGGTTGTCTTAGTCAGGGTTTCTATTCCTGGACAAAACATCATGACCAAGAAGCAAGTTGGGTAGGAAAGGGTTTATGCAGCTTACACTTCCATACTGCTATTGATCACCCAAGAAAGTCAGGACTGGAACTCAAGCAGGGCAGGAAGCAGGAGCTGGTGCAGAGGCCATGGAGGGATGTTTCTTACTGGCTTGCTTCCCCTGGCTTGCTCAGCCTGCTCTCTTATAGAACCCAAGACTACCAGCCCAGGGATGGTCCCACCCACAAGGGGCCCTTCCTCCTTGATCACTAATTGAGAAAATGCCCCACAGCTGGATCTCGTGAAGGCACTTCCCCAACTGAAGCTCCTTTCTCTGTGATAACTCCAGCCTGTGTCAAGTTGACACACAAAACCAGCCAGTACAATTGACCCCTTGTCAACTTGACACACAAACACATCAGTATTAAGCCTCAACCCTTACTTTCTTATTCATCCCCAAGATCTAAATAACTTTAAAAGTCCCACAGTCTTTACGTATTAAAAGTTCAATCCCTTTAAAATGTCCAATATCTTTTAAAATTCAAAGTCTCTTAACTGTGGGCTCCACTAAAATACTTTCTTCCTTCAAGAGGGAAAAATATCAGGGCACATTCACAGTCAAAAGCAAAAATCAATCTCCAACCATCCAATGTCTGGGATCCAACTCACGATCTTTTGGGTTCCTCCAAGGGCTTGGGTCACTTCTCCAGCCATGCCCTTTGTAGCACACACATTGTCTTCTAGGCTCCAGCTGCCTGTAGTCCACTGCTGCTACTGTTCTTGGTGGTCATCTCATGGTCCTGGCATCTCCAAAACATTGCATAACTCCTTCAGTCCTGGGCCATCAATTGCAACGGAGGCTGCACTTTCACCAATGGCCTTTCATGGCCTTTCACAGTGCTTCCGTGGCCTCAGCTGTTCTTCATGACCCCTTCATGCCTTCAAAACCAGTACCACCTGGGTGACTCTTACACATTATCAAGTCCTGCTGCTGCATGAGGTACAACTTTGGCTATCTCTGGAACACAGCCTCTCTGTGCTCTGAGAAAGCACTTCCCAGAAGATGTCACCTCAATGATGCTGGTCTCTTCTTAATCACAGCTAATTTCTTAGCTCCAGCTAACCAGCATCAATAGTCCCAGTAAGGAAAAGGTTTCACTTTAGTAGTTCTGGTATCTTGTTAATCACAGATGATTCTTGATCCCTAGCTAACCAGAACCACAGAATCTTCACAATCAAATTAGCAATGGCCCTGAAAAGAGTTTTTAATCTTCCCTCTGAAATTTTACAAGCCAGGCCTCCATCTTCTGCACTGTTCTCAATATTATCTTCCAAGCTCCTATACAACATCCCACAGAGCTCTTAACACTGAATGGATCTTCAGGCCCAAAGTTCCAAAGTCCTTCCAAAGTCCTCCCCAAAACATGGTCAGGTTGTCACAGGAAGACCCAACTCCTGGTACCAATTTGTCGTAGTCAGAGTTTCTATTCCTGGACAAAACATCATGACCAAGAAGCAAGTTGGGGAGGAAAGGGTTTATTCAGCTTACACTTCCATACAGCTGTTCATCACCAAGGAAGTCAGGACTGGAACTCAAGCAGGGCAGGAAGCAGGAGCTGGTGCAGAGGCCATGGAGGGATGTTTCTTTCTGGCTTGCCTCCCCTGGCTTGCTCAGCTTGCTTTCTTATAGAACCCAAGACTACCAGCCCAGGGATGGTCCCACCCACAAGGGGCCCTCCCCCCTTGATCACTAATTGAGAAAATGCCCCACAGCTGGATCTCGTGAAGGCATTTCCCCAACTGAAGCTCCTTTCTCTGTGATAACTCCAGCTTGTGTCAAGTTGACACACAAAAACCAGCCAGTACAGTGGTAAACACACATACACGGGGGCAAAACACTCATATACGTAAATAAATGAATTAATCTAAATGAAATGTATTTATTATTATGACTATATTTGTACTGTGAGTGTGTATTTATATGTGAGAGACTGATGTGTATGTGTGTGTGTATGAGAGAGAGAGAGAGAGAGAGAGAGAGAGAGAGAGAAAGAAAGAAGTGTGCATGTGTACTGTACTGGATGGTTTTGGTGTCAACTTGACACAGCTGGAGTTATCACAGAGAAAGGAGCTTCAGTTGAGGAAATGCCTCCATGAGATCCAGCTGTAAGGCATTTTCTCTATTAGTGATCAAGGGTGGGAGGGCCCCTTGTGGGTCGTGCCATCCCTGGGCTGGTAGTCTTGGGTTCTATAAAACAGCAGGCTGAGCAAGCCAGGGGAGGCAAGCCAGTAAGGAACATCCCTCCATGGCCTCTGCACCAGCTCCTGCTTCCTGCCCTGCTTGAGTTCCAGTCTTGACTTCCTTTGGTGATGAACAGCAAAGTGGAAATATAAATTAAATATAATATTATTAACCCTTTCCTCCCCAACTTGCATCTTTGTCATCATGTTTTGTGCAGGAATAGAAACCCTGACTAAGATATGTAGCATGACAGCTGTGTGGAGGTCAGCAAACAACTTTAAGGAGCTGGTTCTCTCCTTTTACTGTGGATTCTGGGCGATGAACTTAGGTCAGTACGCTTGTATGGCAAGCACATTCACCAATTGCTATTACCATGACTATACGTTTTAAATGAATTTTAATTAATTCAGACCTACATTTATGAAATTATCACCTGCAGTTGGTGTCTTCTATACTGGATGGCGTGGCTCTATCTCATTTGCAGCAGGGATCTTTTGGCAATTGTGAGGGAAAAAATAGTGAACACTTGTGAAGTGACCAAGTCATTATGGCTTGTTCATTAATAATGGACAAATGAAGGAATTCTCTGCTGAGGAACAGAGCAGGAGATGGTGCCACTTGTAATTATTGAACCTGTGACAACCACGTGGTTAAGAGCATATTTTGAAAGAACAGGTTATGACAAGAGAGGCCTCAAACACATGTTCAGGATGTGAAAATTTGTCCTTGTCATATACATCCTAGCCACAGTTTGCCCCTTTGTATTTTTCAGACACTAAAGGGATTTTAAGTATAGCCAGAAAATCTTTAGAGGTGGACTGTTTTAAAAAGTAACCTTGTAGGCCATTTACATGTGAATTTGAGTTTGGCACTGCCTGGCAGGAAAAGATATAATTTCATTACAAAAACACTTTACCTAATGTGAGTCAAGCTTCTTTCTCACTTCAGTAAATTTGATGGGGAGCTCGAGAGACGGCTCAGTGGTTAAGAGCACAGTCTGTTCTTTCAGAGGAACTGGGGTCAATTGCCAGCCCCCACATGCTGGTTCACAATTGCCTATACCACCAGTTCCAGGTAATCGGAAATTCTTTTCTGGCTTCTGCGGGTATCAGGCGCCTACATGGTACATAGACATACATGTAGGCAAAACATACATGCACATAAAATAATAAAAACAAAATTATATTAATAATTAAAATTAAAGATTAATAATAAATAAAATTATAACAAGTAAATAATAAAATCATTTTCAAATAAAAACACAAAATAATTTTTTTAGAATTATTTTATTCCATTATTGTTGTTGGGATTGCAAGCTGGTACAACCACTCTGGAAATCAGTCTGGCAGTTCCTCAGAAAATTGGACATAGTACTACTGGAAGATCCTGCAGTTCCTCTCCTGGGCATATACCTAGAAGATGTTCCAACTTGTAATAAGGACACATGGTCCATTATGTTCATAGCAGCCTTATTTATAATAGCCAGAAGCTGGAAAGAACCCAGATGTCCCTCAACAGAGGAATGGATAAAGAAAATGTAGTACATTTACACAATGGAGTACTACTCAGCTATTAAAAACAAGAAATTCATGAAATTCTTAAGCAAATGGATGCACCTGGAGGATATCATCCTGAGTGAGGTAACCCAATCACAAAAGAACACATATGATATGCACTCACTGATAAGCAGATATTAGCCCAGAAACTTAGAATATCCAAAATACAATTTGCAAAACACATGAAACTCAAGAAGGAGGAAGATCAAAGTGTGGATACTTCGCTCTTTCTTAGAATGAGGAACAAAATACCCATGGAAGGAGTTACAGAGACAAAGTTCAGAGCTGAGACGGAAGGAAAGACCATCCAGAGACTGCCCCACCTGGGGATCCATCCCATATACAACCACCAAATCCAGACACTATTTCATATGCCAGAAAGATTTTGTTGACAGGACCCTGACATAGCTCTCTCTTGTGAGTCTATGCCAATGCCTGGCAAATACAGAAGTGGATGCTCACAGTCATCTATTGGATGGAACACAGGGCCCCCAATGAAGAAGCTAGAGAAAGTACCCAAGGAGCTAAAGGGGTCTGCAACCCTATAGCAGGAACAATGATATGAACTAACCAGTACCCCCCAGAGCTGTGTCTCTACTTGCATATGTAGCAGAGGATGGCCTAGTCTGCCATCAATGGGAGGAGAAGCCCTTGGTATTGCGAAGATCATATGCCCCAGTACAGGGGAATGCTAGGGCCAGGAAGCAGGAGTGGGTGGGTTGGGGAGCAGGGCAGGGGAAGGGTATAGGGGGCTTTGGGGATAACATTTGAAATGTAAATGAAGAAAATATCTAATAAAAAATTATTTTATTTATATGCCTACACCATAGCTGTCTTCAGACACACAAGAACAGGGCATCAGATCCCATTCCAGATGGTTGTGAGCCACCATGGGGTTGCTGGGAATTGAACTCAGGACCTCTGGAAGAGCAACCAGTTCTCTTAACTGCTGAACCATCTCTCCAGCCAAAACACGAACTAATTTTGTTACATTTAGTGCATGTGTGTGTACTTGTGCCACTATACATGTGTGGAGATCAGAGAACAATTCATAGGAATTGGTTCTCTCCTGCCACTGTGTGGATCTGGAGGGTCGAACTCAGGTTACCAGGCTTGGTGGGCCATTCCCTTACCATATGAGCCATCTCTCTAGTCCTTCTTTGTCTTCTATTTTATTTTTATTCATTTTCCTTTATGTTCGTATCTCTTACCCTGTACAAAAATCTATTCAAAATGGATAAAAGACTTTAATATAAAACCCTAGTCACTGAAACTACTCAAGGAAAACATTAGGTGAACACTTTTAAGATATGGAGAAGAATTCTCAGGAAAGGTTGCAATAACACAGTAAGTAATGCCAAATAATCCAAAACCTGCTGCATTGCAAGGAGAACATTCAACACAGAGAGGAGACATCCTACAGAACGGGTGAAAATCTTTGCCAGCTACACTTCAGAGGTATAATATCTAAAAAATAGGAAGAATGATTTTTCATTGTCTTCACACACTGTCTGTCTACACTGAGAATATAAAATATAAAACGTATGCAATATGCTATTGCATACATTAAGTATATATGATGTTCTAAGGCCTCCAACATATACAGCAGAGGACTACCTGGCCTGGCCTCAGTGAGAGAAAAAGCACCTCACCCTTGAGAGACTTGAGGCCACAAGGGAGTGGGGAGGACTTGCCTGGGTGGGAGGGACATCCTCTTGGATACAGGGGGAGGAGGAATGGGATGAGGAACTGCGGGAGGGTGGACTGAGGGTGGAGGGTAATGACTGGACTGTAAAAAAAAAGTAACAACAACAATAATAATAATAATGTATGATATAGGGCCAGATATGGTGGTTCATACCATCAATCCCAGCACTTGAGAGGCAGAGGTAGGCGGATCTCTGAGTTTGAGGCCAGCCTGGTCTACAGAATAAGTTCTAAGACAGCCAGGGCTACATTGAGAAACCTTGCCTCAAAAAACAAAACAAAAAAAACAACAAAAAAAAGAGAAGATGAAGACTATATGATGTAGGGCTGGAGAGATGGCTCAAAGGCTATGAGCACAAAGTACTGCTGAAGAATATCCAAGTTTAGTTTCCAGGGATCACATCAGACAGAACAGCTGCATGTAAGCCCAGTTTATAGGCATCTGACACCTCTGTTTGAATTACATAAACAACTAAAAATAAAAAACCCAATCTTTTTTAAAAATTTTATTTTTGAGTACACTGTAGTGTCTTCAGACACACCAGAAGAGGGCATAAGATCCCTTTACAGATGGTTGTGAGCCACCATGTGGTTGCTGGGAATTGAACTCAGGACAGCTACAAGAGCAGTCAGTGCTCTTAACCACTGAGCCATCTCTTCAGCCCTGTTTGGTTGGTTTTTGAAACAGGGTTTTTCTGTGTAGCCCTGGCTATCCTAGAACGTGCTCTCTAGACCAGGTGACCCTGGAACTCAGAGATCCACCTGCCTCTGCCTCCTGAGTGCTAGGATTAAAGGCGTGCGGCACCACTGACAGAGCTACTATGAAAAATGAAATGGTACATGAGCCAGGTTTGGTAGCTCACACCTGCACTCCTAGCACTCAGAAAGAGAATCGTTGCAAGTCTGAGGCTAGCTTAGGTTACACAGTAAATTCTGGGCTACATAGCAAGAGCTTGTCTCAAAAAGCATGTTATCATAGCTAATGTTTCTTTTATTGTAGTGATAAAGTTGGAACCTAGGACCTTGTAAATGCTCAGTACTGACCTACCCCTTGAACTCCTAGTTCATTATGCCTACTGTCCTGCTCTATTGTTTTTGCTTGTGATGTACCAACATTTGGGTCGTGAGATGAAAAAGCAAGCCTTTGGTAATCGTAATAATCTAGGTGAACTGTAAAGATGGGTGGAGCATGAGATACCATAACTGAAGTTCATCATAGTCTACAAGTTTAAAAATTTGTGTTTGAAAATGTAAATAGGTGTTTTGCCTGCGTGTATGTCTGTGTTCCATATGTGTGAAGTGTTCTTGGAGGGCAGAAGAGAGGTTTGGATTCCATGGAACTTAAGTTACAGATGATGGTGAGCTACTATATAGATAGATACTGGGAATCCAACCTGGGTCCCCTGTAAGAGTGTTCTTAACCACTGAGCAATCTCGTCAGCCCCACAGTTTGTACTCTTACTTAACATTGCACAATGTATGCTATTTAACATTGCACAATGTATGCTTGTGGCCAGACATGTGAGAAAATCCCCACATACCTAGAGAGTCAGCAAAAGGTAACATTTGGATGTTCTGTAACTTGGAAAAAGCAACTGACCTCACAGATCTCAGAGGGTAGCGAGAACATCAGTAACTACAGGTTGGAGATAGCATCAGAGCCTACAGGTTGAGGGCTCTGTCTTACAAGACTCCTTCCCACTTCAGGTGCCCATTCCACGTTCCAGGCTGTGATTTGTACTTCTGACCAACCAGCAATTAAACAGAGGTTCTTGTGATACCATCCTCAGATTCCGTTCTTATTAGAACAGTTGTAGTCCAGGGAAACCCTTAATGCTTAGCAGTGTACTCTAAAGACTATTAGAAAAGATGCAGATAAACACCCACATGGATGAGAAGTAAGGTGAGCTATGGGTGGGGTCAAGGAGTGCTCAAGCTGTCTCTCATCAGTCACACTATTCCCCTAGGATGACCATGTGTTCAGCATCCCAGAAAATGCACGACACCTTATTGTTCAAGAGTCTTTAGTTTTATTCTTGAGATTACAGTATAATTACATTTCTCCCTCCAAACCTTCCCATATACACCTCACAACTTCACAACTCTCCTTCAAATTCATGACCTCATTTTTACTAATTATTATTGATTGCGTGTGTGTGTGTGTGTGTGTGTGTGTATCTTAAACTTCTTTTTTTTTTTTTTTTTGGTTTTTCGAGACAGGGTTTCTCCGTGTAGTCCTGGAACTCACTTTGTAGACCAGGCTGGCCTCGAACTCAGAAATCCGCCTGCCTCTGCCTCCCGAGTGCTGGGATTAAAGGCGTGTGCCACCACGCCCGGCTATCTTAATCTTCTTAATCTGTATAATGTTACTTGCATATGTTTTTTCAGGGACTGACCTTTTGGCACTGGACAAAGAACTGGTCTTCTTCCCTCGGGTAGGCTACCTTTCCTGCTCCCAGTTTTCCTCTGTTTCCTATACTCCTTTCTGTAGAGCTGAGGACTCATGGGATTTTCCCCATCCACTTTGGCATGTCTCTTGGTGTTGTCCATGTGTAGCTCTAGTGTGGGCAGTCATGCCGCTGAGAATTTATGGAGCTTGCTTTTGGCATTAACTAGGAGACATAACCTCATAGCAATCTCCTTGATCCATTCACAGGTCTTTTTTTTTTTTTTTAAAGATTTATTTTATTTATTATATGTAAGTACACTGTAGCTGTCTTCAGACACTCCAGAAGAGGGCGCCAGATCTTGTTACGGATGGTTGTGAGCCACCATGTGGATGCTGGGATTTGAACTTATAACCTTCGGAAGAGCAGTCAGGTGCTCTTACCCGCTGAGCCATCTCACCAGCCCCTGTTCACAGGTCTTTTATGGAGCTGGATTCCCCCACATCCCAGATGTCATATGTGCAACTCAAATTCCAGTCCTCTAGTCACTTAATCTTCCTGTGACAAGCCCAAGGTTACCTCAGGCCTATTTGTAAGTCATCTGTTAACAGGCTCAAGTGGAATCAAAGGCTGCTGGTGATGTAGCTCAGTGGCAGAGTGCTCCTCTGGAATGCCCTGAGCCTGATCCCCAGCATCATAGACAAAAGAAAATGAACTTCCAGCCTTTGGCAGAGAGCCCCACTTGCCATCCCCTCCTATCTTAATTTGAAGATGACTAATCTCAGACTATCTAGAAGCAGTAAGTATTTCTTCTTTGGGAATGCACCTCTTACTATGGAACACTGTGAAGACCAACCATTACATCAATATTTCTGGCACTTATAAGAACACATGGAATTTAATCACATGGTAACATCAGACTAACCCAAGTGGAAGGGAATTCTGCAGGCAATTGGCCAGAAATGCCTAGGTCATGACAGGCTGAGTCTGAAGAACTCTTGAATGGCAACAAAGAATAAGAAAATAAGTAAAGATAAACCAGGCCTGGTGGATTCCTGCACTGTGGAGGTAGAGGCAGCGGCAGGTGGGTCTCTCTGAGTCCAAGGCCAGCCTGTTATACAAGTAATTCTAGGCCAGCCAGAGCTACATAGCGAGGCCATGTCTCTAAAACTAGCAAACAAACAAAAACAGAAAAAAGGAAAGATAACATGTGTCCTTGGATTGGACCCTAGTCCAGAAACACAAGGCAGAAATGGATCTTCTAGTCAAAGACTCCTCACCTCTGGGTCTGGATGAAAAGAGGGTAGGAAGCTGTTAAGATATGCTTGGAGTGCAATTTATGTAGTTCATCCACTAAGCCCATCTGAGAATTGGTAGCCAGGCATGGTGTCACTTGCCTGTAATTACAGCACTTGGCAGATAAAGGCAGGATCAGGAGTTAAGGGTCATCCTTAGCCACAAAAAGAGTTCCAGGTGAGCTGAGTTGTATGACACCCTGTCTCTAACACACCTCCTCTAAACAAGTACAGGTAGTGAGGGTAGAATGAAATCAAAGTACTGGAGAAACTTATATTCAGAATATAAGAGAGGGAGCTGATCAAGGGCTTTTAAAGGATTGCAGAAAGGTGCTACGGCCCAAAGGAGAGTTATACAGTGCCCTCTAAGTCCCCTCTAAATACTTAGATTCTTCTTCAGTTTCTACATCAGGTTTCTCTGCTCGTTATGAAGAGTGATGCAATACTTTGAATGAGTACCACTAGTAAATCACTGGACTTCACAGATAGCTCAAGCAAGCTAGATATTGCATCTAGAAAATCAGTTAGTTCTAGTAGTTGAGATTTTCCATAGAAATAGCCAGTCTGTCTACATATATCTCTCCAAGATATTTATGTGGGGAGAGAGGAGGTAGGGGGTAGAGAGTTTTTTAAATTTGGCTTATATGATTGTGAAGGCCCTGGTCAGTCCCAATTTGATAGAAGTAATCGCAGTAGGTTGGAGACTCAGGGGAAAGCTGACATTCTAATTACAAGGCAGTCTGCTGGAAGAATACCATCTCACTCAAGGGAGGTCGATCTTTGCTGTCTCATGGTCATCAGCTGAGGAGATGTAGACTAATGAGGGTCACTTAAAAAATTCCAACGTTGTGAGTTAGAATCCTTGTCGAGCAAGCATAAGGACCAGATCTCGGATTCATGTGATCTCTTGTTTGTAACTGGAAGGCTTGTGGAGGCAGGGAGAAGGGGAGGACAGTAGATGGACCAGCATGGAACTGGGCAGGACTAGGTGGAGACAGAAGAATTATGTGGCTGTCCAGGTGCCAGACTGCTCCATGATCAGTAAGAGATTCGGTCTTATAGAAGAAATAAAGTAGAGTGACAGAACCTCCTCTAGCCCCCATGCTCACAGGCACACATATTGAATATGCACAGATACATCATACACACAAGCATGTTCCCAAGCGCGCACACACACACAAAAGAAAAAATTAAAAAAAAAAAACAATGTTAAGAATAAGTGTTTTGTGTAATGTTTCTTGTGGAAATATACATGTATATGTATATACATCTTTTCTTTTTCTTTTTTGAGATAGAGTCTTCTGTAGCCCAGCCTGCCCTCACATGTGCTATCACCAAGACTGGCCTCTATCCTCTTGCTTCAGCCTCCTAAATGCTGGGATTATAAATGTGAGGTATTAGCCGGGCGTGGTGGCACACACTTTTAATCCCAGCACTTGGGAGGCAGAGGCAGGCGGATTTCTGAGTTCGAGGCCAGCCTGGTCTACAAAGTGCGTTCCAGGACAACCAGGGCTACACAGAGAAACCCTGTCTTGAAAAACAAAAACAAAACAAAACAACAACAACAACAAAAAAGAAGTGTGAGCTATCAGCTATCACAGCCAACTCCAGAAATTTGAAGGACTATTTTGGAATCCAGCATGGCTTTGGTAGGGACAGAATGGCAAGGTTCCAGCCCCTGGGACAGGGCAAGTTGGTGTGGTCCTTCACGAATGTCAATGGCTGTTATGGGCATAAGGCTTGTTTATATAATAATGTAAATATTTTCACATGTTCCTCTGAAGAATGTCCTCCCTGTTAACATTTAATCAGACAGCATTAGTTCAGGAGGGGAAGGTGTGACTAATGTCTCAGCAAAATGGTACATCCTGGGGACCTTCAGGACAGCCTTGGAGACTGTGGACAAGAACTCTAAAAACATGAGTTCGAAAATATATAATTTCTCAACTATGTGAAAGAAAAGGGTGAAATATAAGTTGTATAAAGAGATTCACAGATCTAAAGGAACAGAAGCAGCTCCACTACGAGTCAGATTGTCAGAAAGATACAAAGGCAGGCAGATACAAAGGCAGGCCAGCAGATTCTGGGTTCAAGGTCAGCCTGGAAATTTAGGGCCAGGCATGATTGGAATGGAAATTCCAGGGTGGGGTCCCGGTGGGGTCCCACCCAGCTCGCTTATCTGCGTTTCTGCTTGCTTGCAGTCTCTTCCCTAGAGTCAAGGGGTAAGCTAGTCAGCTAATGCTGATTCATGACGTGGTCAAAGGGAACCCGGCATAAATCACGGAACCTGGGCTTTGGTCTGCAGGAGATGACCTAGTAAAAATCAATTCCAGTTCTTTTGAGAATTTTTCTCTATTGAGAACTCAGCTGTCTGGAGATCTCTGGAATTTTTTATTTTCTTTTTTTTCCCCTTGTTCCGGTCAACCCCGCTCGCTCTGCTCGACCCCACTTGCTCCCGGCGAGCCCCACTTGCTCCCGGCCGCCCCCTTACACGGCCCCGCTTGTTCCAGCCAGCCCCGCTCGCTCCGATCGGCTCCGCTTGCTCTGGGCCGTCCCCGTTTGGCCCCGCTCGTTCCGGCCCTGCTAGCTCCGGCATCCCCGCTTGCTCTGGGCTGTCCCCTTTCGGCTCCGCTCGCTCCGGACAGCCTGGCTTGCTCCGGTTGGTCTCTCTGGTCCAAGGATTCATTTCTTATTATTCTTCATAAGTACACTGTAGCTGACTTCAGACGCACCAGAGGAGGGCGTCAGATCTTGTTACGGGTGGTTGTAAGCCACCATGTGGTTGCTGGGATTTGAATTCATCACCTTCGGAAGAGAAGTCGGGTGCTCTAACCCGCTGAGCCATCTCACCAGCCCCGAATTTTTTATTTTCTAACAGACTTTCTGATTTTAGTCAGAAAATCCATGGAGAGAGAACATAGGTCTTTTAGAAATTTTCATAGCTTTTTTAGAACTTTTTCTAACTGGTCAGAAAATCCCAAGAATTACTTAGAGAGCGGATATAGCTCTTTTTTTTTTCCTCTTGTTCCGGTCAACCCCGCTCGCTCGCCGTCTCCGCTCACTCCAGCCAGCCCCACTCGCTCACGGCTGCCCCCGTACGCACCCCCCCTCCCTCCAGTCGGCTCTGCTCGCTCCAGCTGGCCCCTCTCGCTCTGGTTGGTCTCTCTGGTCCAAGGATTCCTTTCTTATTATTCTTCATAAGTACGCTGTAGCTGACTTCAGACGCACCAGAGGAGGGCGTCAGATCTTGTTACGGGTAGTTGTAAGCCACCATGTGGTTGCTGGGATTTGAACTCATCACCTTCGGAAGAGCAGTCCGGTGCTCTAACCCGCTGAGCAACCTCACCAGCCCCCGATATAGCTCTTTTAGAAGGTTCTCTAGCTGCTATCCAGAGAAGGCCGTCTGAAGGATTTTTAGAAATCTAAATGTCTGAAGGCTCTTTTATAATTTTTTTTCTGGCTTTCTGATTTTGATCAGAAAACCCAAGAATTATTTTTAGAATTTTTTTTTTGAATAGGATTTCTGATTTGGTCAAATGATCCAAGAATTTTTAATGGTAGTTTTATTGACTTTTTTTGGCCTAAAAACCCATGGGCTCTCCAGAGAGCTTTTAGAATATTTACTAGCAGAGAGAGCTATCTGTTTGAACAGAAAACTAGCTGTCTCAACCAAAAAGTTTTTAGAACAGTAGGAAAAAAGACCAGGCGTGGTGGCGCACACCTTTAATCCCAGCACTCGGGAGGTAGAGGCAGGCGGATTTTTGAGTTCAAGGCCAGCCTGGTTTACAAAGTGAGTTCCAGTACAGCCAGGGCTATACAGAGAAACCCTGTCTTGAAAAACATACAAACAATAGTAGAAACAAGCAGAGCGGAACACACATGTGTGCACACTCGCACACACACAGAGGGAGAGAGAGAGAGAGAGAGAGAGAGAGAGAGAGAGAGAGAGAGAGAGAACAGTAGAGGAAAGCCATCTCAACAGAACATAGATGCAAGTTGGGGAGGAAAGGGTTTATGCAGCTTACACTTCCATACAGCTGTTTATCACCAAGGAAGTCAGAATTGGAACTCAAGCAGGTCAGGAAGCAGGAGCTGATGCAGAGGCCATGGAGGGCTTGCTTCCCCTGGCTTGCTCAGCCTTCTCTCTCTCTCTCTCTCTCTCTCTCTCTCTCTCTCTCTCTCTCTTCCAGAGATCTGTGTAGCCCTGGCTGTCCTGGAACTCACTCTGTAGACCAGGCTGGCCTCGAACTCAGAAATCCACCTGCCTCTGTCTCCCAAGTGCTGGGACTAAAGGCGGGCGCCACCACTGCCCGGCCAGCTTGCTCTCTTATAGAACCCAAGACTACCAGCCCAGAGATGGCACCACCCACAAAGGGCCTTCCCCCATTGATCACTAACTGAGAAAATACCCCACAGCTGGATCTCATGGAGGCATTTCCCCAACTGAAGCTCCTTTCTCTGTGATAACTCCAGCCTCTGTCAAGTTGACACAAAACTAGCCAGTACAATATCTATTCAAACACAGGCAGAAGTGAAGTGGTATTTTTTTTTCTTCTGCAGTGCCTTAGAGTGACTGCCAAATTTGGCAACTGTTCGGCATGTGTTATGAATGGACTCTTCCCAAGAGTCCATTCCAGATCCAAAGCAGAGAAATTTTGGGGTCCATTTGACTGTATATGACAACATTTTTTTTCAGTGCTATCATGTAAGAATTAGTAATAGTCACTTTCCCGAACTCCTATTAAATTGGAAAACAAAAATCTAAATGTAATGTCTGATCTCAGTAAAGTGCTTTGTAGATCAGCTTGTTCACTTTTCAAAGACTCTTAACGTCTTTCTTCTTGTACTGTGTGAGTTGTTTCCCACCGTACAATGAGGCAAGAAGCTTGCAAATTCCAGGCCAACTGAGACTATAAAGCGAGACTCTGACTCAAAACGAACAAAACTCCATGATCCATTGTTAAAATATAAGAAGATCAGGGCAGTGCTGGCAAAAGCCTTTAAACCCATCCCCCAGCAGGCAGATCTTTGTGAGTTCAAAGCCAGCCCGGTCTAGGGAGGGAGTCTCAGGACAGCCAGAGCTACACAGAGAGACCCTGTCTCAGAAAACAAACAAAACCAAACAAAACCAATAAAACAAAACCCCCAAAATCTACCATCAAACCTCTCATATTAGTATCCTTAATAAAAGCGTGGTCACTGACTACAGTCAAACATGGTAATGGGTGCTGGATAGATACAAATGGAGATATTGGCAGTAGCATTAGGGCAAGCAATCGCTGGCTGCTTTGAAAATAAAGAGAGGACAATTTTGTTTTCTGATTTCTCATTGGATAGTCAGCTGTCTATAATCCCAGTACTTGGGAGATGGAGACAAGAGGAACAGGGGTTCCAGGCCATACTCAGCAATAAAGTAAGTTTGTAGCCAGCCTGGGCTATAGAAGGACCTGTCAAAGAACAGACTATCTAATCAATAAACAAAATATAAAACAAATTTCATGCAGGAATTATGGAGAAAAAATAAATATGAATAACAGGCACAGTTCCCTTATATTCTGTACTTTATATTGTGTCCTGTATGTATGCTCGCTCAAATGCATGTGTGTAATCCTTTAATTCCCCATATTCTTATCAAGTATGGTTAATATGTTCACTTTATCTATTTATTTGTTTATTTATTCTTTTTCTGTTGTATAAGATTGAACCCAGAGCCTCTTAGAGCCCAAATGTACTACTGCTCTGCTGCTCTGTTTATTTTTTCAAACATTGGTCAGTCAGTTCGTTTGTTCGTTCGTTGGTTAGTTAGTTGTTTTTCAGCCAGGGACTCACTTTGTAATGTAGGTTCGTCTGGAATTCACAGTTGTAATTCTCCTACCTCTACCTCTGTAGTGCTGGGATTACAAGTATGTGTTGCCACACCTGACTAAAATCAACATGTAAGAAATGACACGTTATTTGGTAATATATGAATCTCTATCAGCAATTCTTTCGTGTGTGTGTGTGTGTGTGTGTGTGTGTGTTGCAGTCATGTGCAAGTGTGCTTACCTGTGCAGGTGCTTGAAGGAGACCACAAGATGGCAAGATGTCTTTCTCCATCCCTATTCCACCTTATCACTTTTTATTTTGAAGCAAGATCTTAATTGTCTGGGTAGGTCGAATATGTATATGATTCTCCTTTCTTGGTTGCTGGGCATAAAAGCCTTTTTCTCCATACCTGGCTTAAAATTTAGCTCATTTCATGTAAAGGCAAAAAGCAGTTTAGGGTCTATTTCTCATAAGGTTACCAAGTAGTTGATTTTTTTTTTTTTTTTTTTTTTGGATTGGTACTCTGACCCCGGTGTTCTAGGGTTGCGGATCTCAATTCTTTTTTTTTTTTTTTTTTTTTTGTTTTTTTCGAGACAGGGTTTCTCTGTATAGCCCTGGCTGTCCCGGGACTCACTCTGTAGACCAGGCTGGCCTCGAACTCAGAAATCCGCCTGCTTCTGCCTCCTGAGTGCTGGGATTAAAGGCGTGCGGCACCACGCCCGGCTGTGGATCTCAATTCTTACGACTAAGTAAAAATTTGTGGAGGAACTGGGCCTAAATCATGAGGAATTACATCATGATTTAGAGCTGTCTGGACTCATGAGGAGGGAGAAAAATGTGGAATGAGGTAGGTGTGATTATCTGGGAGTCCTCTGGGGGGACTAAAGAGGGCCTGGGGGCTGCGGTATGGCCAGTACCGTATACTTCAGGAAGAAAATTCCCAGGCCCACCTAGCCGGAACAGTTTGGGAACTGCTTTTGATGACGCGCACGTGCGGACGCGGGAGAATGCTCGGCAGAGCCTCTGGGGGCGGAGCCTGGGCGGGCCGAGGGGGCGGGTCGAGGGGCGGGGCCTGGCCGGCGGCGTTTCTGAGCCGTTGCTGAGGCGGCGAGGGAGAGCTTTGGGCTAACGTCACTGCTTTTCAGCGGTAGCGCCTCCTCCGCCGGCTTCCTCCTGAGACCTCTAGCCGACCTGTCCCGTCATGGCGACCCGCAGTCCCAGCGTCGTGGTGAGCCATGGGGACTCCAGCAGAGCCCCTCAGCCGGGCCCCACGCGGCCGTTGGCACAGTGACGCAGGCCTGAGCCCCGAGGCTCCCGAGGCCGGCTCTGGGCGCTGGGGCGGACGGGACTCTTCGATGGCGGGGGCCGTCAGAGATTCCTGGAGTCCGGCTAAGACGCCCCACGAGGGCGGCGGGGCAGGACGGGATGGTGGGGATGCCCCTCCAGTGAGCCCCGAGGGAGAGAGAGGGAGAGGGCAGGCTGCGTGTGGGCCAGGAAGGTGGCAATGGCGTTGGACTTGACATGTGCGGCTGGCGGACGCGCGCGGCGCCAAGAGGCGGAGGGCGGCTTCTGGAAGGATCGGGTGCCGGGAGGGAGGGGGAGCTCTCCCGGGAGAGGCCCAGCTCTCCAAGTTTGGGGTTTGGCAGCCAGGGAGCACCTCTAGAAGGAGCTTCGGTCCCCAAGACGACCGCATGGGAGGGCATGTTCAGGCCTGCACTTTGCCTCTAATTCTGCAGATGCCATAATTCATATTTGTGGGAATGCGCAATCACTCCGTTGAATCTGCGCTGCGGCCCAGGCAGTGAAAATCACACCTATTTTCCACCTGAAGAGTGGAAAGGCGGCTCGTTCCCCCGCCTCCACCATGGCCCAGGATAATGGGCTTTGGCTTCAGATACACTTGACTTGGGAGCCCATGCCCTTGGATGCTGTGAGGAATTAAAAAAAAAAAAAGGATGGATTTGGTTGTTACATTGGATGACTTTTTTCCACACTCATCATCAGATATCTTGCCTTTTTTCCCATTGGCTCAATTTTTTGTAACCTGCCAAGCTTCTGTCCCCCCTATCTATCCCCACCCCATAACCTTGCTGATCATGCTTGCTAGAACATCCCATAGCCCCTGATTCTGATTAACTACTTTAGCCTGCTCTATTCTTATTCTTGCCTCTGGTACTCCTTAAATGTCGTATTCTGCTTTATATACTACAGATTTAGTAGTTATCTGGTTACTTGTTGATTGACTTCCCCACTCATACGTACTTTATTTTGATGTGTTCAGGCAGGGTCTTACTATGTAGCTCTGGCTGGTCTGTAATTGGTGATGTAGACATCAGGCTGGCCGTGAACTTGTGACAGTCATCCTGATTCATGCCTCCCAAATACTGTATCACTGTGGCCTGCTGTGTTTTTTTTTTTAATTCATTTTAGGGAATGAACCCTTGTTCTACTAGGTAAGCAAGCTCTCTACTCTACTCTACTGGGCCAAAAGCCAGGCCCCTAAACAAACCTCACAGCTTTAGGTATAGCACAATGTCTGGTTTGTGGCAAGTTTTCACTAATAGTTTGTTGGGTGAATTAATAACCATTTGAGCCCTTAAAAAGGTGTTCTCTCATAATGTATTAGATATTGTGGCTTAAGGCAAAACCACTGTGTTCTTAATGACCCAGAATCCTGCTTGCTTAGAATATGTTCTGTGTGGCCTTCTTTATCTTCGCCTAGACTGAAGCTTTCTTCTTTTTTTTTTTTCTTTTTCTTTTTTTTTTTTTTTTGGTTTTTCCAGACAGGGTTTGTCTGTGTAGCCCTGGCTGTCCTGGAACACACTTTGTAGAAATCCACCTGCCTCTACCTCCCGAGTGCTGGGATTAAAGGCGTGCGCCACCACGCCGGGCTGAAGCTTTCTTTTCAGACAGTTTCTTCCTGTCCAACTTTTGCCTTAAGTAGACCAGGCCTTGAACTTTCAGCCATCTTGCTTCTACCTCAGTGTGGGAATTACAAGCAAGCATATGCTATCACCTGGTTGTACATTTTTCTTATATCTGAGATGTTGGCTGCTGGTGTTGTTAAAAGGACTGTAAGATAGTAAAGAACATTTACATAGTCCCTGAGTGGGAATAGCATAATAGCCATCATTTTGTTTACATATATCTATCCTAATTAGTTTTCAAAATAACCATATAACAAATGACATGTTTACATTATCAGACACAGTTATTAAGAGGGTAGAGAGCTCCCCCCAATTATGTACTAAACCCTAGTTTAGATCACCAGCACCAGAAACAAGGATAAATTTTAGAAAGTGGAGCTCTGTCTCAATTCTTGGTCTGTGTCTGGGGTCTATGCAAGTAAAAACTATGGTAGGATACAGTAGATACTGAATGTAGTAGGTGCTACTTTTATTCGGATATGGCTGCTTTTAAGCTTTACGATATGGTACTTGTTCAGTGTAGAGTTAATTGGTTCTTTTGTGCAAGAAGTGGCTATTCTTAGTTTTGTTTGAACATTAAGAAATTCACTGTATTTTTAGTTTGCAAATTCCTGTTCCTTTTTTTTTTTTTTTTTTTTTTTTGCTTCCTTCCCCTAAATTGTCTGCATGCTAGGAATAACAAACACTTAAAAGGTGCTTACTACACACTGCTTGCTCTTCTAAGCCCCTTAGCAGATTTGACTTTTTTATTTCTATTTTTTCCTGTATATGGCTGCTTTGCCTATATGTATGCATGTATGCATGTATGCCGCGTGCTTGCTTTGGAATCCAGAAGAGCTGCCATAGGGGTGCTGGGAATCAAACCTAGGTCCCCTGAAGAACAATAAGTACTCTGAGCCATCCTTCAACCCCTACTTGACTCTAGCTTTTAAAAGAATCACACAGCGAGGTAAATAACTGCCTATATCAGTCAGTGCTACTACATTTAAACCTGTTGCTCTCGCCCCAGATTCTACTCTTAACCAGAAGACTTAAGTTAATTGACAAATGTTTTGTGGACTTTACCTAATACCGATAAGTTACATAATAAGTACCCCTTGTGTAGATGAACGTTGTTCACGTGACTGAGGTGACACAAGGTAGAGGAAGTAAATATAAGCTACATTCCTTTCATGAAATGGGCCCCTAGATGTGCCTGAGAGATATAAAACGTCCTGCTTACAACTATCAGTCTAGAAAAGGCTTCTGGCTTCTTACAAACTAATGTGAAACATCAGATACGTTTTAGATGGTATATACTTGAATTTCAAAATGGCCCAGATAAAAGTATAATATACTAACTGAACTTAAATCTTCTTAAATGAATTTTTAAAAAATGTATTAGTGTCTTAAGACAAAGACACACTCTGTAAATTAATGTGGCTTGCTGGCCTTAAACTAACAGTCCTTCAGCCTTAGTCTTCCATGTGCTAGAGTTACAATCATGAGCCACCACCCTTGGCTTAGATGATTTTTTTTGAGATACATACTCTAGTTCTAGTCTGGTCTCCCAACTCACTTTATCTTTGTGGGAATTAGAGATAGACAGCTTGGTATGCTAATGAAAGTGAGTCTCGGTTTTGGTGATCTAACTAGAGGTCTTGTGCATGTTTCACCATTGAGCTATACCTTTATCCATCAGCATTTTTTTTTGTTTTTAAAGATTTATTATTATTTGTATGAGTGTTTTGTCTGCATTATATGTGTGTGTGTGTACCATCAGGATGCCTGTGGATATCAGAAGAAGGCATTTCATCTCCTAGAACTGGAGTTACAGACTATTGTGAGCCTCTACGTGGGTTTGAGGAACTAAATCTAGATCCTCTGCAAGAGCAAGTACTTTTATAAAATTAATTCTTTTCAATTCACGTTATGTCCTGATCACAGCCCCCTCCCTCCTCTCTCCCCAGTCCTACCCTACCACCCTTTACAAATCCCTCCCCCTCCCTCAGAGAAGGGGAGCCCCCACTTTGCTACTACCCCACTCTGGGGTATCTAGTCCCAGCAGGTCTCCCACTGAGGCCTAACCAGGCAGTCCAAGTACTCCTAACCATTGAGCTGTCTTTCTAGCCGGTGTGTTTTTTTTTTTTTTCTCTCAGAATTGGTTAAATATCGTAGTTTTTGCCTAACACTATTTTATTATTATCAATGATGTCTAAAATAATATCCATTTATAAATAAGACCAAAATGAACTATTTTTGATCACCAAAAAAATGGGAATAGTACCTCTTAGAGGTTTCTTTATGTAAATTTTATACTCTTGTTACCTATGTTATATGTCTATCTTATTTGGATAAAAATATCTGGATTATTGTAGCATGTGGGAAAAAGAGTTAATTATATCAGAAAAAAAGATGCCTTACAGTTTTATTATTGTTTTGGGTGGGGTTCTTTTTGTGAGGGATTAGTTTACTTTATTTAGTTTGGGATATATTTTCTTTATATAGGCCAGGCTCATCTCAGACGGGGAATCTGTCTTAAGTCTCTTAAGTGTTGGGATTATGAGCATGGACTGCTACGCCTAGTCTTGTAGTCTTGTAGGGTTTGTTTTTGTTTTTGTTTTTGTTTTGTTTTTTTGTTTTTTTTTACTTTGTAAATTTTAGATGAAAAAAACAGCTAATTTGTTTTATTATTACAATTAATGACTATCATGAATTGAATTTTCACTTTTTTATTTTTGTGCAATTGGTAGTTCAAAGACGTTTACAGATTTTTTATTAAAATTTCTTTTCTTTTTCTTTTTTTTTTTCTTTTTTTTTTTTTGTTTTTTTGTTTTTTGAGACAGGGTTTCTCTGTGTAGCCCTGGCTGTCCTGCAACTCACTCTGTAAACCAGGCTGGCCTCAAACTCAGAAATCCACCTGCCTCTGCCTCTCAAGTGCTGGAATTAAAAGCATGTGCCACCACGCCTGGCTGATTTTTAAAATTTCATTCATTTTTTAAAAGCATTTCTCACTTTTTATTCTTTCTTTCTTTCTTTCTTTCTTTCTTTCTTTCTTTCTTTCTTTCTTTCTTTCTTTTTTTGTTTTTTCGAGACAGGGGTTCTCTGTATAGCCCTGGCTGTCCTGGAACTCACTTTATAGACCAGGCTGGCCTCGAACTCAGAAATCCACCTGCCTCTGGCGTGCGCCACCACTGCCCAGCCCTTTTTTCTTTGATTATCATTGTTACATGCACATATGTATGTATGTATGTATGTATGTGCACATATACTTGTTTTTATGTAAATGGTTTCTAGGTTGATCACTCTGCAATGGATAGCCAAAAAGGGAGCTCTCTCTGGGGGTGAATAATTCTTCTCATAATTGTCATTGGTTACCTGTAGTTCTTTGTCTAGGGGTGGGACCAAGAGAAATTTCTCAAACTTGGAATCCTCCTGCCTTAGTCTCCTATCTTGCCATAGCTGATTCTTTACTTCTATTATGTGGATCCTTAGGATTAAACGCAGATTAAGTTTGGCAGCAAGTTCTTTTATCCCCCATATCATCTCAGCAGCCTGAGAAGGGATTTGGCTGTGTTGCTCAGGCTAGCACTGCCTTAATTTTCCAGGTAGTTAGGACTAAAGGTGTATCACTCTATACCCAGTGGAATGTGTTTTATTCTTCCATATTTAATTAGATTATACAATGGTCCATGTCAGTTTTTCCCCTATAGTAAAGGGGTATTGAAATTGTGTTTGTTCAGTCTTTCTGTAATTTTGTTAGGTGGATTTACTAACATTGAGAGATCACATGAAAGTGTCAACAGTAACATTGAGATACACTTGTTATTTTCCTGTTGAGGACTACCAAAATAACTACCATTTAAATAATCTCTTACTAGTATGAATTCAGACACTTCAAATTGCTTTGAAAACTACCTTCAGGTTTTTTTCTTGCTGTTTAGAATCAACATATCTACGATTCTACTATGCGTATTACTAAAGGGAAAGATTGGTTTTTTTTTTTTTTTTAATTCATGTCCTTACAGATATGGTAGTTACAGGTCTACTTGTCTAGAGTGGTTATAACTTATTCCTGGGCTGAGTAGTCCACTACCTTATTTTAATTTTTCTTATACCTTTAACCCTTGGAAAGGAAACAAATACTCTATGTATGTTATTTGTAGGACTGATTAAAAAAATTAGAAGAGCACTCAGGAGGCAGAGGCAGGTGGATTTCTGAGTTCGAGGCTAGCCTGGTCTACAAAGTGAGTTCCAGGACAGCCAGAGCTACACAGAGAAACCCTGTCTCAAAAAACTAAAAAAAAAAAAAAAATTAGAAGATGAACATAGTACTATTTTAAGTTGTTTTTACATTTAGGAATATCTATCAATAAATTATAATTTTTGTTTAATCATATCCAGACATAATATAAATTATCTCAAGGATAGTTTATCATCTGCTTTTTTTGAGATTTTTTTTTAAATTTGTTTTTGAAAATTTTTAATATATTTGAATTAAGCTAGTGTCTTACTGTGTAGCTAAGGACTGGTAGTTTTCTGTCTCAGACTGCCCGGCCTGTCTCAGACTTCTTTTTTTTTTTTTTTTTTTTTTTTTTAAAGATTTATTTTATTTATTATATGTAAGTACACTGTAGCTGTCTTCAGGCATTCCAGAAGAGGGCGCCAGATCTCATTAAGGATGGTTGTGAGCCACCATGTGGTTGCTGGGATTTGAACTTATCACCTTCGGAAGAGCAGTCGGGTGCTCTTACCCGCTGAGCCATCTCACCAGCCCCCTGTCTCAGACTTCTTAATGCTGAGTTTATAGGTATGTGCCACCATGCCCAGAATAAATCCTTATTATAAAATGTGCACATTTGTAATAATGTCAGTCACATGAAAGAAAATTCTTGTAATTTACACATAAAATACACAGGTACGTTATGAGAAATAATATGAAAAAGGAAATGAACCTAAGTTAATACGACATTTGGAACATCAGTTTATCATCTACAATTTGGATTGTTTAAGTCTCTTTGTAGTAAAATATAACATTGCTCATGAGGCCAAACAAGACTCCATTAAATGGAAGTGAGTCCTACAATGACTACTTGGGAGGCAGAGGGAGAAGGTTCAGCTACATAGTGAGTTCCAAGCCAGCCTGAACTCAGGAGACTGTCTCAGAAAAGAAAACTATTGTGAATTAAGACTTGTAAGCCAGTTGTAGTGGAACTTATTTCTAATCTCAGCGAGGACAGGAAGAGTTCCAAGCCAGCCTGGGCCACATAGTGTTGAGACAGGAAAAGGTGTGTGTGTGTGTGTGTGTGTGTGTGTGTGTGTGAGAGAGAGAGAGAGAGAGAGAGAGAGAGAGAGAGAATAATAGATAGTAGAAAATTGCTTCAAATTTATGAATAGTAATCAGCATGTCCAAAGTTCTAGAATGGACAGAAATTGCTAGATGTGACCTTCACATATGTGCACCTGTGTTCACACATGCATAACCGCATAAATACACACACACACACACACACACACACACACACACACACACACAATATCTCAACTGAAGTGTTATAAGACTCTATTTTTACGTTTTGGGGAAGAATTGTATTGATATGACTTTAATAAACTGTATATGATGGTTCATACCTATAAACCCCATCATATGGGACGCCGAGGCAGAAAGATTGCCCCAGGTTTGAGGATTAGACTATGTCATGAGATTAAGTTTATGGTGGACTACAGAGCCAAGGCAATCTGAAATCAGAAACAAAATTTTTATTGTTAAAATAACAATATAAATATTTCTGAAGAACAAAACAAAAATTCTCAGATATGAATTTGTTTTAATTAGAAATCAAGACTTTTGCATTGATGTATTGGCAGAAATAGAATTCCTACTTTTGAGTAATTCCTGATGATATGTTTGTATTCTTAGACTACATGACTGACAGTTGTGTGCACATGTGTAATCCCAGCACTCAAAGGCAGAGGGAGGAAGATCATAGCAAGTTTGAGGCCAACCTAGTCTATATATCTAGTTCTAGTACAGCTAGAGTTACATAGTAAGACCCTGTCTCAAACACACATAAAAAGACTGGGATGAACTTGGCGGAGTTCACATTGGATTTGTCTTTAATGGAAACAAACTGTCTTTGAAGTTCTTACAGGTAGGTTACCTGTAGAACCTGTAGCCAGCCACTGAGCCATTTTAGTAGGTGCAGTAGTATGATGAAACCTGGGTGTGATAGGCTTAAGGCAGAAACAGAGTGAGTTGGTAGAAGGTGTGAGTATGCCCAGGAAAGTCATTGTGGTATTCTAATCTTGATTCTAAGGTACTTTGAAATAATCCAGCTTTATTTTTGTCAGGTAGTACATACGTTCTCACAAGCTTGGCCTGAATGTTTATTGTTATCTTATGAAATTGAGCAGTCTGTCATCTTTCCCCAAAACATTAACTAAAATTTGTTTTATAAAACTTACAAAAGTGTTTATTTTGTAAAATACTCTTTGAATGTTCCTTTGTATGATACAAATGCCCAATTTCTATTTTTGTTAGTAAATGTTTTAATATAAATATTACATGAATATTAAGCAGGTTTTTTAGCTCTGATTTTTTTTTTTTTTGGAAATTGGCATAATGTTTCACAAATTTTTCTGATTATGAAAAAATACATGTGTGTTTAAGAATAAATCAGTATTTACTTCTGCATGCTGCAGGGTCTTGTGAACAGACCTAAAAATAAATAAAATTCTATCAAACGCTGAACTCAAAATAGACCTTTTGGGACTAAACAGAGAGACAGACTATACAACTTTTAATTTTTTTCTCTGGGAGAAACCTCAAAATATATCTGAATTCTGAGCTTGGTGTTGACAGTCCCAGTACTTGGAAAGTAGAAGGGTTGTGAGTTTGAAACCAGTGTGAGCTATGCAATGCGATTCCATCTCAAAAACAGTGGCAAGTGAATTCTGCAAAGAATGTAAATTTATGTACTTTTAATTTTTTTCAAAGTCAGACCACGTGTGACAAAAGCACCTAATACAACATTAACTGAAAGGGAGAACTCTATGAATTAACCAATATGATGAAATTTAGTTATGATTTGGCCAATATTCCTTGAAAACTGCCAGAGCTTAGACATCCAGGTCTTGTCGTCTATTTGGTTTAGAGGACTTTTGGGATTGGGGACAGGAGCTCACTATGTAGGCCACCTTGGCCTCTAACTCATGATTATTCCTGCCTTTGTACCCGAGTGCTGGCAGTAGAGATGTGTGGCACCATGTGCAGCTTGATGCCTTAGTTCCTACAACATCATGCCAGGGACTGCTGCTTCTTAGATGGGGCTTAAAAGTCAGGAATATCATGTAAGATTGAGTAGTCTAATTCTTCCTGGCTTATTTCTCTCAATAAGTTTTTTAAAAATTTTTTATTATTATAGATAAGTACACTGATTTTGTCCTCAGACACACCAGAAGAGGGCATCAGATCTCATTACAGATGGTTGGGAATCATGTGGTTGCTGGGATTTGAACTCAGGACCTTCGGAAGAGCAGTCAGTGTTCTTACCCGCTGAGCCATCTCACCAGCCCCTCTCATTAAATTTTGATTAATAGATTAACTTATGATCTTTTAAGGCTTTCTTGTAGGTTTTTTTTAAATGATTACTTTTTTCCCCTTGTTCTGTTCAACCCCACTCACTCTGCTTGACCCCGCTTGCTCTGGCTGGCTCCGCTCACTTCGGCCTCACTCGCTCCAGTCGGCCTGCTCGCTCCGATCGGCTCCACTTGCTCCGGTTGGTCTCTCTAGTACAAGGATTCGTTTCTTATTATTCTTCATAAGTACGCTGTAGCTGACTTCAGACGCACCAGAGGAGGGCGTCAGATCTCATTACAGGTGATTGTAAGCCACCATGTGGTTGCTGGGATTTGAACTCATCACCTTCAGAAGAGCAGTCGGGGGCTCTTACCCGCTGAGCCATCTCACCAGTCCTTCCTGTAGGTTTTTTGTTTTGTTTTTAGTGTAAAGAGGGCTGGAGATAGCTTGCTTGGTGAAGTGCTTGCCCAGTAGGCATGAAACCCTGGTTTTGACACCTAACATCACATAAACTGGGTGTGATAGCTCTTCAGAAGTTGAAGGTCAACTGCATAGTGAGTTTTAGGCCAGTTTAGGATCCATGACCACCCCCTCCCCATATCTTACTATAACACTCACTGTCAAAGATAATGGCTTTTTGTTGTTGTTGTTGTTGTTTGGTTTTGGTTTTTTTGGTTTTTGGTTTTTCGTGACAGGGTTTCTCTGTGTAGCCCTGGCTGTCCTGGAACTCACTCTGTAGACCAGGCTGGCCTCGAACTCAGAAATCCACCTGCCTCTGCCTCCCGAGTGCTAGGATTAAAGATAATGGCTTTTATGATTTAGAGTTTGGGGATACTTTTAAAGACAGGATCTTTGTAGCCCCTAGATGGCTTGGGATTCACTTAGTAACCCCTGCTGGCCTCAAATACAGGAACTTCTACCTCATCTTCCCAAGTACTGGGTTAGTAGGGATGTCTAGCATATTTAGCCTGCTTTAATGATCTTGCTGTACTTTTTTCTGTGTGTACAGGTACATGTATATTTATAAAACTATCATCATATATTTTACCCCCAAAGTACCATATCCTTAATTAATGCTATTAAATGTTTTGTATGCTGGGCTCTGGGCATACTAATATAACCAATATGATACAATGCCAAGCAATTTTGGAGTATCGTCTGTGAAATTATCTTATTAGTAAATTTTAACATCTCAGACTTCTAAGTTTGAGTTTGTAAAGGATCAGGTTTTTTGGTGACCTACACACACACACACACACACACACACACACACACACACATACAGAGAGAGAGAGAGAGAGAGAGAGAGAGAGAGAAAGAGAGAGAGAAAGATTCTTAGAATTTAGATGGTTAATACAAGTTTTCATTTTTATTCTGTGTGATATTTTATTTAACTTACTAGAATAAACTGTGTTAAAACATATTTTAGGGGATTGGGGAGGTGGCCTAGTCTGTAAAGTGTCTACCATGTCATCTTCAGGACCTGAGTTTGGAACCCCAGCATGGAGAAGACAGAGACAGGGAGACCCC
Source organism: Mus minutoides (assembly GCA_902729485.2). Taxonomy (NCBI): domain Eukaryota; kingdom Metazoa; phylum Chordata; class Mammalia; order Rodentia; family Muridae; genus Mus; species Mus minutoides. The sequence goes on from LR753475.1 coordinate 100,784, forward strand.
TGGGCTTCCTGACAAGCTAGACTAGTGAAATTGGTTAACTAGGTTCAATGAGAGATTCAGTCTCAAAACATAAGAAATAAATTTTTAGACCCAATTTCAATCTCTGAACTCCATACATATGCACATGTACCTGCATACAAATATATATATATATATATATATATATATATATATATATATATATATATATATATATATATATATACACCCACATACACATACAAAAAAATGGTTCAAAAGTTCTTAAAATGTATAGAGTGGAAAGTGTAGAGTTGGGCAATGGTGGCGCATGCCTTTAATCCCAGAACTTGGGAGCAGAGGCAGGTGGATTTCTGAGTTTGAGGCCAGCCTGGTCTACAGAGTGAGTTCCAGGGCTACACAGAGAAACCCTGTCTCAAAAAACCAAAAATGAAAAAAAAATTTATATACTAATCTTTCATGCCTAAAATATTTATTTTTGCCACATTTGTCATGCTTCTTTAATTTTTTTCTCTTTGTGCCCCAAAGAAAATTTTGTGTCATGTTTTACTTTTCAATCTTGACCGTTCTTAGAGAAGTATAATTTATTACAAAACGGTAAAATTTAACTGCTCTACATACCCTCTTGTACATAAATTCCTCTGGTAAACTAAGACTTATTATCTAAATTTAATTAAATGTGGACATCTTATAATGCTCCATTTTGAAACAGCTGTCTTTCTTTTGCAGATTAGTGATGATGAACCAGGTTATGACCTAGATTTGTTTTGTATACCTAATCATTATGCCGAGGATTTGGAAAAGGTGTTTATTCCACATGGACTGATTATGGACAGGTTAGTAAGACCTTGATTGAAGTTATTTTTAGAGGTGTGTGTGTGTGTGTGTGTGTGTGTGTGTGTGTGTGTGTGTGTGTGTGAGAGAGAGAGAGAGAGAGAGAGAGAGAGAGAGAGAGGGGAGGGGGAGGCATATGTGATATATATGTGAAGTGTATGCATGTACATGGAATCCTGAGGACATTAAGTGTCCTATTCTGTTCCTCTCTTATTCCCTTGAATTAGTGTCTCTTGCTAAACCTGGGGCATACATACTGATTTGACTAGGCTGCCTGGCTAGCAAGACCCAGGGATCTGCTTGTCTCTGCCCCCCAGCGCTGAGGTCACAAGCAGGTGCAATCACACCTGGTTTTTATATGAGTACTAGGGGATCTGAACTTAGGGCCTGATGCGTGTCCAAGTGCTCTCACCTGCCAAGCCATTTCTCCAGCTAAAGGGCTTTTTCCTTGTATTAATTCTAACTTAGCAACTGTTGAGTAGTTAATATTTGAATATAAGCTAAACCAACTTATTAGAATAAATGTTTTCTATTTTTTACTTGTATGTGTGAGTGCCTGCATGTATGTATGTGAAGCATATGCATTCCAGGATGCCAGAAGTGTGATGGATTTCCTGGAACTGGAGTTACAGACCATGTAAACCACTGTGTATGGGTGCTGGGAACTGAACTTAGGTCCTCTGCAAAAAACAGCAAGGATCTTAACTGATAAACTATCTTTCTGGCCCCAAGGTTTTCTACTTTTAAAATCCTTCTCTCTCTCTCTCTCTCTCTCTCTCTCTCTCCCTCCCTCCCTCCCTCCCTCCCTCCTCTCCCGTCTCCCTCTCTCTTTTTCACACACACACACACACACAGAGAGAGAGAGAGAGAGAGAGAAGAGAGAGAGAGGTTGCCTTACTAATTAATTACCTAGTTTTAGACATAAATAGTGGGAATCCACAGTAATTCAATCAACATTTTGAAGAGAGGTTAGAAGAATTGCCTCTAGTTGTCCATCGAGGCTGTATAAGATTATTATTCTGTTTTCTCAGCTTACCACACATATTTTCTACCTAGACAATACCAATTCAAATACACTGTAAGTAAAGTGTATGCACACACATATACAAGTTACATATTGTCATATAATACTAAAATTTATGGACTTTTTCATATTAGTACATCTAGAGATATCATGTTTTTTATCTTTTAAAAATTACGGGGCTGCAGAGTTGTTTCAGCAGTTAGGAGCACTGACTGCTCTTCCAGAGGTCCTGAGTTCAATTCCCAGCAACCACATGGTGGCTGACAACCATCTGTAATGGGATCTGATCCACTCTTATGGTATGTCTGAAGACAGTGACAGTGTACTCATATACATGAAATAAATCTTAAAAAAAATTACTTTACCATCAAGGTAGGTGTGTGTGTGTGTGTGTGTGTGTGTGTGTGTATGAAGTATTTGCTGTTTGAGAGGGTCTCACTGTTTAGCTCAGTATGGCTTCTAATATTCTGTATATCCCAGACTGGCCTCAACTTAGCAGTCCCCCCAAATGGCTCTCATATGTGGAGATTACAGGTATGTGCTACTGTGCCCATCCCTACATGTTACTTTGTTTTTGAAATAGGGTAAAAAATAGCTTAGACTGGCTTCTAAGTCAATGTGTAGCTAAGGATGGTCTGAGCTTCTGAACCTACTACTTCAACTCCTGGTGTGCCATCATGGCCAATTTGCACAGTTGAGAGTAGAACTCAGGACCTCCTGTGTGTACTAGGCATGTTCTCTACCAGCTGAGCTACAACCCAGCTCTCCTACGTTTATTTTATTTTATTTTTTTTTAAAGATTTATTTATTTATATATTTAGCACTCTGCCTGCATGTACACCTGCATGCCAGAAGAGGGCTCCAGATATCATCATAGATAGTTGTGAGCCACCATGTGGTTGCTGGGAATTGAATTCAGGACCTCTGGAAGAGCAGTCAGTGCTCTTAACCTCTGAGCCATCTCTCTAGCCCCCTACATTTATTTTAGAGGTTATAGGCTATTCTATTCACAGATGTGCCGTAACTGATTTAACCACTATGCTGTGGATAGGCACCTAAGATCTCCATCACTTTGTACTTAGTAGAGTATATTAGAGGGACTAAATCTTAAATACACATTTTGACACTTGCTCAGCTTCAGGCAAGTAAATCACTGCTCAAGGGAATGGTGCTTAGTGGGTGCTTCTGGACGGTCAAACTGTCCTCCAAAAGCTAGATCATTTTATACTTCCAATGGCATGTGAGACTTCACTGCTCTTTAGGCTTTTTAATATTTTATATTCGAGATATAAAATTTAACCAAAATTTGCCAATCTAGTAAGCTTTGAAAAGTATATCTTGTTTTTATTTGTATCTTTAAAATTTATGATAGATGTTATAGTGTACTGTCTCCCCTCCCCTCCCCTCCCCTCCCCTTATCTCTTCATCTCCTCAGCAGGGTCTTGCTATGTAGCCCTAAGGGATTTAATACTTACTCTGTAGCCCAGGCTATCCTTCATGGCACACACCATTGTGCTTAGCATGTTTCTTGTTTTGAAAGGTATCTGGTTTTAATTTTGGTTGAGCTGCTCTATTGGTGTATATCTATAAACTCAGCGCAGGGAAGTAGAGACAAGGATTATGATTTACAGTCCAGCCTGGGATATTTAGAGGGTTTCTCTTTAATCTTCCCCCATGCTCCAAAAATCTTTCCTTTGGTATATGAAAAATAGCCTCCACTTTTGCAAAATATTGCTTTATGAAGCAAGAATTCCCTTCATGGAGACAAAGAATGTGTCCTGTAAAAGTTTAACATATAAGAAGTATTTGTTATAAAAGATAAATATTCAGAATATTTTTAATTCCTGATTTTATTTCCATAGGACCGAAAGACTTGCTCGAGATGTCATGAAGGAGATGGGAGGCCATCACATTGTGGCCCTCTGTGTGCTCAAGGGAGGCTATAAGTTCTTTGCTGACCTGCTGGATTACATTAAAGCACTGAATAGAAATAGTGATAGATCCATTCCTATGACTGTAGATTTTATCAGACTGAAGAGCTACTGTGTAAGTATAATTAACTTATAATTAAAGAAAGGACCATTCTAGTTTTTTTTTTTTAAATAAAGCCTGTGCCTCATCCTCCAGGTTTTTTTTTTTTAAGATTTATTTTATTTATTATATGTAAATACACAGTAGCTGTCTTCAGACACTCCAGAAGAGGGCGCCAGATCTCGTTACGGATGGTTGTGAGCCACTATGTGGATGCTGGGATTTGAACTTATCACCTTCGGAAGAGCAGTCGGGTGCTCTTACCCGCTGAGCCATCTCACCAGCCCCGACCATTCTAGTTTTATCTATATTTTCTTTGAAGTTGTGCAAACTATACTACATAGTCATCTTATGTGATGATGTTGGAATTACTATTATTATATATCTATTTTTCTGTGCTGGGGTAGAGCCCAGGGAACTAAGTACTATAAAACTGAGCTTTGTCCTAGTCAGTTTTAATTTCTTTTCTTTTTGGTTTTTTGAGACAGGGATTCTCTGTGTAGCCCTGGCAGTTCTGGAACCTACTCTGTAGACCAGGCTGGCCTCGAACTCAGAAATTCACCTGCCTCTGCCTCCCAAGTTCTGGGATTAAAGGTGTGCACCACCACTGCCTGGCATTTTTAAAAATTTTAATTTGAGACCCTTTCTCACTAACTTGCTCACACTATCCTGGAACTCATTACATAGGCTGCTCTATAAATTTCATTCAACGTGCCTCTGCTTCTCAAGTAGCTGGGATTACAGGCAGGTGCTACCATTTCTGGCCATGATCATTGTTGTTGTTGCTATTATTATTATCATTATTATTATTATTATTTCACTGTGATACTTTATATCACAACACAGAATACTAACTGACTGTAGTTCATGACCAACAAAAAAGTTGTACAGTTTTTCTGTTGTCTTATTTTCATCTGGATTTTGATTTGTTTCATGGCACTGGGCAGGCTAATCTCAAACTACATGGCTCAAATAGTCCTTCTGTCTTAATCTCCCATGTTATGGAAGTATAGGTATCACTACACCTAGCTGTGTTTTCATATTTAAAAGAAACAAAAACTCCTAAGAATTGCTATTGAAAGAGGCGGAGAGATGGCTCAGCAGTCACAAGCACTTGTAGAGGACTGGGGTTTGGTTATTTGCACCTCAAAGATGGCTTACAATTATCTGTAGCTCCAATTCCAGAGGATCTGTGTGGTAAAGCTGCATGTATATGGGCATGTAGGTAAAACTGCTTAACATATAAAATAGCTCAGTCTTAAGAGAATTATAGACCTGGTGAGATGGCTCACTAGTCAAAAGCACTGGCTGCTCTTCAGAGGACCCAGATTCAATTCCTAGCACTTATATAGTGGTTCACAAGAGTCTGTACCTCTAGTCCCAGGGATCTGCCACTCTCTTCTGGCCTCCAAGGGCACCAAGGAACTCACATAGGAAACAAACATGCAGCAGAAACATCCATACACATAAGAAAAAAAGAATTTCTATTGAGAAATTTTCTCAGCTGTATATGCTGGTGGCAAATACTCTCACTAGAGATAATTGCTCTGAGAGGAAGCCTAAGCTTTTTGAAGCAAAGTCTTAATTATTAAGGTTAACAATTATTTCTTGGAAAACAGAAAATACTTTTGGCCTGGGATCACTTTACCTTTGCCAGAGTTTGAAATAATTTAGAATATTGACAGTATGATGAAACAAATGTCATATTTATATGTAAAAACTTCACCATTCACAATTTTGATGGTGTAGTTTGTTTCTTCCTTTCCTTCCCCTTCCTTCCCCTTCCCATCCTTTGACTATCTGTGTAGTCCTAGCTGTCCTGGAACTCACTATGTAGACTAGGCTGGCCTTGAACTCAGTGATTCCCCCTGCCTTCAATCCCAGCACTAGGAGTGCACCATCACTGCCTGGTTAAAATATGTATTTATTTTAAAAGTAAAACTGTTAAAAGTTATAGAAAAAAGATTGTCATTCCACAGTCTACTTTTTAAAAAAATAGATATAATTTTATTTTATGTTTCTGAGGGTTTTTTTTTTGTGTGTGTGCACGTGAGTATGTGGACCATGTCTGTAGAGGCCAGAAGAAGACATGGGATCCCCTGGAAATGGAGTTTCAGATGTTTGTGAGTCACCATGTGGGTGCTGGGAACCAAGCCTGGGTACTCTATGAGAACAGCACATACTTTTAACTGTTGGACCATCTCTCTAGCTCCTGTCATCACTTTTTATATTTGAATATTAAGAGTTTTCTCTCTGTATACATGTACCCACATACAACTATAGCTTACATAATCAGTATTAGCCCAGGAGGTATTTAACAATCCAAATGTAAAACAGCCTAAGGATTCCAAATATCTATTTTCTTAAATGAAAAAGTCCACTAAGTAAAACTACTGTATTTGTGTGCTTTTAAGAAAGAAACTGGGGGCTGGTGAGATGGCTTAGCGGGTAAGAGCACCCAACTGCTCTTCCAAAGGTGATAAGTTCAAATCCCAGCAACCACATGGTGGCTCACAACCATCTGTAATGAGATCTGACTCCCTCTTCTGGAGTTTCTGAGGACAGCTACAATGTACTTACATAAAATAAAATAAATCTTTAAAAAAAAAAAAAAGAAATGTAAAAAGAAAGCAATTAAAAAAAAAAAGAAAGAAACTACCTCCACTTATAGTTGTATGGTACCATGAATTATGATATTTACAGAGGTAGTAAAGTATGAATGTTCATCTTCAAACACTGAAATACAGTGTTATATATTTGGTGACATTTTTCTGTCCCCAGTGCTCTGTAACTTTCAGAAAAATGAAACATTTGATAAGTACACAAATGTGTCCTATTTTGACTTTTATTTCAGTTTTATAAAATTCTACTAAAATAGTCAAAGAAAAAAATTAGACTTTGAGAGAAAGGGTTACTAGTAAACAAATAATAGTTTTTAAAAGACGTATTTTATTTATTTTATATGTCTGAGTACACTGTAGCTGTACAGATGGTTGTGAACCGTCATGTGATTGCTGAGAATTGAACTCAGGACCTCTGTTTGCTCCAGCCCAGCTTGTTCCGGCCCAAAGATTTATTTATTATTATATTTAAGTACACTGTAGCTGTGTTCAGACACTCCAGAAGAGGGCATCAGATCTCATTACAGATGGTTGTAAGCCAACATGTGGTTGCTGGGAATTGAACTCTTAACCACTGAGCCATCTCTCCAGCCACAAGAAATGTTTTTTTTTTTTTAGACAGGGTTTCTCTGTATAGCCCTGGCTGTCCTGGAACTCACTTTGTAGACCAGGCTGGCCTCCCAAGTGCTGGGATTAAAGATATGCGCCACCACGCCCCGGCTTGAGTTTGATTTATTTATTTATTTATTTATTTATTTATTTATTTATTTATTTATTTATTTGAGCCACCACTTTCTCTTTTTTTTTTTCCCTTGTTCCGGTCAACCCCGTTCCCTCTGCTCGACCCTGCTCGCTCCCGCCGGCTCCGCTCGCTCCAGCCAGCCCCACTCACTCCCGGGCGCCCCCATATGGCCCCTGCTTGTTCCAGCCAGCCCCGCTAGCTCCAGCCGTCCCCACTTGCTCTGGCCGTCCCATGGCTCTGCTCGCTCTGGACAGCCTCGCTCGCTCCGGTTCTCTCTGGTCCAAGGATTCGTTTCTTATTATTCTTCATAAGTACGCTGTAGCTGACTTCAGACGCACCAGAGGAGGGCGTCAGATCTCATTACGGGTGGTTGTAAGCCACCATGTGGTTGCTGGGATTTGAACTCATCACCTTCGGAAGAGCAGTCGGGTGCTCTAACCCGCTGAGCCATCTCACCAGCCCCCCAGTAGTTCTTTTTTTAAAAAAAGATTTGTTTATCTTACTTCATGTGTATGTGTGAATGCCAGCATATATGTATGTACACCATATGAATGCCTGATGCATTTGAGCCCAGAAGAGGGGATCAGATCACCTGAAACTGGGGGTATAGGCATATGAACTGCCATGTGGGTGCTGGAAACTGAACCCAGGTCCTTTGCAAGATCAGCAAGTGCTATTAATTCTGATCTCTCTCCTGTCCCACTTGGTAGGTTCTTATTTTGAGCAGCAATTTACATTAGGAATAGTGGTTACAGATCTTTTTAGTTGGAGTTCATGACTAGTTTTTTGTCCTTTCTAAGAATACAGGGGAAAACTATATATTCCTGGGGGCTGAGAGATGGCTCAGCAGTTAAGAACACTGTCTGTTCTTCCAGAGGTTCTGAATTCAATTCCCAGAAACCACATTGTAGCTCACAACCATTTGGGGGTTTTTTGGTTTTTTTTTTTTTTTTTTTTTTCTCGAGACAGGGTTTCTCTGTATAGCCCCGGCTGTCCTGGAACTCACTCTGTAGACCAGGCTGGCCTCGAACTCAGAAATCCACCTGCCTCTGCCTCCCGAGTGCTGGGATTAAAGGCGTGCGCCACCACGCCCGGCTCACAACCATTTGTTATGGGATCTGATGCCCTCTTCTGGTGTGTCTGAGGATAGCAACAGTGTATTTATATACATAAAATAAATAAATCTTTAAAATAAAATATATTCCTACATTTTCTTGTAATCCACTTATAGTTGTATTTTTTACATTTAGATTTTAGTCCATGTGGAATTGATTTTGTGCATGGTGTGAGGTAGGAACCATGCTTTCTTTTTTCCCAAATGGATAAGTAATTGACCAAATACCATTTGTTGAATAATTCATCTCCTAATTACTGACTCAGAATATCATCTTTGTCATATACTAAATTCTCATGTTTTGGGTCTGTTTCTGGATTTTACTGGGTTCCTTGAACTTTTGGTCAATCACTGTGCTGGTTCTATACCAAGCTAATTGCTGCAGTTTTTGGTATGCTTTGCTGTCCCAGTAGAATAAGTCCACGCTCTTTTAATCACCAGTTTTCAATTCAGTTTTCTGTCTTAATCCCAGCACATCCAAATTATAGCTATTCCCACCAACTATAGTGAGTGTTAATCACTCTCCTTTGAAACCCCTGTAAGGTTTTCTGCTAATTTATCTGCAAGCAGAAAGTGAGAACCTAAGAAGGAGGTTCTAATAGACTAGTAATCAGACCTGGTTTCTCAGACAGTTCTGAAGACCTGGATATGGGCATATCCAGGATATGGACATATTTTAGGGGCATATCTTCAGGGTTGAATGTGATACAGACCAGCGTCTACAACTTGTGTGACTCACAGGAATGGTTCAGGGCCAGAAGCAGACACCTGTCATGCTAATAAATTGTCCTTTGTAGTTGAGAAGTACCTGATTGATGAGTTGCTATAATATGCCCACTCAGAAATAGATGTACTCTATTTTTAGAACTCTTCAGAGCATCAAATACTAGAAATGGTCAATTAAGATTTTTAATTTTTACTAATCTCTATGTGAAATTTACCTAGTCATTCATTTCTAGAAACCTAATTCTGATAATTTTTATAATTTAGAATAGTATAATTTTGTGGCCATTAGATAGCTAACTTCTTAAATCTTATAGCTTATATCTAATAATTTGAGGAGCTTGTATATATACAAGAATTTGCATATAAGTGATGTTCTTTTTTTAAACTAGAATGATCAGTCAACAGGGGACATAAAAGTTATTGGTGGAGATGATCTCTCAACTTTAACTGGAAAGGTATGTATCTTGAAGAGAAAAGAAAGAACAATTTTATACCAAGAAACATTAGTAACTGTACTTTCAACCTTTTACTCACAGGTACTTTATTAGTAAAAATAAGCTGCTATTGTTTAACTCTTAGAAGTACTTGATATTGATTAATATTATCTCCTGGACTTTATAGCCAAATGACAGCAGAATATAACATTAACCCTCACAGTCCATATTATATTGCTAATTACTGCTTTCTTTTGTTGTTGTTGTTGTTGTTGTTGTTGTTATTTTTTCAAGACAGGGTTTCTCTGTGTAGCCCTGGCTGTTCTGGAATTCACTCTGTAGACCAAGCTGGCCTTGAACTCAGAAATCCGCCTGCCTCTGCCTCCCGAGTGTTGGGACTAAAGGCGTGCGCCACCACGCCCGGCTTTACTTACTGCTTTTTATACTACCACTTTGAAAATCTAATTTGGGATCCTTCAGAAAATATAGCTGGAGAGGGGCAGTCTTTTTTTTTTTTTTAAATAGATTCAAATGTAGTTTCATTTGAAGGTGTGTGTGCGCGCACACATGCTTCTCTATGTGTATTACAGTATACAAGCCTGTGTGTGCACTCAGAGGCCTGAGGAGGTGTTAAAGTCATCAGAGCTGAAGTTACAATCATTGCTGGATACACTGTTTGTGATATAAGTACTTCGATCTTAACTCTAGATCTTATGGCTCTTGGTGTTTTGTTTTTTTTTTTTTTTTTGGTTTTTCAGGACAGGGTTTCTCTGTATAGCCCTGGCTATTCTGGAACTCACTTTGTAGACCAGGCTGGCCTCGAACTCAGAAATCTGCCTGTCTCTGCCTCCCGAGTGCTGGGATTAAAGGCGTGCGCCACCATGCCCGGCTCAGATCTTATGGTTCTTACCCATGGCCCCCACTCTACCCCTCTCTGATTATCTCTAAAAAGATTTTTTAAAATTGGTATTATATTGTGGCTGGTTAGCATTGATCAAAAACCTGGCTCAGCCTTTCCTAACTGTGACATTTGGGAGGCACCCTCTGTACCCCGGAGGTAGGGAGACCTAAGATGGTAGTGCAGTTTTAAGAAGATTAACTGATTTAATATTGGTAGAATTCTTACAAATATTAGAGTTTATATTAGAGTTTCTGGTGAATAAATATATACTACTATGAGAGAAATTTGTAGTCTTGCTTTATTTTATTTATTTTGTTACTTTTTAACATTGATTTATTTCTGTGGTCATGTTCCTGTGTGTGCATGTGTATGTGCATGTGTGAGTATGTAGAGGTCAGAGCACAACTTACAGGAGTCAGTTCTCTCCTTCTACCATACAGTTGAGGGGATTGTGCTCACACATCCGGCTTGGCATTACGTGCCTTTTCCCCCTGAGCCACTCACTAGCACTTGTTTGTTTTTCTGAGACACAGTCTTACTTTGGAGTCCACGCCAGCCATCCTTGAACATCTCTTATGTATGTCAGGTTGGCCTTGACATGTGGTCCTTCTTCAGCTTCCCAAATGCTAGGATTGCAAGCATGAGCCACCATGCTAGACTGTGCATGTTTTCTAAGCTGCTGGTTATTTTTTATTGTAGGCATCGTGCCATATATAAATGTATAAACCTGGTAACTTTCACAGTACTCTAGTGAGGGCAGTTATATTTCCATTTTGCAGATCAGGAAATGAAGCAATATACTTACAGTTTCAAAAACTACATGGGATTATGAGATATAAACAATTTCGAAGTCATGCAACCAGGAAGCAGAAGAGCTTGCATGCTGACACCAAATTCTTTCTTTCCTCTAGCTTCTCGCTTTAGTGCTCACTGCTTCCTTGCACGACTACTCACTACTCACTACTTCCTTCACTGAAACTCTGTAGGGAACTTAACATGAAACGCTGGCATTCTGGAAGCCTGTATCAGGGTCATGCCAAACTAATGTGGCTCTGAGCAGTGTTTAAAAACTCCAGGGGCGAGTTTGTGATCCGTTGGTTCTTGCTCTTGGCCTCTCTGCTGTCCACTTGGTGTCCAACTGCCAGAGCTCTTTCCCTTTTAGCATGCTTTGTCCATATTTAGAAGCTATTTGAAACCTGCACTTCTATAATCAGTTCGCGGGGCCTTCGAGGCCTGCTGGGATTTAGTTTGACCTTGTCTTCTTCACCTAATGGCTCTGTCTCACTACACAGCTCTGTGATTTTAAACAGATCTCTGCTTCTAAAATAACTTTTCATGACAGCCACAGTAGATTCTTTTTATTGTGGAAAACATCAAGGAATAAAATTTAGCAAAGTTAAATCTTGATGAGGAGATTATGGGTTTATTTAAAACATTCTAATTTTTTTGTGGAAATTTATCTTATGTGTATGCAAGTACAGACATAATGCACACATTTTCCCATTAATACTTGAAACAGTAGTCTTTGGATCCAAAATTAACCTTTATTCAAACCCTTTCTCTTGCGCTTCTCTATGTTTATTACTTTAGGTAGTTCATTTGACTACTGAGCCTCATTGTTTCTATTATTAAGTAGACATGTAGCTACTTGACAAAATAAACTCTCAGCAGTAGCAGCTCTCTCTCTCTCTGTATTAGAACAATAGTCTTTAAAATGTCCCAAATTTTTATATCTACTTTAATTTTCTATGCATATACTGACCTTTATTTTTTGAAAGATTTACTTACTTATTTTATTTATTTATTTTTATGTATGTGAGTACACTGTACAGATGGTTATGAGCCTTCATGTGGTTGTTGGGAATTGAGTTTTAGGACCTCTGCTTGCTCCAGTTGGCCCCGCTTGCTCTGGTCAACTTCATTTGCTCAGTCCCTGCTCGCTCAGGCCCAAAGATTTATTATTACTATAAGTACACTGTAGCTGTCTTCAGACACACCAGAAGAGGGCATCGGATCCCATTACAGATGGTTGTGAGCCACCATGTGGTTGCTGGGAACTGAACTCAGGACCTCGGGAAGAACAGTCAGTGCTCTTACCCACTGAGCCATCTCACCAGCTCCTGACCTTTACTTTAAAGTGGCTTTTTCCTGCCTATAGAATGGGATGCAGTTGTAGCTTGTTTGCCAGAAGTTCTCGGCTTACATTCTTAGACCTGTGTAGCACTGTAAGATACTGCCTTCTATGGTAAACTACTTTGAAACATGGGCATATTAGATGTTTTTCTTGATTGTAATTTTCTTTTAACGCACAAGCTTTGATTCTCCAAATATTTTCATGACCAGTCACTAAACAGATTTATCCTCAGTATATGTATTTTTAAATTACGTTTGAGTTTTGGTAGTAATTTATCTTGTAAAGTACTTAAAACTATAGGTTAAAGGAGATGAAATATGTCTTTAGTTACTTTGAGTGTGTAATTGGGAGCTTGTTTACAGTTTCAGAGGGTGAGTCTCTAATCATCCTGGAGGGTAGCCTGGGGGCAGGCAGGTAACATGTCACTGGAGCAGTATCTAGAGCATACATGTTATATGCACATTGGATGCAGAGAGTACCAGAGACTAGACCCGGTGTGCGCTTTTGAAATGTCACTTTTGAAGCCCACTCCTAGTATATGCCTCCCCTAACAAGGCCACACCTATTAACCCTTCTCAAGACAGTTCCAACAGCAAGGGATCAATCATTCCAATGTAAGAGCCTATGGGGGGGGGGCGGGGATCTTCATTCAAACTACAAGGTGAGAAAGAATTTTGAATTTTCATAGACTCCAATGGATGCTATGGACTCTGCCTTGATAATCACTAACTTAAAGTCATGGACAAGACTTTGCAATTCTGATGTTATGGTTGTTTGGCAGAGTGAATTGAGCACTATAGACTAACAGTGTAGAATAAATCTGTTCAGTGAGTATTGTGGGCATGGGAAATGTCTGTCCCCTTGTCCCTCTAACTAGCATAAACGCAGAAGGTGGGTGAGTGAGGAACCAGGCATGGGAAATCACAGTTGTAATCTTAGTATTCAGTAGGTTGAGGCAGAAATGGTGCTGCCAGTTTGAGGACAGCTTTGGCTACATTATGAGTTCTAGGCCAACCTGGGCTACAGAGTAAAAGTAACTAGAAGAGTGAGTTGGGGTTGTGGTGGGCTTAAGGGTTATGGTGGATGTATTGATATCTTTTCCCAGCTCCCCAAATACGCACACAACCATACTAGTTTTAGCTTGATGGAGAAATAAAAATTTTGCATTCTATATTATGTTAAATACACTATTTTAAAAGACATTTATACAGATTACAGTTCTTGGAATATTAGAGTCAAAATACATAAAAGGAGAGCTGGTTCAAGTTTTTCAGTTTACATATGAGTCACTGAGATCCAGAGAAATTTCACAAGTATGAATTTGGGTAATTTCTTAGAATTTGTTTTATAGCCAGGCGTGATATCGCACGCCTTTAATCCCAGCACTTGGGAGGAAGAGGCAGGCGGATTTCTGAGTTCAAGGCCAGCCTGGTCTACAAAGTGAGTTCCAGGACAGCCAGGGCTATACAGAGAAACCCTGTCTCGAAAAACCAAAAAAAAAAAAAAAAAAAAAAAAATTTGTTTTATCATTTCACTGATAATTGGGAATACTATCTCACTTCATGTACTAATTTTCATTTCTCTGTTTTCTTCTAGAATGTCTTGATTGTTGAAGTAAGTTCTATATTTACTTTTAATATACTGTTTACAACTTTCTAACTTAGCGTGTATAGTAATAAAGGTAAGTCAGGGGACTTGTGATTTCTAACACTAAGAGAAGCCAGGTACAGTAAGGCATGCCTGGAATCCCAGATCCTCGGGAAGCTCATGAATTCCTGGGTTAGCCTGAGTTACGTAGTGAGTTTAAAGACCAAGAAAATCCTATTTTAAAAACAAAACAAAAAGACACAAAAAATATTTTGTAAGTGATGTGTTTTGCTGCTCATGAAAAAAGTTATATACTTCCTTTTTCAGTTTTGATTTTTTTTTTCTTTTAAAACTAATTATAACTATATATAGAAGGGTGTGTGTGTATGTGAGTGTGTGATTTAGTATGTTGTTTGATTTTATGGAATGTTACAAGATTTTTAACATTTCATCTAAATATAAAAGTATCAAATATTCCTGGCAAGTGAGTGGAGTAAAGACTCAAACCACTACTGTCTGGAGCCCATTGCTTTTCAATGTGTAAAAACCAAAAGCATCAGCCAGGAGCCTATGGACTCAGAATCTTTGTGATAAAAACCATCAATCTTTGAGCAAACCTTGAGCTGATTTCAATACATGCTAAGCTTTAAGACCCATTGATTTACTCAGAAGTAAATGAGAAGTCACTGTCTCATTAAGGCCTTTGGCTGTCCTACATAAAACCTTACATCTCCATGTCTTCATCATCTTCCTATTTCGTTCTGTACTTTTTTTTTATCACTGTTTAAGCCTACACACAGACTTTATTTTTTGTCTGTGGCTTCCGTGTTTCACACCTGTCTGACTTGCTGAACTCTATACATGTACGTGTATACCACAGATTGGTCATCCTCCTACCTTGACTTGATTCTCCAGTTCTTCATGATGCATTTTAATAGATTCTCATTGTGGCTTCAGAATATATATCAACTTCATTCTCCATCATTTTTCATTCTTTATACTTTCTGCATTTCCCAGAGTATCATTTTTCTATCATCATTTTCTGCCCCTAGTAGTTGCTTTTCGTTTTTGTAATCTCTTGTTTCCTTTCTGCTTTTTGTAATATTTATGTTTGTGCATTGTTTTGTGTGTCTGAGTGTGTATGCATGTGTATGCAAGTATGCATGCCTGTGCATAAGAACAGAGGCCAGGAGAGGATTGTGTGCCCTCCTCTTGCACTGCCTATTCTATGAGGCAGGGTCTCTCCCTGAACCTGGGGCTTACATTTTCTTACATAGGTCAGAAGCTAGCAGACCCCAGCAATCCTCCTGCCTCTTGTCTTTTCAGACCTGAGTTGTGATGGAAGCACAATGCCTGGATTTTGTTTGAGTGCTGCAATACAAACTCCAGCTACTATAGTTAACCACTGAGCTACCTCTCCAGCCCCAATGCCCCTATTTTTTTTAATCAAAAGAATTTTTATTCTTTGTTTTATGTGTGGTGCTAGGGATCAAACAGCATTCTAAACAAGTGCTCTACCACCAGGCTTCACCCTTGACTCTGTAGGGTTTTTTTGTTGTTTGTTTGTTTGTTTGTTTGTTTGTTTGTTTTGAAAAAGAGGTAGGTAAATATGTCAGGCTAGACTCATAGCTCCATCCCACCTGCTTGTACCTCTCAAGTCAAGTGCTGGGATTATAGGTATCTACCATCATCCATGTCTCTTCTTCCTTCCCTCTTTCCCTTATTCCATCCCTGCTGTCTTCCCTCCCTCCCTCCTTTTTTCTTTTCTTCCTTCAGCAGGATCTTGTCATACAACTCAAGATGAGGTTTTTTTTTTTCCTTCTATGAGACCTGGTCTTAAGGTAGCCTCATCTGTCCTGGGTCTCACTATGTAAGCCTTCTGAATGCTATCCATTATAGTTGTGTGCCACCATACCTGCCCTCCAAGCTGGCTTTGAGCCTACTGTATAACCTGTGCTGGCTTTGAACTCATAACCTCTCTGCCTCAGCTTTTCACATGATGGAATTATAGGTGTGTTCCACTATTGGTCAGTTTGTATTTCTTTTTAAGATCTCGTCTCTTTTTTCAATTAGTTTTAGTCTACTGCATTTTGATTGTTTGCCCTCTTTCCCTACTCCTCCCAGATCTCTCCTCCCTTTCCTACCTACCCAACTTTGTGTTTCTTTTTTTAAGCCCATCAAAATAATTTGTGCTGCTCCTGTACTCTTGGATGTGTGACCATCCATCACTAGAATGGTTAACCCACCAGGAGACACATCCTTAAAGAAAGCTGACTCCTCTAGCCACAGCTATCAATGAATAGCTCCCTCACTATGGGTAGGACATGATGTCCACCTCCCCCAGTCCATGCTGGGAATTTGTCTGTCTTTGGCCCTGTACAGGTTGTGTGCATGCATTCTCAACTGATGTCAATTGATAAGTGCAAATGTTGTACTGTGGCAGAAAACACTGTTTCTTTATAGTTGTCCACCACCTTTGACTCTTTTTCTTTAATTAAAAAAAAAAAACACCTTTGTGTTTGCATGAGTGAGCATGACACAGAATGCACATGGAGGTCAGAAGAGAACTTTGTATAACTGCTTCTCTCCTTTACCTTTTACATGGAAGCTAGGGATTGAACTTAGCTCACTAGGCTTGCATGGTAAACTGTACCACAAAGCCATCTATCTGGTGGCCGTTCTTTTAAGTAACACATCTTCATCTCCCTACAGAGAAATCAGTATCCTTAGCCATCATTTCTTATTTCTTCCTCCCCCTTCTCCACTTTCTAAGATTGGGTTTTGACAATATAGACGAGTGGGATGACATAGTAATTGCCCTTTGTGTTTGGCTTTTTTCACTTTTTTTTTTTTTTTGAAGAGGATCTCACTTTTTTTCTCTGGCTGTCCTGGAACTTGCTATGTAAACGAGCCTGTCCTTGAACCACGGCAGGTTTATAAACACACACATGCACCACAAATAAAATAAATGTAGCTTTTTTAAAAAAAAAGTTCATGTAGGATGATAGCACTGTACAGTTTCTGGTGTGATTGGCCAGATGGACAATTTTCTCCCTGACTATCCAGGGTTAGCTCTTAACTACAAAGATCATCTCTCAAGTCCTACTACACAGCCCTGTCACAGCATGACAGCTTTTTAAACCAGCAGGAGAGCTAAGTTTCGAGCCCTGATATTCGTTGTGGTCCTTCTGCTTTATGGATTTTTGTCTGTTTTCTGAAAACTTTTTTTATGGTACTAGAGAATCTAGGGCATAATGGGTACCATATGGGTGTTTTATCACTGATAAAGTCATTTTATATAGTAAAACTTATTATTTAAATGCTTTTAAAGATAATACAAAGCAGGCTGGAGAAATGGCTCAGTAGTTAAGAGCATTGTCTGCCCTTCTAGAGGTCCTGAGTTCAGTTCCCAGCAACCACATGTTGGCTCACACCCATCTATAGTTAGATTTGGTGCCCTCTTCTGGCCTGCCTGCATAATGCAGGCAGAACATTATATATATAAATATAATTATAACATTATATAACATTATATAATAAATCTTTCTGTAAAAAGATAATGCAAAGCAACGTTTCTGAGAGTATCAAAGTTTGGGATGTTAAGAGTCTCTATCTTTAATTTACAAAAAAACTAATGCATCTTTTACAGAACTAAACATGGTAATTTATGCCTGCAACCCTCCCTCTTAGGAGTCTAAAGTAGGAGGGTCTTGAGTTTAAGGCCACTACCCTGAACTACATAACTGACCCTGTGTGAAATACAACAGAAAGATTTGTATATGTGTGCAGTGCTTACATGTGTACATTTCCATTTACTGTTTTTGACCTTGCCACACCTATGCAATCTGGTTCTGAGGATTGACATTCCCTCTGCTTACTTAGAGCCAGATAGGTTACAAGTTCCAGACGATCTCTGTGTGAATTGTGGTGAGATTTTATGTTTGCTAAAAATTAATGACATTGTGTCATAGAATAGTAGAATATTGGATTGGGTATTTTATGTTTGTAATAAGGACTGATTTTTAAATTGTGCTGGTTTTATTTACCATTAATTAAATGTCTCTTTTCTTTTTAAAAGGATATCATCGACACTGGGAAAACAATGCAAACTCTGCTTTCCCTGGTTAAGCAGTACAGCCCCAAGATGGTTAAGGTTGCAAGGTATGTATGCCATTTTAAAGTAGAATGTTTTCCTTATTTAGAATATTAAATGATTGCTTCTTTGTAAGGAGAAATGCTTTCAGCTTTCATTTTATCATTACAGAGTAATGTAATCTTAAAACTCAAGACAGGGGCTGGTGAGATGGCTCAGCGGGTTAGAGCACCCGACTGCTCTTCCGAAGGTGATGAGTTCAAATCCCAGCAACCACATGGTAGCTTACAACCACCCATAATAATAATAAATTGGACCACTGGCCGGCCGGGTTGACCGGAACAAGGGAGAAAAAAAAAAAAAGAGGGGCTGTTTGGCCCCTCCTTGCTAAAAAAAAAACTCAAGACAGTATTCTTTGTAATTTTACTGTGTGTTAATAAGCCATTATAGTCAATTCCTTGTCTAATACAGTATATATAAGGCCTTGGATCCAGAACTACTTCAGATGCTAAACTCCCTAGATGTTCAAGTCCTTCATAAAGAATGTCAGAAGAGCTGGTGAGATGGCTCAATGGATAAAGTCAGCTGCTGCCAAGCCTGACAACCTGAGTTCAATACTGGGATGCATGTGGTACACAGAGAAGACTGACTCCCTCTGACCTCCATGTGTATCACAGTACATATCTCCCTCCCATACTCAAGTAAAATAAGTGCAATTTTTAATGGCAGGAGTGTTTGCATAGAACTCATGCATACTCTCCCATACACTGTAATACCTACCACAGTGTTAATACATATAATTATACTAAATTATTTAGGGAAATACGTCAGAAGTATGGTTTCTTAGAATATTATTTATTTATGTGTGTAGTATATGTATTTTGTGCAGGTGAGTACACACTCGTCATGCAGATATGTGAAGGCCGGGGCAGGACTGAATATCCTCCTCTACTGCCCTTTACTCTGTTGCCTGAGACATGGTCTTCAACTGAGCTGTAAGCTTAACATTTTAGCCATGCAGGCTCGTTTGGTGAGGTTTTTTAATCCATCTTTAGCCCCAGCACTGGGGTCACAAACACATACAGCCATGGGCAACTTTTTAATGTGACTATTAGGAGTCAAACTCAGGTGCTTGTGCTTGCAGACCAAATACTCTTATACACGGAGCCACCTCCCCAGTCCCTAGAACGTCTAGTCTTGATACACAAGTTTTTAGAAATGGAACTCACATATATACAGAGTTATGTAACAATTGCTGTTTCAGCATGTTACTTATATCAAACCATGTCTTGAGTAACATGGCTTATGATCTAAGGTCCCCTTGTGAAATTCAAATGAATCATACCAAAGGTAGTACCAAGTGGTGGACCCTGCACATCTGCATCTTCTGGATTAGAGTGGTGAGGGAGGCCTTCTATTTGTGTTGTCACTGAAATTGGACCATGCTTGCTTCCTTTTTCTGAAGTCTCATATCTTACTATATCTGGGTATTTGGCTTTTGCTTTCTTAGTTCTTTCTGTTTTTATCCTTGGTTATAGTTTGATTCTACAACAGTTGTTCTCTCTACCTTATAGATCAGGATACTGAAGCCTAGGGAATTGTCCACAGACACAGAGCTAATAAGCTATAGAGAGAAGATTTGAACACAGGCAACCTGACACAGTTGATCCTTCTGCTATTTTAGGCTGGGTTTTGTTATTAAAAGTAACATCTTTTTTATTGTGTTGTTGCTGTTGCTTTTTGCTTTATTTTTACTTTATAGTTTCATTTTTATTTTAATATCTTTGACTGCTCTGTGCTTTTTGTATACAGGAAAGGTCGGATCTTTTATTTTTGTCTTTTCCTGAATGATTAATTGGTTCTTAAAATTTTTAAAAAGATTTATTTATTTATTATATGAGTGCACTGTAGCTGTCTTCAGACACCCCAGAAGAGGGCACCAGATTTCATTACGGATGGTTATGAGCCACCATGTGGTTTCTGGGATTTGAACTCAGGACCTTCAGAAGAGCAGTCAGTGCTCTTACCCACTGAGCCATCTCTCCAGCCCCCTGGTTCTTAATTTTTAAAAATTGACATTTATTGTGGCAGGAATATAGGCATGTGTCACTTGCACTTGTGTTGGTCAGAGGACAGCCTAAGATCCTATCTACCTTGTTTGTCCTGGGTCAGGGTGGAACACAGGTTGGCAGTCTTGACAGCAATGGTCTCATACACTGTGCTATGTCTGCTGACCAATTAAACTAACTTTATAAAATCTTTTTAAAAGATCAAAGAATCTATAAAGTCTTTGAATCTCTATAATTTTAATAAAGCTTATTTCAGCAATTTATCTTCATAGACTTTTTAGATAGATGGCACAAATATACCTCAGTGAGTTTTTGCCATGCTGAAGGTGAGATGTGCTCAGAGAATACTTGGGTAATTTTTGAGGATGTAGTTGTCCTACCCAAGTGTGTTTTGGTCTTTCCCTAAACTAAAAATTAAGAAGTCTTATTTGGTAGTATTGTAAGATAGTGTGGCCACTCTATAAAGCAGTTTCTTTTAAAACTGCACAGGGAACTACCAGAAGACCCCAGACGTTGTACCCTGTATGTATCCCTGAGAAGTGAAAATATATGTTGATATAAAAATCTGTATTGGTGTATAGTCGGGTATGGTGGTTCACCCCTGTGATCTCAGCTTTTGGAAAGTGAAGGCAGGAGGATCACACTGAATATGAGATAAGCAGCCTGAGCTATATAGTGAGAACCTGTCTTCTATCTCCCTACTCAGATCTGAGTATGAATGTTCACATCATTTGTGATAATGCAGAATTAAGAAGAATAAAACTGAAGCACATGAAATCAGCAATAAATGAAATCAGCAATACTATGAAATCAGCAATAAATAGGAATAGCCATCAATATGCAGCCATCAATATATAATAATCAAAATTATATAGATGAGAATGTCCATGAAGATAAATTGCTGAAATAAGCTTTATTAAAATTATAGATTCACTCAAGAAGAATGAAGTTCAAAATGTGGTCTCTTTGCCCCTTCCTAGAATTAAGAACAAAGCACACACTGAAGGAGTTACAGAGATCATGTGTGAAGCTGCATCAAAAGGATGGACCAACCAGTGACGGCGGCTGCCAGGGATCCCTCCCATAATCAGCCACCAAAATAAGCACTATAGCATATGCCAGCAAGATAATGCTGAAAGGGACCTGATATAGCTGTCTTATGGAAGGCTATCCCAGTGCCTGGTAAACACAGAAGTGGATGCTCACAGTCAGCTATTAGTTGGAACACAGGACTCCCAAGGAAGGAGCTAGAGAAAGTACCCAAGGAGCGGAAGGAGTCTACAACCCTCTAGGTGGAAGAATAACATGAACTAACTAGTTCCCCCTGCGCTCATGTCTCTAGCTGCATATATGGAAGAAGATGGCCTAGTTNGATGGCCTAGTTGGCCATCATTGGGAGGAGAGGCCCCTTGGTCATACAGACTCTATATGCCCCAGTACCGGGGAACGCCAGGGCCATTACGTGGGAGGGGGTGGGTAGGGGAGCAGGGCGGGGATGCGGGAGGGTAAGGGAAAATTTCTGGATAACATGTGAAATGTAAATGAAGAAAATATCTAATAAAGAGAAAAAATGAAAAAAAATAATAAAAAAATTATAGATTCAAAGACTTTATAGATTCTTTGAATTCTTTATAGAGTTCTTCATGTGAACTCTCTGTGATTGAGATGAGTGGTACTGGAGCTGTACAGTAGCTTCAGGAGTACATAAAGCAGGTGTTCTCTCTTTTTGTTTAAAATGCTTACCTGTCCCCCAGTTTTGATATGCCCAAGATTTTTAATTTTTTTCAAAGCTATTATAGTAGGACACCAAAGGCAAAGCAATAAAACTATATGATTCTACATATATAACCACGTTTGAAATGACAAAATTATACAGATGAGAATGGATTCGGGGTTACCAGGGGTTGAGAGAATATAGGAGGGAGCCTTTCATGAGTCAGAGTATCTTGATTGTGGTAGTGATTAGACTAGTCTCTATGTGATTAAAATTGATGAAATCTGTACAAGGCCACTTAGTTCAACCGATGCCCATGTTCTGGTTCTGATAATCTGCTGAAATACGACACTAGCAACCTTTGTGTGTGTTTTTTTTTCTTTTGTGACTTCTGTGAAAATAAAAATTTTGAAAGCCATTAACTTTTTTTTGGTGATATTAGGGTTTCAACTCTGGTTGTATGCATATATGACAAGCATTAGATAACTAGCATTTAACTTTGTAGTTTTATACAATTATATAATCAAACTACATTTATAAATTCATGATTTCTATAAATAATAAAGGTATAAATTTTAAAAACTGCTTAAAACTTATGTTTTTAGCAAGAGTCAAATAGTTGAAAATGTAATTTAAAAATGGAGTGAGTAACTCAGTGATCAGGTACATTCTTAATGTGATCAAGGCTCTGAGTTCAGTATCCACTGCAAAAAATTCCCATTCGTGAGCCAGTTATTACAAGTCTTGATGAAAGAGCATGTCTCACCTCCTTTACAAGCGTAGGGGTTGTATTTCAAGGATTCTGGATCTAGATCCCTTACCTTTTCATCTTTGCTTATTGGCACTCCCCACCCATTCATCCTCCTCAGTAGCTGCCTTTCAATAGACATGTGGGTAGTTAGGATTCTGCTCTCAAAAGCATCTTACCAGGTTCCAGGTGGTGATCAGTCAGGGGCCTTGACCTTCATGTGAACTCTGTGATTTAGTTCTTCTCTCTTTCAGCCTTCCTATGGGTCTGCAAAGCTGTCCTTATTCTAAATGCAGATGATACTACTTAAGAACACTGATGTTTTCTTTGTAATGTTCTATAGTCTTTCCATATGCTACATGTAATTTTTTGTAATTAACAGCTTGCTGGTGAAAAGGACCTCTCGAAGTGTTGGATACAGGCCAGACTGTAAGTAGATTCCCTTTGGCCAATCATTTATCCATCTTATAACTGAAAAAGTTAACTATGAAATGGCTTAGAGTTACTTTAGAGAACATTTTTAAGAAAGGTACATTTGCAAGAATTAGATTTGAAAGTATTATTTTCTCTAAAGAATAAACTATGATTATTTATTTACAGTTGTTGGATTTGAAATTCCAGACAAGTTTGTTGTTGGATATGCCCTTGACTATAATGAGTACTTCAGGGATTTGAATGTAAGTAATGCTTTTTTTTTCTCACTCTCATTTTTCAAAAACCCACATAAAAATTTAGGAAAGGGAAGAATTGTTTTCTCCTTCCAGCACCTTGTAATTTGACCAGACCGATGGTTCCCATTAGTCACATAAAGCTATAGTCAAGTACAGACGTCCTTAGAACTGGAACTTGGCCAGGCTAGGGTGACACTTCTTGCTGGCTGAAGTAGTTGAACAGCTTTAATATATAATAACTGTCTTATTGCTATTTCACATGTTAGAGTCATTAGTAAGAGATAAACGATTCAGTTTCAATTTTGTAATTGACTCTGCTTCAGATCCCTGCCTCCCACTCTGGAGGCAGGCGTCTTCTGGGTGAGTTTATAAGCATGGTCCAGGAGCAGTTAGAAAGACTCCGCGGGCAGTATTATCTAAAGCGTGGTTTTTATTTCACTTACCCGGGCGGGCCCCTATTTTGATTCCAGCTTTGTGTTTCTCCAAGTTAAGTACTAAGACAAAGAAAAAGCAAACTAATGGACTATAATTTTGCTTTGTTTTCCGAAATATGTCCTCTTCAAGTTGCTGGTCCAAAATACCTTGTTTGGTAGGAGCCCAGACAACGTAGGAGGACTCTTTAATGCTGTTATTACCTCCTTAGAATCCGCTTTTCTAATGTGAGTGTCTTTTATTTTATAGCATGTTTGTGTCATTAGCGAAACTGGAAAAGCCAAATACAAAGCCTAAGATGAGCGCAAGTTGAATCTGCAAACACGAGGAGTCCTGTTGATGTTGCCAGTAAAATTAGCAGGTGTTCTAGTCCTGTGGCCAGCTGCCTAGAAAAGCTTTTTGCATGAACCTTCTATGAATGTTATTGTTTTTATTTTTAGAAATGTCAGTTGCTGCATCCCCAGACTTTTGATTTGCACTATGAGCCTATAGGCAGCCTATCAGTTCCCTCTGGTAGATTGTCGCTTACCTTGTGAGAAAAACAGATCTCTTAAATTACCACTGTTAAATAATAATACTGAGATTGTATCTGTAAGAAGGATTTAAAGAGAAGCTATATTAGTTTTTTAATTGGTATTTTAATTTTTATATATTCAGGAGAGAAAGATGTGATTGATATTGTTAATTTAGACCAGTCTGAAGCTCTCAATTTCCTATCAGTAACAGCATCTAAGAGGTTTTGCTCAGTGGAATAAACATGTTTCAGCAGTGTTGGCTATATTTTCCCACTTTCTGTAAATCATTGTCAACAGTTCCTTTTAAATGCAAATAAATAAATTCTAAAAATTTGCCACTTTTTAAATTCTTTCCTGTAAAAGTCCTTAAAACTAAGGACCGTCTCTTTAAAGGAATTCTCCATGTCTGTCATTTCTCTACAGATTAATTTAGTACACTTTCCCATGGGTTCCCCTTTGCTTACGTTTTAGTAGCTAATTTAATTGTAATCCTCAGCACGTATTGCGGGTCGTGGTTATCTGGTGGAATGGGTTGGTAGAGCGAGGGAAGCGCTTACCTACTGGAGACAGTAAATTACAGACACTCAGCACCATTTCCTATCCTGTCTTCTATTTAAAAGAACATGTTTTTCTCCTGGTTTTCTGTGAGGTTGTTCAGACTACAATCTGACCTATAGTTTGTTTTCAGGTATGTCCTGTTACCCTTTTGGTGTGGATAAAGCTTTATTGACCAGAGAACAGTAACAGTAAAACATAGTTTTGTCTTTTGGGAGTAAGAAATATTTGGAACCAAAAGTCCTGTTTGCCCTCTTGTTATTATGAGGTATGAACTAGCAACCTTATAGCACAGTACATGTTTACATCCCTTTCAGACTGTGTTCTTACTTCCAGCAGTGAAGTAGGGAACTTTAAATGACAGCAAGTAAGACCTTGCAGCAGACAAGCTGGTGACATGGGTCAGTGGGCAAAGGTTTGCTGCCATCCCTAGGAGCGCCTGCATGGTGAAAGGAGAGGACTCCAGAAGTTGTCCCCTCACCTCCACACACAGGCACATGCATGCACACACATACTAAGCTGACAAATAAATGTAATTAAATAAAAACGTTGCCAAACTCCTCTAACTTCCTAGTTTACAAGATATTTTCAATCTGTTTTCTCATTTCTTCTGCATAGCCTGGTGGTTTACATGTGAATGCAGTGTCAAGTAACTCCTGAGTCCTCTCCTACCATAAAATGTCACCTACTGAGGTCTCCCTGGATCCCCTAGTTAACCCTTTGCTCAGCTCCCACCGCAGAGCCTTCTGACTGACTCCTTTCTTTCCGTTACACCATCACCTCTGTTGGCTTGAGCCATGTAAGATGACCATTTTGTAGGTAAATCAATTTCCTACTTGGCTGTTGGGAGTTTGAAGAGATTAAATGAATAGCATGCCATGTAGTTTACATTTGTGGGTTTTTTTTTTTCTATTTGCTTAACCCCCTGCTAGAAAATACGTTCCTAGGAGGCAAACCACTTTGTTTGTGACAAGGTCTATTACATACTTCCAGCTGTCCTAGAACTCACTATGTAAACCATGCTGGTCTCAAACTCACAACCAGCCATGTGCCTCTACTTTCCTATTGCTCGAATTAAAGGAGGTGTTCCACCATACCCAGCAGGCAAAACATTTTTCTTTTAATTTATTATATGTAAGTACACTGTAGCTGTCTTCAGACACTCCAGAAGAGGGCGCCAGATCTCATTACAGATGGTTGTGAGCCACCTTGTGGATGCTGGGATTTGAACTTATCACCTTCAGAAGAGCAGTCGGGTGCTCTTACCCACTGAGCCATCTCACCAGCCCAGGCAAAACATTTTTGATCTATCTTTTTGTCTATACTGAGGCAGGGCTCACTTAATCCAGACTGGCTTCAAACTCAGGACACTTCTGCCTCTGCCTGCCAAGGGTGTGGATTATAGCTGAGTTGCCATCTGTCATTCACTGGTGTGCACTAGATGAATTGATCAGTGCCTAGAAAAT
Organism: Mus minutoides; assembly: GCA_902729485.2. Lineage (NCBI taxonomy): Eukaryota > Metazoa > Chordata > Mammalia > Rodentia > Muridae > Mus > Mus minutoides. Next base: position 127,174 of record LR753475.1, read on the forward strand.
AGGAGCTTAGGGGACTGTCAAAATGGCTCAGCAGATAAAAGAGCTGACTGCGGGCTGGTGAGATGGCTCAGCGGGTAAGAGCACCCAACTGCTCTTCTGCAGGTGATGAGTTCAAATCCCAGCAACCACATGGTGGCTTACAACCACCCGTAATGAGATCTGACGCCCTCCTCTGGTGCGTCTGAAGTCAGCTATAGTGTACTTACGAATAATAATAAATGAATCCTTGGACCTTGGACTGGAGAGAGCAGGGACTGAGCAAGTGGGACCGACTGGAGTGAGCGGGGCAGACCAGAGTGAGCAGGGTTGAACGGAAAAAAAAAAGCACTGACTGCTCTTCTGAAGGTTCTGAGTTCAAATCCCAGCGACCACATGGTGGCTCACAACCACCCATAATGAGATCTGATGCCCTCTTCTGGTGCTTCAGAAGACAGCTACAGTGTACTTACATATAATAATAATCTTTGGGAGTAAGAGAGCGGGGTTGACCTGGGCGGAGGAGTTAACCAGAGCGAGCAGAGGTCCTAAAAATTCAATACCCAACAACCACTGGGCTAGATTGTCTACTCTTTACTTAAGTTGGCATCCAATTACTGACATTTACAACCTGGTATTGGGAGTGGTGGTGTCTTTTTCTCTTACATTTTTGGAGGAGTGCACTCATTCCATAGAGGGTGTGTGGAGGTCAGAGGACAACTTTGGGGAATAGGTTCTCTTCCTTCCACCTTGTAGGTGTCAGCACGAATTCAGATCATCAGGCTTGGCAGCAAGTCCCTTTACCTGCTGAGCTATCTCACCAGCTCAGTGCTGTTTTCTTCATGGGCTTCTTTGAAGCATTCATTAGCTACAATAATGAATGGTGGCTCACAACCCTCTGGAATGGGATCTGATTCCCTCTTGTGGTGTGTCTGAAAAGGGACATAAATAAGTCTTTTTTTTTTTAAAAAGAAAGAAATAGGGCAGGTGAGATAGGACAGTGACCCGAGATTAAGAGCACTGACTGCTCTTCCAGAGGTCCTGAGTTCAATTCCTAGCAACCACATGGTGGCTCACAACCATCTGGAATGGGATCTGATGCCCTCTTCTGGTATGTCTGAAAAGGTACATAAATAAATCTTTTTTTTTTTTTAAAGGTTTTCTCTTTTTTCTTTTTTTTTTTTTTTAATTTTATTTATTATATGTAAGTACACTGTAGCTGTCTTCAGACACTCCAGAAGAGGGCACCAGATCTTGTTACAGATGGTTGTGAGCCACCATGTGGATGCTGGGATTTGAAATTATCACCTTCGGAAGAGCAGTCGGGTGCTCTTATCCGCTGAGCCATCTCACCAGCCCAATAAATCTTTTTTAAAAAGGAAAGAAATAGGGCAGGTGAGATAAGACAGTGACCCGACATGTGACACATGCCCCCACAGCATTAGTTATTACTGGAAAAAATAAATGCTTCAAAAAATTATTGTTAAACCATAACAGAACCCAGATTTAACCCAGATCTGCCTGATACTTGCTACAGTTTATCATGGAGGATGTTCTGTTTTTAGTATAATGTTTTAGCTGGTTGCCTAACCCAACCAGAGTGTAGCTAACAGCTGGGAAAGAAAGCTGCATTTATTTAACCTAATTTGAGGGTATGTAATGCTGATAATTTGTTGAGTTCAAGTTCTCAATCAGCCTAAGCTGGTCTTGAACTGAATTCTGTTGCTGAATGTCCTTGTGCTTTTGATCCTCCTGCCTCCGTCTCCCAAATTTTGGAATTTAACCCAGTTTATGTAGTGTTAGAGGTTGTACCAAGGGCTTTGTGCATGTTAGACAGTCTACTTCCTGAGCTATATTACCACCCCACCCTGATGATGTCATTTTTAAAAACCAACTTTCCACAAATCAAATATAGTCAGTATGCAAGACAGGGAAAGGGAGTCACTGAGAGGTAGCAGTCATTTTCAGGGTAACAGTCTAAGATACAGGAGGAGTAAAATCTGAAAGGAAGCTGGACTTTCCTGTGGCTGTTCAGTATAGGAGTAAATGGCTACAACTATCCCACCTCAGTCCTCCAGGACTTCATGTTCATTACAGTCCTGCAAAATGGATGCTGAGAAAGAAAACAAAATTGTGTTAAAGTTATTTAGAGAGATAGGAAAGCATATATCCATTTTAGGAATTATAACTGGAGGTGCAGAAGCCCAGGTACGAGCATCTCCAACAAGCTAGACTCAATCCCCCCCACCCCCCCCAATATGCACTAAAAAAAAAGTCATTGTGAGAAGATTTATTTAGGGGCTGGAGAGATGGGCTCAGTGATTAAGAGCACTGACTGCTCTTCCAGAGTTCCTGAGTTTAATTCCTAGCAACCACATGGTGGCCCACAACACTCAACAACCACATGGTGGCTCACAACCATCTGGAATGGGATCTGATTCCCTTTTTTGGTGTGTCTGAAAAGGGACATAAAATAAATAAATCTTTTTTAAAAAGGAAAGAAAAGATTTATTTAATGTTGCAACGTTGAGAGGGATAAAGGGGTCTAGTGACCCCAAGTTAATCCAGAGTACCAGCGTGAGCTTTAGGTGGAGATAGAAGAAGCTGGGGGAAAGAATGTAGGAGAGGCATAATTCAGGAGTCCTGACCAAGCCATGATCTGGTTGACAGGTGTCTCAGGTTCAGTTTTGCAAGATGAGCCCAAGAAACCCTTATCCCTGTCATCGTTTCTCCCTTGAGGGAGTTATCTTGGTTTCTGCAACTATCACTCTGCTGCAGGGTATGTCGTCATGGATAATTACTCCCACCTGTCCTGCAAGATTCCCCTGTCCCATGATTCCTAGGTAACTCGACCAAAGGTTAAGGGTGACTTACCTCTGTCCTTTCAGCCAGACAAAATGGAGGCATTTTTTTTTTAGATTAATTTATTTTTCTTTTATGTATATGAGTACACTGTAGCTGTACAGATGATTGTGAGCCATCATGTGATTGCTGGGAATTGAACTCAGGACCTCTGCTTGCTCCAGCCCAAGACTTATTTATTATTATATTTAAGCACACTGTAGCTGTCTTCAGACACACCGGAAGAGGGCGTCAGATCTCAATACGGATGGTTGTGAGCCACCATGTGGTTGCTGGGATTTGAACTCAGGGCCTTCGGAAGAGCAGTCAGTGCTCTTAACTGCTGAGCCATCTCGACAGCCCCTGAGACAACGTGTTTTAACAGAAACATCTAAGCACTTATTTCAGGAATATTGCTGCCCAAGAAAGTGTTGGTGGTCTGTTACATAAAAGCTTTTGCAGTTCTCCTTTACAGATGCTTAGAATCGCCGGGCGTGGTGGTGCACACCTTTAATCCCAGCACTTGGGAGGCAGAGGCAGGCAGATTTCTGAGTTCGAGGCCAGCCTGGTCTACAGAGTGAGTTACAGGACAGCCAGGGCTATACAGAGAAACCCTGTCTCGAAACCCCCCCCCCCAAAAAAAAAAACCAGATGCTTAGAATCATCTATAAATATTGGTAGGTCCCTATTTTAATTTTCTATGGAGAGGATTTATAGATGTTAACTGTGTTACCATTAAGCTTGTAAGGTTAAACATTTGGTGTCCTTCCCTGCATTCAAGATTCTAGAACCATTTTTCTCTGTTCCATGTGTTGGGGAACACAAGTTAGATTTATTCTAGTTAGAGAAACAGACTTTTTTAAAAAAGATTTATTTTTTTTATTATATGTAAGTACACTGTAGCTGTCTTCAGACACTCCAGAAGAGGGCGCCAGATCTCGTTACGGATGGTTGTGAGCCACCATGTGGATGCTGGGATTTGAACTTATCACCTTCGGAAGAGCAGTCGGGTGCTCTTACCTGCTGAGCCATCTCACCAGCCCCCCAGACTTTTTTTTTTAAATTTATATAATTTTGTTTTTATTTTTGCAACAGGGATTCTTCTGGCCAGACTGATATTACAGATGTGTATCTGCTACAAAAACCAGGCTTAAAAATCAGACTGAACCCAAGGCCTTACACATGCTAGCCAAGTTCTCTACCATTGAGCTGCTTCAGCTCAAAGAAGACTTGTGCTGTGAAGGCACCAGGAGAGGCAGGCCTTGTTCTTAGGTGATTAGGGAAGGTGATGGCTGAGCTGAAGTCGTGTAAAGCCACCACAGAAAAAATCTAATGGAAGAGAAAGCCGAAGCAGAGATGGTGACAAGCCACGGGAGTTGCTTAGGGGAAGAGTGGTCGGACCTAAGACTAGAAAAGAAGGCCAGGGTGGCACCATGAATGACCTTGAAGGCTATGGCAAGAAGTAGGAATTTTCTGCATTCCACAGTGGGAAGGCCCTTGAGGGTTTTAAGCCAGAAATGAGGACATTTCATTTGCATTTTTAAGAGCACAAGAACCTCTAAGAGTCAGGAGTGATAGTGGCAATGGCTGCTAACTACTGTTTACTGTCGTCAGATCCTATGCTAAGTGCTTTCTACACATTATTTTCATTCACAGCACAGTTCACAGGTGTTCTGTGGCCAAATCAGGCAAGTCTGCTGTGGAAAACTGGCCATGATTTCTTGTCTAGACTGTTGTAGTAGCCTATGTCCTAATCTATTTCCACCTTGGCCCAACCTCCCTCATACATCTCTCTCTTTTTTGTAAAGTCCAGCATATGAACTAGCACATTCTAAAATAAATCAATCTTTAAAAAAGGCTGGAATGATGGCTCAGCAGTTAAGAGCACATGTTACCCTTGCTGAAGACCTGGATTCCATTCCCATCACAACATGGTGGTTCACAAACATCCATAATTCCAGTTTCAGGGAATCTGCCATTTTTTGGCCTCTGTGCACCAGGCATGTGCATAGCATACAGACATATATGTAGGTGAAACACTCATAAAGATGTCTGAAAACAACAACAACAAGTATACATTCTTGTAATGAATCCCAGCACTGGAAAGGTGGAGATAGAAGGATACACCAGAAGAGGGCGCCAGATCCCATTACAGACGGCCGTGAGCCACCATGCGGTTGCTAGAAATTGAACTCAGGACCTACTGGAAGAACATTCAGTGCTCTTAACTGCTGAGCCATCTCTCCAGCCCCAGAAATTCAAAAGCTATCCTCAGCTACATAAGGAGTTCCAGAGCAGGATGGTCTATGTGAAACTCTATCTCAAGAAACCAAGGAAACAAACAAAAGATCCTGCAGTTGGAGCTAGAAGTGCTGGTGAGTGAGTACTGTTTATTTCAGCTACTCACACAGCAAGTGCAGGAGGATCAAAATCCCAGAAATCCAAAGACAGCCTGGGTGATGTAGCAAGGAGTCATTTCAAAGTTAAGAACTAAAAGAAAAGGCAAAAAAATTATATGCTTTAGTTGAAGTGAGTTTCTCTTCTGCTGCTGGAATCCTTTGTGGGACTCAGTTTTACAAAAAAAAAGCCAAGTCCTTTAGTGATGGAGAAACTATTCCTCATTATGGCAACCTGCAACCTGACCTGGTCATTTCCAAGCAGGCTCTGGGATCTCTGAGCTGGCTCCCAACTTACTTCAAGCACTGGGACTGCCATAAATGCCTCCCAGCTGACCTCTATCTCTTCTTTTCAGCGCCTTTACTCTTCACCCTGCACTTAAAGTCATTTGTGATTTATTTCACATTAAAAGCATGCATGTGTACCTTATTTATATAAAGGTCAGAAGACAGCCTGCAACAGTTGGTTCTCTTCTACCATGAGGGTCCTAGAATGGAACCCAGGTTTTTAGGCTTGGTGGCAAGTATCCTTGACCACTGAGCTAACTTGCTAGTCCTTTTGTTTATTTTTACTATTTCTCAATTTTTTTTTTTTTGGTTTTTTGAGACAGGGTTTCTCTGTATAGCCCTGGCTGACCTTGAACTCACTCTGTAGACCAAGCTGGCCTCGAACTCAGAAATTCGCCTGCCTCTGCCTCCCAAGTGCTGGGATTAAAGACGTGCACCACCATGCCCAGCATTTTTCAAATTTTTATTCATTTATTTTACTTTTGGGAGGAAGATGATCTTTTCCAAGTATAAATCATATCACATCACTTCCTTCAGATAACAAACTGCTCTGTAGCCTACAAACCCACATATAACTTAGCCCTGCTTACTTCTCTCTTTTACCCCTCATTACTCCTTAGCCCCCACCACAGCACCATTCTACCAGTCCTCAAATCTGTCCCTTCACCCTAACAAACCTTCTCACCACTCAGCAGAATGGCTGCTTCATTGGTAACCTTGGTGAACCCTGCCCTGACCACTGGAACTACCTCAACATCACATTCCATTAATTACTTCAGTTCTTTTCCCCATAGTTCTCAGCATTATTAGAGCCAAGCCGTCCTCACATAGCAACACCTACAGAGGCTACCTTGGGCTCATCATAGATTTGCCTGAGAAAGAAAAAGGCCCAAGTGCATAGAGTTTTTTGGGTTTGTTGTCTGTTGTTTGTTTGTTTACTTAGATCATGGAAACCAGCATGGTATCAGCTCCCCAGATCCCAAGTCCCACAGGATTGCTCAGACATGGGAGGCTTGCTCTGTCATGGGAGGTCAGTTCCAGACTCCAGCCTAATGATTTTATGACCTGCAGCTGTACCCTTATTGAGGAAGCAAGGTCAAAAGTCCCATGCCTTTCCAGAACCCAGGAGGCAGCCTCCACAAGATAGGGAGGTGGGTGAAGAAACAGCCTTGGGACAACTCACAAGACTGTTTAGGGGAGGCTCTGGGGGCATTTCTTCAAGATAGGGAAAGCTGAAGTTAGCCTTGCCGATATGTGTAGAGATGTTCCTGACACCACCTCCTGTATACTTTAAATCATCTTTATATTACCAGTAATATATAGCACTATATGAAAGTTATGTAAATAGTTGTTAGACTGTATTGTTGAGGGAATGAAACACAAAATTCTGTTCAATATGGATCTGAGTTTGTTTTTCAAAAATTTACAATCTGAGGCTGGTTGAATCCAAATAATCGGAACCCAAAGGTACAGAGGGAAAACATTTTTGGGGGGTTGAGGGTGAAAGAAACCCCAATTGTTGGTTACTGAGAATAGTTAACATTTTTTACCATTATTGTATGTCTGTTAGGCTGTAGAACTGCTCTGATAAGAACATTTGCTTTTTTCTTTCATCTCAACTTTACAGATAACCAAATGCAGGTCCAGAGAGGGTGGAAGATGTTCCCAGATCATGCAGCTAGTAAATATGAGATGAGGAATTTAAACAGAAGCAATTTTATTCCAGAATCTTTCTGAGTAATGCACTGTTATTTAAGCCAAATTTTCTGTAGAAATGAATACACTAACAATAGAGGAAATGCATTAAGCTGATTGCAGGTAATAATCAGAAATTACTTAGATATCACACATGGCTTTTGGAGGTCCCGGCTGAACTTTAAGCATGCCTTTTGACTTTCTGTGGCATTAGTCAGTATTTTCAAAGGCTTATAGACCTCCTTACCAATGTGCTCTTCACATTTTTCTTCTGGCCTATTTTACAATCTTGTGGGCAGCTTCAGACAAAATAACTTTTTCGTATGAAGGATTATGGGTGCTCTTTGCCATTTGTAAATGTGAATTTTATAGACACCCCCAGCCACTTGAAAGAGAAATGCTTTTAAATTTTTTAAAGATGATTTGTAACCTCAAGTGTTTCTGATAAACTGTCAAATTAAATTTCAAGTTTTTGCTTTATATTGTCTGAATGCACTTTGTAACGGGCTTCCTCGTTTTGACTCGGTGACCAAAGTGACTTTCAAACTTGGTAGCTTTTCAGCAGCACTTTCCTTTCCTGACACCCCTGTCCCTGCTGTCCCCCATTCAAAGGTTTGCTTGTAGCACACATGGCTTCCTTTGTCTGGAACTTTTACTTTTCATACATAGTGTATGGTGTGTGTGTGTGTGTGTGTGTGTGTGTGTGTGTGTGTGTGCTTGTGGAGGACAGAAGTTGGCATTTGATGTTTTCCTCAATCTTCATTTTATTTACTGAATTGGAGTCCCTTACTAAATCTGGAGCTTGCTGATGATTTAGCTGGTCTAGCTCTACCCAGCTTGCCCTTGAATCCATCTCACCTCCAGGGTGAGTGTTGGAATTACATATGGGCCCTGATGCTACCAGTTTTTCCTTCTTTCTTTTTAAAATGTAAGATGTAGGGATCTGAACTCTGGTCTTCAGTTTTCTTCTTTCTCCACTGAGCCCTCCCCGGAACTTTGTGCTCTCCATTTTCCCACCAGCCCTTGTGCTCTCTTGTCACCTGCCTCACTCTTTGGAGCACAGGACATTACAGACTCACCTGTATTGCCCTTTCCTTGGTCTAGACTCAGGCCTCTTCTGATGAGCCCTGGCTCCTTTAGTAAGAAATGGAATTAGAATTGAAGATCTGGGCAATGGAGATGCTCGTTGTTGTTGGAATGTCATTGGTTGTAGGGTCTCACTCGGGGGAACAGTGCCAAGTAAAACAAACATTCATACTAATCCTTTCTGTCATATGTCAAAATCTGTTTCTGTGTCTGTCTGTATACAGGTTAAAGTAAACAGGCATCTACTCTGCTCCACGCTACATACAGGTTTCATTCTAGTCCCCCCTCTTTTCTAAAAACTATTTTTCTTTAAACAATTTTTATTTGTGCATATGATGTGTGGAGGGTACATTTGTGCCACAGCATGTGTGTGGAAGTCAGAGGATGACTGTGGCACAAATGTACTCTCCCACTCCACAGTGGGTACTGATGATTGAACTCAGGTTGTCAGGGTTATGCAGCTAGCTCTTTACCCACTGAGAATCTTGGCAGCTCCTCTTTCCTTATTTTCAATTTGTTTCTTTTTTTTTTTCCCCTTGTTCCGGTCAACCCCACTCGCTCCACTCAACCCCGCTCGCTCCTGCCGGCGCTCGCTCCAGCTAGCCCCACTCGCTCCCAGCCGCCCCCTTACGGCTCCCGGCTTGTTCCAGCCAGCCCCGCTCGCTCCGATTGGCCCCGCTTGCTCCGATTGGCCCCGCTTGCTCCGGCCGTCCCCGTTCGGCCCCACTCGCTCTGGCCCTAGTCCAAAGAACTTGGTTGTGTGTCAACTGTCTTCAAAGGACTTGATACTCTCCTCACGTCTCATTTGCCAGAGTGGATGTCCAAGCCTATATTTTAAAAATATGTGCCATATCTACTATCTATCTATCTATCTATCTATCTATCTATCTATCTATCTTGAGACACAGTCTTACTCTGTAGTCCTGGCTAGCCTGGAACTTGTAGCTTGGAACTAACTGGCTATGTAGACCAGGCTGGCCTCAAACACCTAGAGATCCATCTTCCTCTGCCTCCTGAGTTCTGGGATTAAAGGTGTGTGCCACCATGACAAGCCTTAAAATTAACTTTTAATTTTTATTGTGAGACAGCTCCATACATGTCTATAATGAACTTTAGAACTTCCTCTCCCCCAGTGCTCTATATTTATCCTCCTTCCTTCTCCCGAGAGCCTTCTTGTTGGTCTAATGAGAGGCCCTTGCTGCCAAGCCTGAGGACCTGAAGTCAGTCCCTGGGCCTGACATGGAGGAAGGAAAGAACTGATTCTCAAGAGTTGTCCTCTGACCTCCACATGGGTGCAGTGGCGTGGTCACCCTGGAACACACATCACCACCACCACCACCACACACCAAACAATGAATGAATAAATAAAATAAAAAGGAATTTTCTCGTTCTAACAAATCTTTCCTCATTAATTCTCATATGGATTTTTAAAGCTCTCTTCTGAGTCATCTCCCTCAGAATACATTAAACCTTTCCAGGTTTTGATAAGGCTGGAAGACTCAGAGAACTGGGTGTGGGAAACATCTAGGAATCCCTGCTGTGGTGTCTAGTGTTGAAAAAGTAAAGTTTTGTGCTTGTTGAGAGAACAAATAGAGATCATGGAGAAAGTTTTAGGTGGTTTTTTTTGGCATTCTGTTTTTTATTTTTAGGGGCTTGTGTAACCTAGGATTGTCTCAAAAGCTTTGCATACTTGAGTACGGCCTTGAAATACTGATCCTCTTACCTCAAAAGCGCTGGGGAGTACTTGGGGAGTAGCTCAATCAGAAACCTGCTTCCTTACATCAGTCCCCAGAACTCACAGAAAGAAGCCGGGCCTGTGTTGGGCTCAGTTGGTAACATGCAGACTGATAGTGCACAAAGCCCTGGCTTTAGTCACGAGTCCCCACATTTTGTAAGGTGAAAACCAACATCTGTAAGTTGTCCTCTGACCTCTGTACACTCACTATTAAATGGGAGTTTCTCCTACCCAGTAAATAGATAGAACATTATTGTCTTCGATATAATAGTTTCACAAATGAATCCTACGTGAGGTCTTAACCATTTTACCTGCATTCAGAAAACCAGAGCACTGATGAGTCAGACCTCTGGGAATTGTGACGTGTGTGTTCCTGTCACCTGCTTCTGCCACATGACTTCTTCCCTAAAGCCAGTTGCCCCTGGCTGTTCATCTGCTCAGACTCGAAAACAGCTATCATTTTTTGTTCCGCATACCATTTTCCCCCTGATTTTCAGTAGTTTGATTTTTGAGCTGGCCATGTTGAGTTTGAGCCCACCTTGGGCTGTATAGAGATACTGTTTCCAAAAAAACAAGTTATGCATCTTTATACAGGGAGTCTGGGTAAATAAAATAACTTTTTTGTTGTTTTTTTTTCGAGACAGGGTTTCTCTGTATAGCCCTGGCTGTCTGCCTGCCTCTGCCTCCCGAGTGCTGGGATCAAGGGCGTGTGCCACCACGCCCGGCCTATAAAAGAACTTTTAAAATTAGAAACATACATACTAGAGATAAGCTACAACCATCAAGTCTTTCTGTGCTTTATGTAGTACTAGGAATATTTGCTTAGTTGGTTGTTTATGTTTGGTTTGACTTGGCTTTTAGTTTTTGGTTTTTCAAGACAGGGTTTCTCTGTGTAACAGCCCTGATTGTCCTAGAACTCACTCTGTAGACCAGGCTGGCCTCAAACTCAGAAGGATCTGCCTGCCTCTGCCTCCTGAGTGTAAACTATATCTTTTCTCATTTCCTGCCTCCTCACACATCTTTTTTTTGTTTGTTTGTTTGTTGGCTTTTTGTATTTTTTTTTTTTTGTGACAGGGTTTCGCTGTATAGCTCTGGCTGTCCTGGAACTCACTTTGTAGACCAGGGTGGCTTTGAACTCAGAAATCTGCCTGCCTCTGCCTCCCAAGTGCTGGGATTAAAGGCGTGTGCCACCACTCCTGGCTATCCTCACACACATTGCTCTGTTCCCCACACCCTTCCTTTTCCAGACAGCCCCGCCCCTCTAGGTTTTCACCTTCTTCTCTGTTAATAGTTGTTGGGTATAGAGAGAGGGAAAGAAGAACTCAATCTAACCTAGGAGAAGCACAGTGTGTGGATACACTGTTTTGGAAAACAAACAAAAAAAGGTTTAGTAGTATACTTAAAAAGAAAATCAAGTTTGTAAATAAAATACAGCCATCCAAAATTATATTTATGCTGGGTGATGGTGGTGCACTCCTTTAATCCCAGCACTCTGGAGGCAGAGGTGAAAGATCCTAAGAAAATGTAACAGGCCTCAAAGACCCTGAAACTA
>LR753475.1:148670-167171 GCA_902729485.2 Mus minutoides
GTGGGAGGCAGAGGCAGAGGCAGAGGCAGAGGCAGAGGCAGAGGCAGAGGCAGAGGCAGAGGCAGAGGCAGAGGCAGAGGCAGAGGCAGAGGCAGAGGCAGAGGCAGAGGCAGAGGCAGAGGCAGAGGCAGAGGCAGAGGCAGAGGCAGAGGCAGAGGCAGGGGGATTTCTGAATTTGAGGCCAGCCTGGTTTAAGTAACAAGTTCAAGACTAGCCAGAGCTTCATTGTGAGATCTGGTTTCAAAAATCCTCAAAACAGCACAACCACCGCCGCCACCGCCACCACTTCACCACCACACCACCACCGCTGCCACCACCACCACACCATCACCACCACACCACCACATCACGACCACCACAGCACCACCACCACCACCACCACCACTACCACCATACCACCACCACTGCCACACCACCACCACACCACTACCACCACACCACCACCAATTCCTAGCAAGTACACTGACTAGCTAGGCTAGGGTCACATGAACTGGTTCTAGGCCAATCAATCGGAAAAAGGAAAGGTGTTAGGATTGTCTGCTGGAGTCCTGTGGGAGAGGCTTAGCTATTTACTGACTGACAGTTCTTCCAGAGTTTCATGATTATGATGGAGGAGGGATATCTCATGAAGGCAAAGAGGCCCCCTCCCAAACTGTTAGAAGACCTGGAGGCTAGAGTCTTGGCAACAGTAACAGATGGAAAGCCAAATGTCTGGAGTCGGGTGCCTGAATTCTCCCCCAGGGATGAGGCTGGCCTAGGAGGAGCTGGAGGAGCCCAAGACAAATACAAAAGTTGGAAATGGTCTTTGAGAGCCTAGCTTTTTTTTTTTTTTTTGAATAGAGAAACTGCTGTAAATTTCTCACTACTGAATCAAGTCTTCATCCTGGGAATTCGTGCCATCCGTTTTCTGGGGGCATTTTGCACTCCCCAAGACACAGTTCCACCCTCAGGGTATAGCCCAGCCCGAATTTGGAAACTGGATTTGTCCTTGACAGGTTCCTCCAGACGCTCCTGACTGTTGTGTGACAGAAGCCATCTGTTCCTGCCTCTGCCTGTGCCCCTGTCATTTTCCTCTGCTTGAAATTCACTCCCTCATTTTTCTCTGCCCCTTCCAGCCCCACCCACCTTTGAAGGTGTTCCTCAAGTCCCACATGCTTCCCACTGTCTTCTAAAGTCACCCCCTCTGTCCTTTAGGTTCAGTGTATTATAGTAGAAAAAGGCCTGCAGATCAAGACTCAAGTTGGCCACTAATTCTTTGCACGACTTCGCTGGGAGTTATTTCCTCTCCCTGCAACTGCATTTCCTCTTCTGAGCACTGAGGGAGGACTGATTTGTTAGAAAGGGAAGCCCTCCCTCCTTCTGCACCACCCCCCCCCCCCCCCCCCCCCCCCCCCCCCCCCCCCCCCCCCCCGCATCCTTCCAACTAGGAGGCATGCTATCTCCATCCGCCACATTCTAGGATATTCTGATTCAGAAATGCAGGTCTCCACTTTAGTCCGCTGCTAAATGAGAGAGCCTGAAGCTCTGTGATTAAATTGATGGAGTTATTATTTTCTCCACCCTAGAGGTGAGACTTCCCATTTCAGGAAGGGTCCCACCTTGGCTCTTCTCCCTTTCCATAATCCTGGCCTAGCAAGGACCAGAGTGAGGTCTATGTGGAAGGAGGTCGCTTTGATCATTCAGGGTAGAAGGAAGTTTTCTGTGAGATTGGGCCTGGCATGGAAGAAGGTCACAAGACCCTGCCTATTTCTGCTTTCAACCATACAGAGCAAGGGATTTGTGCATTCAAGGTCTCTCTGGCTCGGCTTCATCTTAACTCCCATTTCTCACCCATCCTCCCTTCCCAGGAAAAATGTTCTAACTAAATGTGGCAGAGTCAAATGTTTATGAAAAACCCATTGCCAAGGATATGTCTGGCTGTGTGGTTGCTCTAAAGCCGACGGGTGGGGCGTGAGGCACTGTGGGATGAATGATCTCCCAGTACCTTTGTGAATGACTGCTTCTCCTCCACTGCTCTAGGTCTGCTTGAAGGAATATACGGACTTTGCTACAGTGCTTTAGCTCTTGGGGGAGCGTTTTCCTGGAGTGCTTATAAATGGCTCAGAGTGGACTCTAGCTCCTCTTCTAGTCTGAGAAACAGTAATAAAGCAAGAGGGCTCAGTGGGTAACAGAGCTTGCCCCTTAGCTCGGGGACCTGAGTTCAATCCCGGGAATCCACATGGTGGAAGGAGGGAACCGACTCCCATATATCCTCTGATGTCCACAAGTGGGTCAGAGTGCATATAACCCTCCACCTCACATACCCACAAATGCCAATGAAGTAGCACGACTGTGACAAAATCCCAAGAAACCAAAAATACTCCTGAGAGGAACCAGTCAAACCATGGTTGTACTAAGTCACCAGATATAGTTCCATCTCTCTTACTAAGAGAGAAGAGGGAAAGCTGAACTGGGAGGTCTCCTGTACTCAAATGAACATCCAGGGATTTAGATGGATGGACAGTAGATGGAGAACTACAGCCAGTTGCTGGCATTTGTCATCCACAAGAGTGGGCTTTTTGGAAGGGCTTTCCCTGGCTTGGGCATTTCCCAAACTAGCCAGTGTGTCTTGAGGCCAGGAGCAATCATCCAAGTGCCACCTTCCTGAATTGCTCCTGGGAGAAAATAAGCCCCTTTCAACTCTCTCCATGTTTAGAGTGTTTGATTAGATAAGAGCCCTCGGTCTGCTTAGCAGTCACTGGTATTACTCTGAGTGGATCCAGAGGTTTGAGAGAGGCATTCACTACAGAGAGCAAACACCCTCTCCCAGATCCTGAAGCCCTGATTCCAAGGCTTGAGCTACCACACCTGGCCATTACAGTTGTGCTTTTATTTCATTTCTTTCTTTTAGTGTGTGATGTTTGTGTGTGTAAATGTGTTGTTATACTTGTACATGTGTGTGAATTCATAGAGGCCAGGAGTCAACCTCAGATATCATTCCGCAAGATTTTTTGAGACAAGGCCTCTCAATGGGACCCGGGGCTCCCCAATTGAGTTAGATTCCTAAGGATATACCTCCCCAGAACTCAAATACAATTATCATTTTTTAAAAAGTGCATTTGAGTCTTTTGCGTACATGTATGTATGCAGTGCGGACCTTATGGTGGTCCTGTAGGCTTCTCCTAGACAGGTTGGAAAATGTGGTCTAGGCTGACCACTGCCTGCATAGAAATCTTCCTCTGTACATGGGCCAGGGTTTCACGATTAAAAAAAAAAAAAAAAATCAGTGTAAAGCCAAGCGTGTGGCTCTTGCCATTAATTCCAGCACTCTGGGAGGCAGAAGCTCCCAGAGCCAGCTAGCTCTCATAGAGGCAGCTAGCTCTCTATGAGTGTGAGGCCAGCCTCACTATATACTGAGGCTATAGTCACAGTTAGTTACATTAGGTGACCTTGTTTCAACTCCCACCCCACCCCCTAAAATCAATGTAGACTCTAGTAATAAAATAAAATAAGTTTTATTATTGCTATAAAAGAAAAACATTTTGTTTATACAATAATTGGTAAAAAAAAAACAATAAAAATATAAAGACAATAATAAACAACACCTGTAATACCAGAGACATAAGTGCTGTTAAAGTTTTGTCATGTTTCTTCTTAGTCTTCCCCCCAACATATTGATACAAAATTATGTATGCAAAATGTTCCCAATACGCTTATGTTATGTATTCAGGAACATACTGCAAAAATAATTCTGTATCTGGTTTCTATTATAAAAACAAACCACAAACAACCATGGTTAGACTTGCAGCTTCTTTCTTCCGACCTTTTGCCTGTGTATTGATACAAAGCTATTAATGCAAAATGTTCCCAATATAATTGTAGCACATATTAGGAACACATCGCAAAAACAGCTCAGTATCTCTCTTTGGTCACTGTTGGTGCTCCAGCTTGGAGGTGACTGTTCCTATGATGGATGCAGAACAATGAATGCAAAGCATCCCCAATATTCTCATAGTACATATTAGGAACACATCGCAAAAATAGTTCAGCATCTTAGTCTGCCTTTCTCCTTCCTCTCTCATTCAAACCACAGCCTCAGTCCCCAGCATAATGTTCAATAACATTAAAGCACAACTCAGAGATAACTATAATATTTTGATCTGTTCTCTTAGCCTTATATCTGTATATTGATCCCATGCATGTAAATTTAAAATGGAGAAGAAAATAGTTTGCATGTTTATCATTAAACAATTTTTATTAGTGTTTGTGGCACATCTTTATGTCACAAAAATTATTTTCAGAAATATCAATCTTATTGATAGCATCCTATCACCTTGTCTTAGAAAAGCATATTTTATTTATGCAACCCTTTACTGTTAGTCATTTTATCCTCAAAATGACTGAAGTGAAGGGAGGTGGTAACCACAGTGACATAGATGGCGAATGAGCCACAGATGCAGATTCCTCCTGGCAGGCCTAGAGAGTGAATTTAAAGCTGGAACGAGCAAATTAGTGAGGCCTTATCTCAAAAATAAAATAAAATAAAATAAAATAAAATAAAATAAAATAAAAAAGAAAGAAAGAAAAAAAGAAAAAGACTTGCAAGCAGGTATGATGGCATACACTTATACACTTATATAATGGCAGGCCTTGGGAGGGGGAGTCAGAAAGGGAAGGAATTCAACACGAGCCTCTGCTACACAAGTTTGAGTCTCGGTGACATAAGATCCTGCCTCAAAAATAAATAAAGAGTAATAAACATCCTGATTTTTTTTCATTTTCTGTGACTTTCTGCGGCTTGTATATTTATCTTCATGGCTATTTATATGACTCCACAGTTTAAAGTTAACCTGTGTTTCTAAAGCTCACAGCTAATGTTTTTCTTGTTTGAGGAAAAAAAATAGTTTTAATATTTTAGCCTATATATAAAATCATATGTCCTGTCTAGGCTTCAGTAGACTGAACAGAAATGCAAATTAATAAAACTCTTCTCCTATAAAAACAGAACCCATACCCTCCCCCACTCCATGGCAAGCCCTTTCCTCCTTGTCTAGGGCCCACTCTCCCCCTGACCTTAGGAAGAGGAGTGGCTCCCAGACCTTTCAGTTATCAATCTGTCACAAGGGCACAGTGGTATCTCGTGACATGATGATCCCCGAGACGTCTGAGATCCCTGCATGTGTAACCTCAAATTTCTGTATCTCCCAGGACCCTTAAAGACCTTTTAGAGAGTAACATTTCACAATGGGACACAAATCAAAGCACAACAAAACAAAGAAACAGCAAAACTGTGAAGAAGGGAAAAAACAAAAGCAAGCAGCTAACCAACCTACTACAAATTCTGCTTTTAAAAAGTCTCTTTGTTTTGCTGTTTCTCTCCAGTTTCTACTCTACTTTCAGTCACCAGAGTCAGTATAATTTTGTGGCCTTGATTTTTAAAAACTTGTTATCTTAAGAATGTTTCTAAGTTTCTAGGTAGTTTTTATGATTATTCACAATAACTAAAAAGGTTCTTTTGAGGATGCCACTAAATTAATTTCTATGGTTAATTCACATTTGCTCCCTTAATATACTTGAGTCTATAGAAAGGATCAAAGCTTTAAAGTGAATTCACTTTACAATTTTTTAAGCTTGTACACATTGAATCATGCATGGGTAGGTGACTTACAGGCATTACTTAATCATGAAGCCAATCTTGAGCCTCAATTAGGAAGCAGCAGTTAGACTCTCACTCGTCCGTCTTAGGACTAGACAGTTTCAACTAGACCTTTTCTAACCAAACACACTAGTTCAGCTCCATTTCCTGTCGTAGTCACTATGGTGTAAGCAGGAATGGTACCTGGCACAGCATGAAGTCTGCATGATGCAGTTTCCGAGGCTTCATCTTCAGAACCCTCAGGTCTCTCGAAACTTTGTCTGCCTTACTTATCTCTCAAAGTTGCTCTAAACAAATCTATGAAAGCAGTTGGGACCATAAGTGAACAGAGGAAATGAAGGCAAGTGCTGAGATGAGGATTATAAAGATTTGGTTTCTAGGCCACAACCATTCCGCCTTCACGCTGCAGAGTGGAGGTGGGGGAGGGGTAGCAAAAGACCCGAAAGGGCACTATCTCAGGAGAGTCAGGCTGCAAAGCAAGCGGTATGCCCAGCCCCCAACACTGCCCCCGACTTGGAGCCCGGAGGGGGGGTTCAATTTTCACCACTTGCTCAGAAGACAGAGCTCAAGAGCTAAAGGGGAGTGCGCCAAGGCTGAGGGACCACAGGAAATGGAAATCTGAGGCTCCTCCCACAAGGCTCTAAGCCCCTTTAAACTTGAGGAGATCAATTGTGGACCCAGTGCAGGAAACAGATGAGTGAAATATTAGGACAGAGCCAGGAGATCCTAGCTCAATGGATGGGCATAAGGCAGGCTGAACTGGGCCACGGAGATACAGATTTGATATGATTGGTGTATACATACTGTGTTTCAAGAGTTATACAATAACTATAAATAAAGATGAACGTATAAACTTCTGGCATCATGAGAGATGCTTCTGGACAATGGGAAAATAGATCTCTAGAAATTAATGTTAACTTGGTACAGCCCACAGCTCAAGTCTTTTGATCTCTATCAATATATATTCATTGATCTTCCTGAAGCATACTTTTGAACCTATTTGTATTTTTTTTAATTTGCACTATCTCTCAGGAAAGCTGCCTATTAATTAATTCCTGTCGTGTAGATTCATCATGTTTGCCTTGCTATTCCCTCCTCCTCAATGGATTGACAGGTATGGTGTTTTTAGAATAATCAGTTAAAAAATGGGCATTGCAGAGTCCTTATTGGTTTTTTGTTTAATTGGACAGTTGCCCATGTTAATGGACATCAAAAGCAACACACAATTATTTGGTCGCCCAGCACTGGAGTATATCCAAATGTTTTCCTGTTTAGGATTTGACTTTTGTTCTTGTCTGCATGCATGCATAAATGCTTTACACAATTACAGTTGCTGACTTTTTCTGTGGCCCTGGTTATTGGCATCTAGTTTTTCCAAGGAACATTGACACACATCTGTTCATCAATTGACACTTCTATCATGACTGACTCATTTGGTGGAAAACACAAGTTTACATGCCAACTGGAACAAAGGAGCCTAGATTTGGGAACAGCAGGAAAAATGAAAATAGTGGGGCCGGATTATTTGACTTACAGGTCATAAAACACTTTCCAGTAGCATTTTTAAAAGGCATACAATATTACACTAGTGACTGGTTATATTGTAACCCCCTAGTCGGGTGGTTTTCAATATCTAGTGTGGTAAAATGCATATAAATTACAGTTTTTGAAAGATGATTGTACTTTCTTGGAACAGGAGTCTTCTGTGTCCACATCCCCAAGATTGTTGATGTTCCCTTGTTGGAAAACCAAACCAAACCAAACCAAACCAAAACCAGTATGAAGGCTGAAGATGCCTTCAGAAGTATTCCTGTTATTAAAATTGTTACAAAATTATGTTCAATTCTAGTGTATCACAATAACCTGAATATCTTGTCCTACAACTTACAGAAATGTCAGAGTTTAGATTTAGAGCCAGGCTAAGCTTTTCATAGTTTTAAGAGCCGTGTCTGTCTAGTAAACTTTATACAATGCCACGTGCACACAACTTCCTTACTAACAAATAACATGTGTTGGAGAAAAAAAAAATCTCCGAGAAAACAATGGAGAGGTGCCTCTTTGAATGTGGTAATGGAGGATCCATTAATCAGCCGACCATAAATTGAATCACTTTATACAAGTCTCCCACACATTATCATGCACATTTAGCAATGTTTGAAAAACAATTTAAAAGTATACCTTAGGGAGTTGTTAAAGGGGATTTATAATCTGGAACGAATTGCCATCTTCTTAATTGACATAGAAGTGTTTGGCTAAAATATTGCTTTATTCACATTTTGCCCTTGGAAGAAAATCGAAGCACATCATAACTTCGACTGGGCAAATAAAGGTTTGAAGAGCATTTCAAACCAGAAAAGGGCACCACGCAGCCAGGTGCTATGTGGATGAGCTCAATTTTGGCGCCCTTGGGCACCTTGGGCTAATGGCATCTTAGATTCTTAAAGTCAGTAGCCTTAAACCTGCATCATTTGCTCCTCTGCTCTAAAGTCCCCAACCCACCTGAATCTCACTTGAATCTTGCAGACACCCACAGGAAGCAGCCAGATGGCGCAGGCCAGATTCTTCTGGGTGAGTGGGGCCCTTCAGTGCGCCCCGGCGGCGCTCTTCCTCTGGCATAAGGCAAAGCCCTGTTGAACAGTGGAGATGGAGAAGGGAAGTTGGTGAGGGAGAATAGGAAGTCTCAGAGTGCCCCTCCTCCAACCCTGCGCATAGGAACGCGGGGCGCCTGAACCTGTTAGCCATTTGTCCTGGGGATTCCGGGCCAGAGGCGCCCTGCCAAGGGGAGGGGTGGCGCAGGAGTTGGGGGGCGTGGCTTCAAGAAGCCAAGGAGGAGATGGGGGCAAGCCTTGGCTGAAGTTCCAAGGGGTTTCAGTGCTCCTGGGAGCCAGGGGGTCCTTGGGGGCCCAACGGGACCCAAACCACCTCCCACACCTTGTTCAAACGCAAGGGAGTCTGGGAGAAAGGCATTTGGTGGCTAGAGCTAGACTCCCAGGCTCACAAGGCCTCCTCTAACTGTACCTTTTATGGGGGCCTGCACCCAGTCCCTGGGGAAGATCACAAGGCAGTCATACAGACCAGAAGGGTGTGTGTACATGTATTTTATTTCTTTTTAATGAGACAAAGCAGCACGATTTCACCCACACTCCATTTTCCAACAGTCCTTTACATGCCCATACTTCAGATTATGTAAAGTGATTTTCACAGGAAAAGTACAGTCTTGCTCCAGAAGTTAACACTCTTCTCCAGTTCCCAGGCGCCTATTGACCTGTTTTTTTTTCACTTCAGGCTCAAAGGGCTCCTCAGGGAAATGGAGGCGCCATGATTAGTCACAGCAGAGTTTGAGATGTCACAAAGCGGCCATTTTCTCGGAGACTTCTAGGCAGTGAGTGACAAGGGTGTCCCCATGTCCCCACTGCCAGGGTAGGATTGTGTGATGACTTTGGGAAAGGGGGATAAAGGGGGGCTAGAAATGCAGAGCCTCACTGAAGCTTCCTGTTGGGCCATTGCCTCTCATTGTACCACCTGGGGGTCCCCACCAGCAAGGTATGAAGAGATCCAGGGACACTCCCACGGACCCCTTAATCTTTCCTAATTTCTAATGTCCTTTCCACACTGGACCTAAGGTTTCCGTGGGAACTGCAAAGAGAAATGGAGATTGTCTCAAGTCATCCTTCCTGCCCACCTTCAGAACCCTTCTTATTCCTTTTGGGGGACCCCGTCACCATTTTGTTGTTGAGTACTTAGGGAAAACTTTCTTGTTTCTGTCTTGTGGGTGCTATTCTACCTGATGATCAGGAAGTGCTTTTTTTTCCCAGTTGATTCACTTTTACCTGAGCAGTGAATGAGGTGCTAACAACACAGTTTCAGTCACACCCAGTCACAGAGTCACAGATCAGCAACTCTAGTTTGGAGCTGTTCTAGAGTCTCCCTCCCATGGGTCCTATGCTGCTGGCTAACCGAAACTTACCTGGTGGGTGTGCCCATGTGGAAGTCCCAGACTTACCCAGGCAGTGGAAACAATACTCCAGGGCACCAAACACTCACTGCAGTACTGTTCCCGCTGCTAGGGCACGACTGAGTGGGATGGGCTGAGTACAGGATACCTTGTCCCTTCTTCAAGTGAATGGCCAGCTTGCTATTCATGCCCACCCAGACCCTTGAACTGTGTAGAGTGACCCTCACTAGACTAAGCCCCTGACCTCCCACCTACCTGCTTTAGGGCTTTTAGTAGAACCCACACAGGTCTGTTCTGCAGGTCCCCACCTTCTACATTCCCCACGAAGGGGTGTTGCAGCGCTTCATGTTTTGAACCTTGGCAATACTCCAAAACATGAATTGCTGCTGCAGCCCTTCGGAGTCAACGAGGGTGGGGGCCCCGCTCTGCGAAGGAAGAAAGTCTGTGATTTCCAGGATCTGCTGGGGAGGCAAAGGGTGGACTGTTGGAAAGTGGGGTTATGGTGGATAGTGGGGAGGGGGAGACTCTTACCTCAGAAAGTAGATGAAAAGTGGGATTAAATAAACTGAGACAATTTGGTAACATCTGGATCACTCTTGCCAGCTCCAAAATCTTGGTGAAACTTCCTGCTACCTTGTATAAGTCTCATTTATTGTCCCCGGGTTTTGATCATTTATTGGAAATCGATGCAAGGAAGGTTTGATAATCAAAAAACCCCTCTGGGTAGTCCCAGTTGGTGTTACTGAGTACTATAGGCATGGGATAGACTTGTCTAGTAGTTTCCTCCGTTCTTACAGTAATCACCTTGTCATTAGTTATTTTTAAGGACAAAGCATGAGAATGTTCTAGATGAAACATAACATTCCTGGAAGTTCTCATACATTGCTGGCTACTCAAGCTTATTTATAAATACTTTACATTTGTTATCATCAACATCAAATCACAAATCAAGAACTTTAAATAAATGACATCCTTAAATACTTGATGTTAAATACAAATCACTCCTTCTTAAGCAACTCCACCAAAATGCTTGTCTTGAAATGGCCGGCACCGTGCGCTCTCCTCAGCTCCCACTGTTGCTTTTCAAAATGGACACACGTGAGCATTAAGTTACATTCATTTCCTTGTTTAAACAAAGCATTCAGGAAAGCACAAAAAACATCCTTTAGTCCCTAACCACAAACCTAATAACTAAAACAACAAAACTACAGTGCATTTGAAAGCAAAAAACATTCTGTATACAGAAACAGAAATTTGATGTTGCCAAATTTCCTGTATTTTCATCTAAAATTATGTCAGCTTTTCGAAACTAGTACAATGAATGCTGGGTCCTATTAATTAATTAATAAAATATACAGAGTATGCAATTAAACTAAATACAAAATTCTTAACATAACAGATAACGATCCAGCGCTAACAAATGCATTGCGTAGGTCATGATAAATAAAGCCATTAATAATAACAGCCCCACTCCTTAAGTTGGAACAAAAATTCCATCTTTTCTTGGCTATATTACAAGTTATTTTTACATGGACACGGAATTGTGGAGGAAAAAACTGTCGATGGTCACCTTTAAAAAGAGGAGAGAGAAAAGCCATGTTTAGTAAAGATACAATTATACTTTAAAGATACGTAATTTTCTCCCAATTTAACTTTATGTTCCACATAAATATGTCACATCAGAGATTAAAGTCCCTCTTAATTTAACATTTCCTTAGTTGACTACTCATAAATACAAAATTCATTCGAGATAACATCATCAAAAACGAAGGTCCTTCTAGATCATTTTGTTAATGAATACACTGGAACCAAATTCATCTCTAGATTTTACTTCATCCATTTCTTTTCTTCCCGTCACTCTACAACGACTTATATCCCTAAAAAGCCATCTCACTCCCTGGGTTTGTGTATTTCCCCTTGGGCTTAACTTTACTTACGAAAAGAGAGCACAAAGAGATGTCTGGTCACTTCTAGAGAGGGTCATTCGCTGATACAATAGACAAAGAATCAATACTTTAGGGTTACCATTGCCCCACCCACTTCAGAACCGCGACGGGTCAAAATGGCCCCACCCACTTCAGAACTGCGAGGGGTTTGGCCAAATGATTTAAGAGCCAAAGACTACGCCTCTTCCTCTCTTCCCAGTTGAGAAGGTTTTGTCTTTTAATGTTGTAGATACCATGCGCCCCCACACCCAAAACACGATGCACACGTCCTCCGCACCTTCCAGCCAAACTTTTCCAATACTGGAAAAAAAAATCTAACCAACCTTGAAAAGTTTTAATTAGCAAGAGACAATGGAAAACGAATTTTATGGTTCTTTCCAGGACATTCTTTACTGCTTACAAATGAGTCGTCCCATTATAGTCTGTCAAAACTAGTCGCTCCCCACCCTGGCAAGGCTGACAGCCTGAGGCTGCCCGCCCCTCACTCATTTCTCTCTCCCCACCCCTCTCCGTTTAGTCTTCTCAGTCCACTTTCTGAGAAGTTCCCTGGCCACACTCACTTGCTAGACATTTTAAAGATCTGTCCTCCCCCCACCATGACCCGTACAAGCTTTCCACCCCTACACCCAACCCAGCGCGACGCACAACTTTTTTTCCCCAGAATTATCCCCGTATCTGTTACAGTCTGCAGTGACCAGAGACATAGTTGGGGGCGGGGGAGGCGGGCCCAAACGTCCCCTTCCCCCTTGGCTTTTTCTTTTTTAGATTCCAAGTCACCTTTCACTCCACTCGAAAATGGCGCCGAAATCGTAGAACTTCTTAAATTTCATTGTAAGCTTTTTGCAAAGGTTTCTGGGATTTTCCTGCGAAGCTGCGTCGACCTAGAAAACAAGCTGGGGAAGCTGGAGAGAGGAAGGAAAAGGCGGGCGGGGAGGCGGACAGACAGATGGACAGCGAGAGAAAAAGGGCAGAGGGGTGTGGCGAGGTTGTGAAGTTAGAAGAGCGGGTCGCGGAGACTTGGGAGGGCTCGAGGTGGCGGTGGTGCGGGACATCGAGGGACAGAGGGACGGACAGCCGGGGAACCGGGGTTCGCGGGGGGCGAGGGGCTCACAGGCGTGGCGGAGAAGAACCAGAGCCGGGCCGGAGCTGGGCTGGAACCGGGCTGGAACCGGGCTGGAACCGGGCTGGAGCGGTGCTGGAGCCGGCGGAGCTGGCGGAGCTGGCGGAGTTGGGCTGGAGCTGAGCGCACCCCAAGAGGCGAGCGGGAGCAGCCAGCGCCCAGTGGTCCGCAGCAGCCCTAGAAAAAGCCAGCCCGGGGGGCGTGGCCAGGCGCTGCTCCGCGCCCCGCCCAACCATTCGCCCGCCCGCTCGGAGGCCCCCGGAGCGGAAGGGGGGAGGGGGAGGCCGTGCGGGCGCGCGGAGCCACAGCCTTGGCCTGCAGCCAGGAAGGGCCGGGAAGGACACGGGGAGCCTGGAGTGGCCACGTACAGAGAGCCTCATAGCCTCGGGTGCAGGAGACAAAAACCAGGGAGAAAGGGGAAAGGGGAAAGGGGGGGGGGGAAGCAAACCCAAGGACACAAGCTCCAGCTCAAAGACCCATGCCACAACTGACACTCTAAAGTCACTAGAGCTACCAGGAGGGTACAGGGCGGCTAAGCCAAGCCTCTTGGGACTGTTTTTCTTGGGGGTGCCTGAAACAGGATGAGGAAACAAGGGACCCTCAGATTGCAGAAGGGAAGTGCTCGGCGCACGAGTGTGCCCAGCCTCTGTTGAGTCTTCTGTGCTCCGGCCTCTCTGCCAAACTCTCCCTCAGGTAGAGGACTCCCTTAGGTCCTGGCGGTCCATTTTAGGGGTGGGCATGACACCTCGGCAGGGAACGACAGTTTACATACACATGTCCAGTCCAAGAAGGAAAGTCTTTATGACTTAAGTTTTGAGTCTGGAGTAGGAAAAGAAAGGGAGTCTTTCTTCTGTATGCTAAATATCTTTAGGGACGGCGCTGTTTACTAGGGAGGTAGGAGAACTGCGTTGAAGTTAATAGCAGGGTGTCCAGGGTGACAAGAACTGTGCCTAAGTGTAAAGAGATGAAGTATAAGAGTGGTTATGATTTTCAAATGATGCCGCTGACACAGACACAGTCAGAGAGAAGGGGGAATGTAACGGATTTCAAGGAGCTAACATGAGGTTGCATCTGGGTGGGGAGTCAACAGTCTTTCATTGCACCACGTTCGTTCACAACTTTCTTGTACATTTGCAAAACGTCACAATAACACAAAGCTGGAAAAACCAGGCGTGGTAGCACACGCCCTAGAGTCCAGCACTCGGAGGAGGCAGGAGAAACAGAAGTTTAAGGACCTCCTTGGCTACATAGAAAGTTCGAGGACAGTCTGAGCTTTGTGAAAGACTCCAAAAAAAAAAAAAAAATCTGGGAGAAATCCCTTATAAAATAGAGCCTGGATGTTAAAAAAAAATAAACTCAGTTTCTTTCTTCCCTCCTTTCTTGGGTTGCAGACATCTTTGAGAGAGTGGGATTTGGACGGGAAAGGCAATGGGTTTCACTGGCCTGCAGGAGCCACATACCCAAGCTCCAAAAGAGGCCACAGGGTCAGGTGGAGTGCTGGGCACAAGGCGCTACGTGGGAGCTACTTAGCGCATTCACTCCGTGACTCTGAAGGAGAGGCTGTTTCCTTAGCAGCTCTTGGCTAAACCTCTACTCCAGCCACCTCTTGTCTGGTCTGGGACTTAGTGGGTTCCTTGGTGCCCTTGACTAGCAAGGACATCTGGGCATCTGCGAATATCCAGCAGTCGATCAGCACGCTGGTAGCTGCGGTGCAGCCGCGGGGTCCTCCATGCTCCCGGAGTTAAGCATAAGTTTTATTTCAGAGGGTAGAAGGTTTATTTCAGAGGGTAGATAGTTTGGAACCTCAGGAGAGAGCTGGAACAGCTACAACAAAACCTACCAGGTGTCAAGAAAAAAAAAGGAGCAATTGCAAAACGGGTAAACACGCGCACACGCGCAAAAAAAAAACGGCAGGCAGATACTAAAATCACGGATTCTGCATTCCGCGGTGCTCAGCGCTGCAGTTTCTGGCGCTACTCAACTCTCGCTGTATTTCTATATTTTTACTGTGATACTTCCTCGAGGTTGATCTCATAATCTCGAGTTTTGCGAAAACGATCGCAAAGTTTCAAGGCTTTGCTACAATCGCATGACCTTAGGCTGATGACTTGGGTTTATTTTCGTTGTTTTTGTTTTGTTTTGTTTTGTTTTTCGTTCTGGGTTTGGGGGGGGCGGCGAGAAGACAGGAGGGTAGAGTCTTTCAGGATCTGTAAAACTGTGGGGAGAAATTAGCCAAAAAGATTTTTACAGAACAAGATTTTCTTTTCAGGAAAAAGCGCTCTCTCTTTCTCTCTCTCTCTCTCTCTCTCTCTCTCTCTCTCTCTCTCTCTCTCTTTCTCTCTCTCTCTCTCGGTTCTGTTCTATTATTAGGACCTACAATTTTTCTATTAATATCTTCACAACTCTTCGTGGACCAGACTGAAAGTTTGCCGACCAGCCAGGCGTGACTGACCACGCGGCGACTAAATCCTCGGCTAGATCATTCATAAAGCTCCAGTGTCCTTGGGGTGAGATGCTTTCTTTGGGTTTTTAAGGTTCGGCCTGGTGGGTCAGTTTGTTTGGATTCCTGCACATAAACATTAATTTTCTTACATAAATACCAGAAGATTCCAGCGCTGGGAGATGAAAGATGAATTTGTGACAGGTCTTCTGAAGAAAAATGGCAACAGCTTTCTTTATTAAACTCCCTTTGCTACATCAGCATATTAAGAGAGCCAGCTGAATATTGATGAATTCTTTGAGGCTGAGTAATATGGCTACAGGCCCAAGAAAGCTAGGGAGGGCAGGCTTAAGTATTTACTCAAGTGAACAATCTTCAAATATTTTTTCAAAGATGGTGTCTTAAGGATTTTCTTAGGACATCTGTAGTAAGCCCTTTTCTGCAAATGCCTTCTCACGCATTAGGCCCTTCCTGCCTGCCGAGATAAAAATCTAAAAATCACCCCCCAAAAGTGGCCTGAAGGTCACCTTGGGATTAAAAGGGGGACACAGCTCACTAACCAGAATGTTAAGGAGCTTCCAACGGGAGAGTCAGGCATTTAAGCACGCCCTGTAATCCCTCCCCCATCCCTCCTAAAATACTGTTTTAAAGCAATTATTTTCTGAAAAACATGTAATTTTTTTCTTTCTATCTCCCCCACCCCCCAGTAACAGTCAGAAATTACCTTGATAAATAACTGTAGCTATTGAGGGAGGAGAGGTTGTAGCAGCAGTTTGAAAGGGTCTTGGGTGCAGCTGAGAAAAATAAATCACCCGGAGACTGAAACATTCGATTTGAGATACTCCGCACAACAAGGCATTTGGAATAATTTTGGGGAAATATCTTTTGGAAACAATTTTTGACTTGGTCTTTGGAAATAGATATTAGGAAATCCAGTTGAATTGAAATTTTTTTAATTACAAAGAAAATTTCTAGACACTGGGATATTGATAGGTGGTTTTTAAGTGCGCATGTGTGTAAAAGCCTTGAGTTAGAGAGACAGGACTTTCTTTAGGTTGCAAATATTCAGAAGTCTTCAGAGAGATAAAAGCCTGGAGATGATTACAGATTTAACAGAAAGAAAACAACTGGAAGCTTCTACTGTATTATCTGTAAAGAGTCTCAACCCCCAGAGGTCAATCCAAGGCTAAAAGGTACAGTAAACTATATAACTATCGGATTAAACTAAAATGATAGTGTCATTTGGTAAATTCTATCTTACTTTCTAAACTCAGTTATGAATGTTTTAAATAAAGTTCCTGGAAAACCTTAGAAATTGAGAGGAATTCTTGAATCCGCCTCTCTCCTACCACCAGGCTCTCACCATTTTGCCTGTCTACCAAGAAGAGCCTTAGAAACTCATTGATGCTGATGTTTTTTGATCTCAAGATTTCTTTTTCCCTTTCCAAAGATGCACATGCTTACTGCCTGCAATAGCTATGCCCTCTTACTATCTTAAGAATGTCTGCCCATTAACTGAAAACAATTTCAGATTCCAGAAGTGATTGATCGGTCTTCACACAAACCAAGCCCACAGTAGAGGGACACCTTAGTGTTCCTGTGTGACTGCCCTAGCTGTGGTTGGAATTTGCTCTCTAGTCAGAGTGAACTGACAAAAGTTTAAGAAGAGGCACTTGGAGACAGAAAACCTATGGCCATATAAGTGGAGGCATTTAGTTTTAAACTAGACACTTCTTCCATTTTCTTGGAATCTCATCTAATTAGGAAAAAGAGAAGGAAGAAAAAACACTCTACTATCTATCAATGTCACCCTGCCAAATGTGTTCAGGGAGGCGGAAGTGTGTTTGGACAGTTGGCTGGTTGCTCCATTTATATTTAAAAAAAAGTCAAAGGAAAAGAAAAAACCCAACAAATTCTAAACAATAAAAAAACAACCTCAAATGAACAAGCTGGTAGACAGAGTGACTGACCGAAGGAAGTCCTGAAATCCTGTGAAAAGTGCAGTGTTCTGGCAAGAGTGAATGACATCATTTTCTGCGTCTGGTCTGTTGGAATCACACTCCTGGGGCAAATTTTATCTTACTGAGTAAAGGGAAGAAGAGGGACCGGGAACGGGAAGTGGAAGGCTCCCGAAGGATGTTATCTCTGTTTCAAACTAAGACACAGATGCCTGTTTTCAAAGCCTGGCTTACTTTGTTGCATCAGAAGAGGGGAACTATTTCCTTGTGCTGATAGCACAGAATTTTCCAGAATCGACTCAGAGTTCTTGTTCTGTCTCCATAATGTTAAACGTTGGCATTAAAAAATAAATAAAAAGGACAGGGTGTGGTGGCTTTTGTCTACAATGCTAGCACTCCAGAAGCTGAGCCAAAGGTTAAGGCCAGCCTGAATTACATGAAATCCTGTCTAAAATAAAATAAAATAAATAAAACAAGTAAAATTGATAGGGTTTCTAGGTCGATTGGAGTAGGTCATTTCTTTTACTTCCTGTCTCTAAAATGATTCCTTTTTAAAGCAGTGTCGAGGATCAAGCATAGGCCCGTGTGCTTAGGCAAGCATTCTGCTACAGACTTACAGCTATAGTGACAACTCTTAAAATAATTACTGGGCTTACAATTGGGATTAGACTTTGCAGTTGTCCATGGCCAAAGTAAAACCCATCTATTGATATGAGAAAAAAAATAGAGATCTGGATTTCTGTTTTTAGACAAGGTCTCATGTGGGCCAGGCTAGCCCCAAACTCCTGATGGCCCTGCTTTACCTTCCCAAGTGTACCACTACACCCAGCTTAGAAGCTGTTTTACATTTTTAGTGCTTGCCCTAAACCCAGAACCCAGGCTTCTTTTGCTCAAGGCCCCCAGGAAGACAGAGAGCTAGGTCAGCAAGAGGGAAGGAAGGAGTCATCACAAGAGAAAGAAAGAAGGCGAGAACATGAAAATCATGACCTCCCTTCTAATGTCCTTCCTCAAATACAGTCCTCAGTGTGCCACTCATTTATTACAGCGAATGTTGCAGACTGTCTGGACATCTTTCAACTGGATTCGGCCCCTCTTTCAGTGGTTCTTAGTGCTTTTTGGAAAACACAATTTTTTCCTAAATTCACATAGCTTTAAAGCTTCACTCTGGAATGTGGCACTCAAGGCCCTCCCTAACCAGCTGCAACCAACTCCTATGGGTACACTTCCTGCCTTTCAGCAGCACCTATTTCTGAAAGATCCTGAGAAAATGTAACAGGTCTCAAAGACCCCAAAACTGGAAAGAGATTTCATTATTAGTAGATAGCCTTTACATAGCTGAACATAATAGTCTGAACATTTCTTGAACCTGTGTACTTGCCCCCCTACTGTTTTCTGAATGCATGTGTTTGCCAACTGCTACAGCTCACTGCCAAGTGTTTGTGGGTTT
>LR753475.1:168120-245620 GCA_902729485.2 Mus minutoides
AGGGACAACAAGCTGCGGTTGCTATGGCCTTTATAGGACAAGCAGCTTCTGACATTAAAAAAGTTACAGGGACTAGAAGGACTTCCATGGCTTTGCAAGATTTAGTCAAAGAGGCAGAAAAGGTGTAAGAGAGAAACTTAAGCAGGATTTTGGCCGCAGTTGTAGGGGAACATAAAGAGAGAAACAGGCCTAAAAATAGATAGACAGGGTACCTGGGCAACAGAGAATCTAGACCTGGAAGAAAAAAGACCTGTCCAGAAGACTTTTGAAAAAGACCAATGTGCCTATTGCAAAAAGAAAGAACATTGGGCACGGGAATGCCCTAAAGAAAAAAAACCGTAGTAATTGGAGCCACTGGTCAGAAACAATACCCCTGGACCACTACACGCACTGTTGATTTGAGAAAAGGACAAGTAAATAATTCCTTTTTAGTCATTTCTGAGTGTCCTACGCCGTTTCTAAGAAGAGATCTTTTGACTATCAGAAAGAACCCAAAAAGAGTTGAGAATCCCCCACTTCCATGGTATTGGCCCTGCAACTTGAAGAAGAATATTGTTTACATGAATATAAAAGGCAAACAGAATTGTCAGACCTAAAAGACTGGCTGACTGCCTTCCCCAAAGCATGGGCAGAGACTGGAGGTATGGAGATGGCCATTACCCCCCCCCCTCCTTGGTTATGAGACTGAAGATAGATACGACCCCTATGGGGATGCGACAATACCCAGTGAGCCATGAAGCAAGGGAGAGAATCAGGCCACATATTCAGAGACTATTACATCAAGGCAGTCGCCCTAGAACACTCCCCTGCTGCCGGTAAAGAAACCTGGCAAAGATGCTTTTTTTTGCTTAAAGTTACATTCCTCTAGTCAGCCCATATTTGCTTTTGAATAGAGAGATCCTGATACTGGACAAACGAGACAATTGACCTGGACACAGTTACCCCAAGGGCTCATAAACTAGATGAGTTGGGGTACCGGGCCTCTGCTAAAAAGGCCCAGTTATGTCAGACGGAGGTAGTCTACCTGAGATACACCCTTCAAGATGAAAAGTGATGGCTGATTGAGGCTAGAAAATAAAAGACTGTGACTCAGATTCCGACACCAACTACTCCGAGACAGCGGACAGACTCCTCACACGTTCACTGCTGTATGGACATTCTTGCAGAACAAACTAGAATCTGGAGTGAACTCTGTAACCAGCCATGGCCAGGTGTTCCAAGCTGGTACAAAGACAGAAACAGCTTCCTGGCAGAAGGTAAGAAGATGGCAGGGGCGGCGGTGATAGATGACAAGCGAATCGTGTGGGCTGACAGCCTGCCAGAGGGTACGTCAGCACAAAAAGTGGAGCTAATTGCCCAAACTCAGGCCCTTTGGATGGCTGAGGGGTGGCCCATCAACATCTACATCGATAGCAGATATGCTTTTGCTACAGCCCATGTTCACGGTGCCATCTATAGAAGAGGAGATTCTGAGTCTCCTTGAAGCTGTCCATCTGCCAATTATAAGTTGGGAGTCACTACAGAGAATTCAAGAGGTCAGAAAATGACCAATCATGGTAGAGTGGCACTGCCACAAAAAGAAAAAAAAAAAAGATGTTAAAAATTTACACCGGCTGTCTTACCTAGGAGCCAAACATCTACAAACTCTGGTCAAAGCATCTAATTTTCATGTTTTAAGACTCTGATGTTTCAGAGACAGTGGTCAAAAACTGTGTACCCTGTGCTATGACTAACGCAGGATATTCAAAATATCCTCTGAGAAAAAGATTACAAAGAGATTGCCCTGGAGCTTATTGTTGCCCTGGAGCTTATTGAGAAGTGAACTTTACTTAAGTGAAACCGGCTAAATATGGTAATAAATATCTTTTAGTTTTTATAGAAACTTTTTCAGGATAGGTGGAAGCTTATCCAACTAAAAAAGAAACTGCCAATGTCGTGGTAAAGAAGATCCTAGAAGAGATTTTTCCACATTTTGGTATACCTAAGGTAATCGGGNTAGTCTGAACATTTCTTGAACCTGTGTACTTGCCCCCCTACTGTTTTCTGAATGCATGTGTTTGCCAACTGCTACAGCTCACTGCCAAGTGTTTGTGGGTTTGTTGATGGATTGAGATGCAGCTCACTGCCAAGTGTTTGTGGTAAGAATTTCACTATGCACCTGTGTATCTGAGCGTGACAACCCTCTGTGTATCTGACCGTGACAACCTCTGTGCATCCATTCTGTGCACCCATTCTATCTACCTCGTACCCATGACATTTTCTTTGTACCCATTTTTCTTTAGAAAGAATAGATATTGTTAGATCAGGAAAATCCCCTACTCCCTCCTCCTCCTTCTCTCCCTCTTGAGGAACCATAAAAACCGGGTCCTCTTTTCCCTCAGGGTCGACTCCTCTATCCACTTCTGGGATATGAGTCGTCCCCAGAGCTCTGGCTTTCCCCGAATAAAGCCTCATGTGATTTGCAGCAAGCCTGG
Organism: Mus minutoides; assembly: GCA_902729485.2. Lineage (NCBI taxonomy): Eukaryota > Metazoa > Chordata > Mammalia > Rodentia > Muridae > Mus > Mus minutoides. The sequence goes on from LR753475.1 coordinate 170,595, forward strand.
TCTCCTGTGAGTTCTTGGGGGATTCGCCAATATCCCGTGACTTGAGTGGAGGTCTCCCTACGGGGGTCCTTTCATTTCCATGCCGGGACACCAACTGTGCCTGTTCCTTCTGGATGCTTTCCTGAGTGTCTTTTATCTTCCATTTTCGTGGCACTTGATCAAACTATAATGGACTGTCTTTCCTAGCAGACCAAAAGGTCCTAGAGGCTCAGGACATGTTTCAATTTCATTATCGTTCCACACTTTGAGCAGTAACTTGTCTCCGTTGGTGATCTATACTCATTTCTTGAATGAGTGCATTTCTGAGAAGAGCAAAGAGTGTGTTGGTGCTAAAAAATAATGGTTAGTGTCCTTAGTGCCTTTGGTAGAAGCTGTTAGGTTTTTTTTTTTTTTTTTTTTTTTTTGTGAGTACACTGTTGCACCCTTCAGACACACCAGAAGAGGGCACTGCATTCCATTACAGATGGCTGTGAGCCACCACGTGGTTGCTGGGAATTGAACTTAGGACACCCAGAAGAGCAGTCAGTGCTCTTAACCACTGAGCCATCTCTCCAGCCCCAACTGTTAGGTGTTTAACCCAGGTCTACTGCATTGGCATACCCGGAAGTCCATCTGGGACTGACATTTGGAGCACAGTCACCAAAAATTAATGTGGAATTAATTTGTTTTCAGTTAGATTTTCTCCTCAAAACCCACCACTATGCTTTGTACTTGTAAGTTTGAAGCTGAATCTTGTAGGGACATGGGGATTTGGATGAAATGGGGGGAACACCTCTCAGAGTCCCAGTAGTGGAAGAGACCTAAAAGGAGATGGACTTGGTTTGGCAAGAACTGCTTCTGATCAAGGAGTTGGGGAGAGATCTGCATTCGGGGAGGCTACTCTGGGAGGAGAAGGAGACATGTTTTGGACACAGTCTCATGTAACTTAGGTTGGAACTGGCCTTGAAAGATCCTAAGAAAATGTAACAGGCCTCAAAGACCCCGAAACTAGAAAGACATTTCATTATTAGTAGAAAGCCTTTACATAGCTAAACATAATAGCCTGAACATTTCTTGAATCTGTGTGCTTGTCCCTACTGTTCTTTGAATGCATGTATTTGCCAACTGCTATAGCTCACTGCCAAGAGTTTGTGAGTTAGTTGATAGATTGAGATACAGCTCACTGCCAAGTGTTTGTGGTAAGAATTGCACTTTGCAGCTGTGCACCCGAGCATAAAAACCTTCCGTGTACCCATTTCTTCTGTAGAAAGAATAGATATTGTCAGATATTGTCAAATCAGAAAAATCCCCTACTCCCTCCTCCTCCTTCTCTCCCTCTTGAGTAACCATAAAAACTGGGTCCTCTTTTCCCTCAGGGTCGACCCCCCTGTCCCCTGCGTGGGATACGGGTCGTCCTGGAGCTCCGATTAAAAATCCTCATGCTTTTTTGCATCAAGACTGGTCTCGTGATTTGTGGGGTGCACGAACAGCCCGTGTTTGAAATAGGGATATTTCTGATTAGATCTTACAGCCTCAATTTTGTTTTGTAGGTGAGGATGATCTTGGACTTTTGATTCTTCTGCCTCCCTCTCCAGAGAGCTGTGATTGTAAGTGTGCACCACCCCACCCGTTTTATGCAGTGCTAAGTATCAACCCCAGAGCTCTGAGTATGCTATGTGAGAACTCATGCACCAGAATTACATCTCTAGTTTTCAAAGAGGAGGTTTGGTTTTAGTCAAAGATAATATATATAGGGGCTTTATAGGGCCTCATGTCATCATATCTCAAAACAGTGTTTTTAACAGATTCACCTAACTTAAATGGTAACCCTGTGACATACAAATTTTGTAAAAGCCACATCCATCTTTATGTAGAATATTTCAGTCTCCACTGTACAAAAGTAAAAATATTATTTGGGAGGAGAAAAAAGGAGAAAAAGGTACGCTGTGCTGATTGTACGTCAGAAGATACGTCATCTTCCTCCATGTCATACTTAATATGATTTGTCACCTTGACAGGATCTTCAGTCACAAACCCAGCAGCAAGGCCAGGAGGAATTATGCAGATGAGGTCATCCTCTGAGCATTTCTGAGAGGGGTTATCTGTGTAGGTTAATTGGAGTGGGAAGACCTATCTTAACTGTGTGAAGGACCAGACTCTGGGCTTGGGGCTTAGAGTGAATCACTGCGCATCCTCACTGTGGTTCTGATGGGAATGAATAGCAGCCTCAAGATCCTGTAACCTTGTGGCTTACTTCCTTGAAATGACAAAAACTGTAACCTTGAACTGTGAACTAAAATAAACCCTTTCTGTCTTTGTTTTTTTTTTTTTTTTTAATTTATGTGTATTGGATAGCATATGTTCATAGGTGTCTTCAGAAACCAGAAAATATGTTGGGTCTCCTGTGAACTTCCAGGTGAATGTCCCAATATGGGTGCTAGGAACCAGACTTGGGCTTTCTAGAAGAGCAGTCCTTGGTCTGAACCACTGAGTCATCTCTCCAGCCTACTCTGGCCTTGAGTTGCTCTCCTCAGGGCATTAGATCATAGCGACAAAAAATAACTAAGGTAACTGTCCCCATTTCCTCTTCCTTTGTCTTCTTTCCAACACTCCCCTCTCCCCTAGCTGTGGACACCAGAAGTCCTAACTAGTCCTGACTTGATGTTTCATTGACTTTTAAACTTAATGGTTGCCAGGCAGTGGTGGTGCATGCCTTTAATCCCAGCACTTGGGAGGCAGAGGCAGGCGGATTTCTGAGTTTGAGGACAGCCTGGTCTACAGAGTGAGTTCCAGGACAGCCAGGGCTACACAGGGAAACTCTGTCTCAAAAATCCAAAAAATAGAAAAAAAAAAGTTAATCAATAGGTATGTTTTGTAACAACAGTAAATGATAAGTCAAAAGAAAAAAGAAAGAAGGAAAAGAAAAAGAAAAAGAACTGCTCCAGCAGCCTAGCCTAGCATCTGACTGGTTTGAGTGGTAACACAGCCTCCAAATGGAGAGTGTTCTCTTTCATGGGTAGTTTGAAAATATTGTCATCAATTATTTTCATGAAGTTAAAACAACATTGAAAGTAACTCGGGCAGCCTGGATCTCCTGCACACTTGCTCTATAACCTGAATAAGCTCCCTTCTTCAGTGTGTGGGAGCATCTTTTATCAAGTGCTCCATCACTGAGCTAAATCCCCAACCCCAGATATTACTTTATTTTGACTTGGAGACCATAAATTATTCAATTTGTTCTTAAACTACTGACCCTCTTGTGCTTGTGGGGTGGGCCTGCACCCTGGGTTTCCTTGTGTTCTGTCATGTAAATGAATCTTAGAAAACAGATGGGGCTAGTGAGGTGGCAGAGAAGGTAAAGGCTCTTGCCACCTACCTGAAGACCCAAGTTTCATCTCTCTGACCCACCAGAAAGGACAGAACTGGTTCTGCAGAGTTCTCTGTGACCTCTAAATATGTACTGAGGTTCACTAGAAGCCCCCAAAGAAATTAAAAGCAAATTGTAATTTTTAAAAAGAACTATTTATTTTATGTATGGATACATTGTTATTATCTTCAGGCATACCATAAGAAGATGTCAGATCTCATTACAGATGGTTGTGAGCCACCATGTGGTTGCTGAGAGTTGAACTCAGGACCTCTGGAGAGCAGTCAGTGCTCTTAACTGCTGAGCCATCACTCCAGTCCAATATTTTTTAATTTAAAAAGAAAAATAGACTTTTTGATAGACATCACTTGGAAAATTATTGTTTTTTTTAAGACTGGATTTCATATTCTAGGCTAGGTTGATCTGAGGGTAAAGGTGCTTGCCATCAAGCATGAAGACTTTATTATGTTTCCCAGAACCTGCATGGTGGAAGAAGAAGAGAAATGACTTCACAACATTGTCTTCTCACCTCCATTTGCATGCTGTGGCACATACACTAAAGATGTAATAAAAAGAACTTATATATTAAGATTAATATGTTTGCCCTTAGCACGCATGTATGTATATATATATATATATATATATATATATATATATATATATATATATATATATATATATATATATATATACTGAGATGAATCAGGCTAAGCTTTGTGGTGGTAAACAGAAGATGAGAAGACGGGAAGTATGGATACAGAGCAAGAGATTCTCCTGGGAAAGGTTTTGTAGAGGAACCTGAAGGGGTGGGAACCATCCCAGAGAGAAAAACCCAGCCACCAATGCTAGCAAACCACTTAGACTAATGCCTGGTCCGTAGATAAAATGAGAGATATGTTTATGAAGCAAAACCATCCAACTGATAATTTAATGCCAATCAGCATGTAGTTTCACTGCATAATAAATAGTTGTTTCTTTAACTACCATAGTTGAATTTCTTTTCTTGGTGATGGCCCTCTACATCTTTATTCACCTTTATTAATGAGAGCAATTGTGCTACAACATTGCATTCTTGTTTTTAGTTAAAGATTTATTTTAACATATTTAATTATGTGTACATGTGTGTATGTCTGTCAGTGGGTGGGCAGGTGTGTGCAAGTATCAACAAAAGCCAGGGGCTTTGGATCTCCTGGAACTCAAGTAAAGAGATGGCTGTTGCCTGATATGGATGATGGAAAGTGAATTTGGTCCTTTGGAGGAGCAGCAAATGCTTTTAATGGCTGAGTCATCTCTCTTGTACACCACTTTCTTCTTTAAAAATTAACTTCCATTGACTAATAAGAATGTTATGCTTATGAAATACAACATGATATTTTGAAGAGTCTGCTTCTTCCTAGATATATGGACGTGAACTGCTTTCTTAATCAGACATGTCTCAATTCCCCTCCTCCCCTGAACCCTCGGCTGTGTGTGTGTGTGTGTCTGTGTATGTCTGGTTTGAGACAGTCTCACCATGTAGATAATATTAGTCTGAACTTGTAGCAATCCTCCTGCCTCTTCCAAAAAGAAAAGTTTTCTTATTTTTAAACTGGGTATGAGAAGAGCACTTCTTTTACAAGATTGTAGTGAGGGCTAAAGGAGATGTCTCTACTATCTGGAATATTTTCTTTCCAGATTATCTCAGTCTTCACCTCCAAGACATAGTTCAAATGGCAAGACGACAGAGGCCTGTTCCCTCCCCAGTTTCCCATGTCACTTTGTTTGAAGTTCTGTATAGCATTTGTCACTATCTGAGTTTATCTTTACTTACTTATTTGCTTACTAGCTATGTGACTTCAATTTCTCTGAGTCTCTTTCTTCTCACTACCATTTATTTGGTGTCCAGAGGCAGGTCAGCATGTAGTTTCACTGCATAATAAATAGTTGTTGACTTAGTCACTTCCTCTTGTTGCTGTAAGCCTTTGAGAAAGCTAATGGACAGCCACACTTTGGGCTGGTTTCTGATAGTTTATATGTTGGGGGTGGGTGGGAGGGCACTTACCAAAGCACTGTAAGTTTATGATCCAGCTCAGCCTTGGGAACCTAGCATGGGAGCATTGGAATGTGACTTGTCTGCTTCCCAGAACCATGGAGACTTGAAGATAACTAGCGTATCCTTTCTGTACATAAAAAGTGGTATAGCTGGACATCAAACAAGGGAGACTTAGTGCTAAGCTTTGTGGTGGTAAACAGAAGATGAGAAGACGGGAAGTATGGATACAGAGCAAGAGATTCTCCTGGGAAAGGTTTTGTAGAGGAACCTGAAGGGGTGGGAACCATCCCAGAGAGAAAAACCCAGCCACTAATGCTAGCAAGCCACTTAGAATAATGCCTGGTCCGTAGATAAAATGAGAGATATGTTTATGAAGCAAAACCATCCAAACTGATAATTTAATGCCAATCAAAATTTTATTGTTGTTTTAAAAGATACAAAAATAGTAAAAAAAAAGTTTTGATCAGCTATATATGAATTTACCCTTTCCAAAATTCCCCTAAAAGAGCTGTAATGGCATTTATTTGGCTGACAATAGAAAATGCTACACGATAATTCTTAGAAACAGAATTTTCAGAAGCCCTCAAATCTGGGCACTATATGGGTTTCCTCAAATCATCTAAGTGAACACACTAGTCCCCAGAAAAATTTGCACAGGCAGATGACTACCCAAGAAGGACCTCCAAAGATTCTGTCCCATGATGGAGGGTTTACATGCTCTTTGAATTGTAGACATAAGGTGGGCAGCTGCAGCTGGGTTGCTGGCTGGGCCCTGGCAAGGTGAACACGTGGTAGGAAGTATCATTCTTCGGGGTCGCACCCATGTTATTGCTAGGTGCTTTCTCGGAGTAGGGCTGAGTCAGCCAAGGGGACCGGCGAGGGGCAGCACAGGACACGGGAATCACATATCTTGCTGATGTGCCCTTGGAAGCATAGTGAATCTCAGAGCTATAGATGACGACATCTGGAGAGACCGCCTTGATACGGATGCCACATTCGGTAACGCGGTAGTGGAACTGGTAGAAATGCGGGTGAACATGATTGGGAGGGCAACCTTGGCCCAGGTGCACCTCATAAAAGTGAACATACACATCATTATTCAGCAAGAAGGGGTGAACGGTGACCATGAACCAATCTGTTGAGCACAGCACATTCACTTGGTTTTGCTCCGAGTAGCTGGAGAACATGAAGATAACTAAGGCAGTGCCTCCCAGGAACTTGAAAAGGTTCATTCTTGCAGCAGGTTGGGTGAAGACTCACAGGAGGTAGGAAGGCGTCCAGGAAGGATTCTAGAACACATAAAAATATAAGAGGCAAGTTAACTTAGGTGTTAGGTAAAGCTCAATTATTAGTTTTTAAAAGAAGTGCAATTAGGGGATTATGGTTTTCTTTGTTTTTTGTTTTTTGTTTTTGCTTTGTTTTGTTTTGTTTTGTTTTGCTTTGTTTTTGAGACAGGGTCTTACTTTGGAGCCAAGGCTGGCCTGTAACTCAGGTCTTCTTCTGTAGCCAAGGCTGGCCTGTAACTCACTATGTTGTATAATCTGGCCTTGGACTGTGACAATCCTTCTACCTCTACTTAAGAAGTGTTGGGATTTCACTGTAAGCCACCTCTCTCTCTCTCTCTCTCTCTCTCTCTCTCTCTCTCTGTTCCTCCCTCCTTCCCTCCCTCCCTTCCCCTCCCTCTTTTCCTCCCTTCCTTTCTGAAATTTCTCTGATTTTATTTCTTTCTGAAATTCCTTTGATTTACAACATGGCCCAATATATCAAAGAATTTTTTGGTCATCATGAGTTACAATGCTACTGATAAGAGTTAAAAAAAAAAAAGAGTTACAGATGAATTAATTTGGTCATATTTAGCTAAGCCATTCAGCTAAATTTCAATATGTTGTTGTCAGGGATAAAATGCAATTTCTCCTTATGTTTTTTTTTTTTTAAAGAACTTGTTATATTTGATTGTGGGAAGATGTTTGCTCAGTTTGTTCTATTTCATTGTGGGGAGGTAAGTGTACAGAGGACAGAGGACAGAGGACAGAGGGCAGAGGACAAGTTTCAGGAGTTTCTCCTTCTACCACGTGGATTCCAGGAATTGAACTCAGGTGGCCAGGCTTGCCAGCAAGAGCCTTTATCCACTGAAACATTTCATCAGGCTTTTTCTTAGGTTTTAAAACTCAATTTGTTTGCTAAGAAAGTAGGTCATATGGAAGGACTCATTGGGATAATATATGTGAGAACATTACACTATTAAGGCAGACTAGGTTACTAGTTTAAACTGTATTTTTCTTTGATTTAATTTTTAATACAGAAACTGTTTCATTTGGATTTTTTTTTTGCTAGCCTTACACAAAATGGGATAACAACCCTGATCAGTGCAGAGACTCATTCTCCACATGAGGGAACAATATGTGTTTTATACCAAAACAGTATGAGAAGGCCAACTTAAAGAAGCCATATGCTACCATTCCAGGCCTATGTTGCTCAGAGGTAGAACACTAGCCTGGAATATGGGACGGCCTGGATTTCATTCAAAGACTGGCCAAATAAAGAAATAAATAAAGTCCCAAGGAGCCGTGCTAGTTATCTTTAATATGCAAGCTCCTGCAATGACATTAAAATTCACTTCTGCCTCACATGGAAGTTTCTCTCTTCTCAGTATTTTTTACATTTTAAATGTGTATCACATATAAACGACTTACAAGAAAGCCTACATTAAAAAGGCAGCATTTTGCTTTCTGTGTAGATTAACCAACTAGTTCCTAAATGCTTTGCCTCGATACTGTTGTACTTGCTACCTTTTGGGTCCTTTTTGCCTTTTGCCTTTCAAGAGAGTGGTCGAGAGAGTGGCAGGGAGAAAAGAATAAAACTAAGAATAAGTGTCTAAAACATGGCTGCAGATGGAGGCGACAAAGGGAGAAAGGAGAATAACATCATCAGATAATGTCTAATTTAGCTTTCACTTTAAACATGGAAAAACACATGAATCAAACGAAAAGTGCCTAAACATTGGAAGGAAATACATGTACATAAGTGTAGAGATTAGCTTTTGTTCCCTGCTAAGTATTCCCCATATAGATGATTTCATCCTTTGAAAAATATTTATTGAGCGCCTACTATATTCATAGCATCAGGACAAGATGCTCCCCTAAGACATTACTCTTTCCCATTTGTAAACGGGCAGCCCTTTCTCTGCCTTTGCTCTTGACAGATATGCAGAGTTTTCAAATGGAAAGTACCGCCCCTTTGGAGGCCCATAAAAAGTGAGTGCACTGGCCTGGATGGAATGCTGGGTTTGGTGGGCACCATTTCCTCGCTGGCTCCTGCTATCTTTCCTCTCTTCTCAATGACTTTCTCTCTGTAGTGTTGGGGGGGGGGGTGATATAAAAAAGAAGCCAAAGGAGACTTTTCTGCACTCTCTTTGTTGTGAATTGTTGCTAATGGAGCTGACTGATTTGATTTGGTTTTCTCACAAAAGCAACAATAGAAATGCAGCAGTAGCAGCAACACATACACAGAGACAGAGACAGACACACAGAGACAGAGAGATAGAGACACACAGAGACACACATATAAACAGAGAGAGAGAGAGAGAGAGAGAGAGAGAGAGAATGAATCACCCCCACCACTGTCACTTTGTAACTAAAGAAACCTTTCTCCATTCCTGTCTTGCCTTAGTTCCCTTTCCTTTCTTTAACATGATCCCACTACTTGGGGCCATCCATCTGTCTTGAACAAAACCCTTCTCTTTAAGTAGTACCTGGAATAGGCCAAGGAAACAGTTCTTTCATCCCATTTTTGTTCTCAATCCCCAAACTGAGGCTCCAGTTGAAAGCTGTTCTGGTCCAGGAGTTAATCTGTCCATTTCCTCTCCCTTTCCACCCCCCTCCTCTTCCCTTCTCTTATGAATAATCCAAATAAAGTTACCAAATGCCTACATTCTCCAGGAAACAAGCCAGGCAATCACTTCAGACTATCTTCTTGTTCCACACCCACTTTTCAAGTTCTACTGCTCTGATTCAGTTTGAAAGAGAGGGTTTGCTGACACCACCGTTTCAGCAATCACTTAGTACAAATCTCCAAACTTGGACAATATAGAACCCATTTCCTCTAGTTTCCTCAGAGCCAGCAACAGATTGCCACGTATCAGAAGCAATAAATGAAGATGCCTATGTACATGACGACATACCTCTGGACTCAGAAATAAAAGAACTTTAATGAAAGTCAGCACAAACTATGCTCAAGGTCCCATAGCTCTGAGGGAGAAGGGAAAGGCTAGAGATTAGGAGGAGAGCAGAATGTACTTGATAATAGGCTTCCTAAGTCAGAGCCCAGTACTTCAAGGCTGTATTTTAGGACATGCCCCCTTTTGCTAAAAATACCTCATCAAAAAATACAGCAGCCATCCTCTCCCCATCTGCCTGCTCTTTGCAGGGACCAGAAAGAAGGACGTGTTTGTGCACCAAAGGCTGTACTCATTTGGGCTGGAGAATGGTTATAGATCATTCACCACACAGTGTGAATTCATCCCATGAGCTGGCTTTCCTTACATCTATCTAACTGAGATCAGTTGGCAGCATAGGATCTAGAGAAGGGACTGAGGAGACTGGGGTTACCAGAGCCGAAGGAAGCTGAAGGGCTAAGAAGGGAAGTCGAGATGATGGGAGGTACCAGACTGAAGGTATTCCAGCTCTAGTTGGACCTGTATGCAGCAACCCAAGAGATGTGGGATGCAAGCACAAGTCCAGAAAAACTCTCTGGAAACCATCAGTGCCAATGGGGCAGTTGGGGACCCAGGAGGATGGAAATACAAAGACAGGAGCGCTCACCTTGTGACTACTGTCCAGCTTCTGGCAGGTGGGCTTAGAAAACAGGTTTTAGAGTATGTATTATGGGAGCTGCATTTGGCCTTGATTGCAAATTTTCCCTGCAGTGAACTGAGATTTGTTGGTTTAACGAAACAGGGCTCAACTATGGAACATACCATCCTGAACTGAGCTATAGAGTGGCAAGGCAAACTCTTCTAACACCTGGATGCAAAGTGTTTATTTTCCTTGCAGTTCCAGAGTACAAGGAACTTTCTGTTTTCTTCAGTGTGGTTTATGCATATACATTTCCCACTAGTTCCTTCAACAAAAATTTTCCTTTGCTTCCCTTCCTCTACCCAAGACTGCCCCTATTCAGAATAATCCTTTACATTCAAAATGCATGAAATGAGGGTTAGGAAGATGGCTCACTGGGTAAACCACTTGTGGTGTAAGCAGGAGGGCCAGATCTCCAGAAGGTAGGTACAAAGTTGCTTGGCTGCTGGTAATCCTAGGGGCCAAGAGGCAGAGCCAGTGAATCCACGGAACAGCCTGAATAGCCAGACTAGACAAAATGGCAACCTTCAGGTGCAGTGAGAAACTATGACGACATGCTACCATGCTAAGATCTCTACAGGGAATGGCTGAAAATGTTACTTGTGAAGTTCGGTGGGGATGTATTTAAAGTGGAAAATAACAATTGGAATAACAAAACAGATACGGCTGTCCTTCACTATGTATGGAGCTTGGGGGAACATCCAAATCTGCAGATGCTCAACTCTCTTATACAAAAAGCATACAACCCAGCCCCATCCGTCAGGCCACTCATCTCTAACTCATCTCTAGATTACTTATATAAATGGTATGGAAACAGTCATTAGGTTATACTGTTCAGGGGATAGTAGCAAAGACAGTGCATATATAGTCAGTACATAGCCAAAAGTTTTCCTCAAATATTATCAATCTGTGAACGTGCCCACGGAATGAAAAGAGTATATTCATGTTTTTAGAATAATTTATGGGGGATAATATGATATTATGATATAGTTGACACAAGTTATTTACTATCTCCATCAGTTCTAAAACAGTGATTCTCAATCTGGGCCATGACCTTTTGGGGGGTTGAAGGACCCTTTCACAGGGGTCACATATCACATATCCTACATATCCAATATTTATATTATGATTCATAATGGTAGCACAATTATAGCTATGAAGTAGCAACAGAAATAATTGTATGGTTGGGGGTCACCACAACATGAGGAACTGTATTAAGGGGTCACAGCATTAGGAAGGTTGAGAACCAATGTTCTGAAACTTAAAAATAGAATCTGGGGTAAATGTAAAAGGTGGCACATTGGTTAAAAGGAACAGAGTTTCACTGAGATCAGAAGAGCAAGTTTGTTAGTTGGTTTTATAATATAGTGTGTGTGTGTGTGTGTGTGTGTGTGTGTGTGTGTGTGTGTTATTCTATGTGTGCATGTGGAGCCCAGAGGTAGACTTTAGGTGTATTTTATATTGATTAAAATATAGGGACTTTGAAATTTCAGGGTGCTTTTCTTTTTTATTTCTTTAGATAGTGACCTACTCTGTAGGGCTGGCTGGCTTGGAGCTTCCTATGTAGGCCAGGTTGGCCTCAGACTCAAGAGATGGGTCTGTCTCTGCTTCCGAAGTGCTGATATTAAAGGCATGAGCCACCATGTCTGGATTACGAAACTTTCTAAAAGACACAAAAACTCAAGTGCAAATCAGTTTTGTGGCATTACTGAGCACAGTGAGAAGCCTAAAACACAAATCTCCTAGAAAGCAGGTGGGAATTTTGTCTGCCCATCTCCTCTGATGTCGCTAGAGACATGTAGGAATTCTTTGTGGAGAACAGGGAGGGGAATTAGCTAAACATTTCCACATCTGTTTTTGGAACAGTTTGGAGAAAGAGATCACTCCATAAACCCCTGGAAGCTGTCTAGTTCAACAGTTAATTTATTTTTAAAATTCAGTATACTCGAGACAGCAAAGTGGTCATTTGTATATTGTTTTCCCAGACTCTTGTTGTCAAAACAAAGGGAAACAAAGAGGAAACGGAAACTCCAAAAGAGCATGCCATTAGCTCGGGAAAATAGAACTGTCAGAGCTTGGATTTGCAACAAAGTTTGCTCATTCTTTTGTGTCTTCTTTGAAGAAAAAGAAGTCAGAGTCGCAATAAAGGGTCTTCTATATAGAACAAGGAGAGATACACAGAGACAGAGACAGAGAGACACAGAGAGAAAAGCATCTGGGTGCTTTGAACGCTTGATAGTTTAGCAGGTCAGGCAGTTGTAATCTAACTTTACCCTGTATACTACCTCAAGGGGAGAGAGCCTTTTAAAATCAGGGTTCTCTTATAGTCCAGTTTTAAAGAATTATTTGGCTAATTGTTCTCAAAGAGAGCGAGACTTGTGATTAATTCAAAGTCTTAAATGCTGAAGGTATACTAAAGTGAGCTAGAAAATGAAATAAGTGCTTTTATGGAACTTGCATTCCTGCTAAAGACCCTGGGACAGGTTATGTTTTGGAGCCCCGAGAAACAGAGTGCTAAAGTAACTGCACATTATTCACCGTTTTCCGTGGAAGAATTATGAACTGCTAATGCTTAACAAAGTCCATTTTCTTCATAGAGAAAAACACCTCAACAGGATCCTTTAAAAAGGCGCCATTCAAATTAAACTAAAAAGCAGCCATTAAACATATACACATATATAGTTTTATTCTAAAAGGAACTGCAGGGAAAAATGGAGCTATAGAAAAGATGAAAGAGGAAAATACTTCTAACTAGCCATTGTTAAATTTTTGTTTTATATACTTCTAATTTGGGGTCAGAAGGTCCATGTATACATATATGATTCAAAGTCATTTCTAGAAAAAAAATGTCAAGGCTTTCTGAAAGCTGTTTTTAATTTTTGATGTTGAATTTGAAAGCAATCAAAGCATTATTTTTGTTTGGGCCATCTGGTTTTGTTCTTATAATCTGTTAAGCTATCAAGCATAGTTTAAATGTCATGGTTCATCTGATACACAAATAAAAGTTGTGAAATAAATAAGAGCCCGGGCTCCTTGTAAGAGAGAGAACTTTTTGCTGGGCTGGGAATTTAGTTACTAAAAGGTAAGTAGTCCAATGTGAAACCAAACCATAATAAGGCTACAAAATAATAAATACAGAAAGCCATACACAAGGGGAAACTGGAAGTCTAGAAACCCTTTCCTCCCACGTGGAGAAGCTGAGTTGTTTTAATTTTAAATTCGAACAAAGGGATAGGGATGTATTTCATAATTTCCATAAAAATGTAAGGAAAAATCCCAAATGTATGCCTCTAATTCAGTTTATGTTTTAATTTAATCATTTATTTGAGATTAATTCCCCCTCCTCCCTACCCCAGAAAACGACACCATTTGCCACGAAGTCCCCGATTCCCTTCTCATTTTAAAAAGACAAGGTAGGTTTGTGTCTGTGCAAGACTCTGAACTCCACAGCAGGCCAGACCACACGTTTAACCCTTTAGTAGGCTCTACAAGGCTACTGAAACCAAATAAAGGCCAGTTCGCTTGAGATGATTTCAGGATCTTAGCCTAGGGAGGGCAGAGAGTTGGATGGGATGTTCCACCCAGGGCCACACCATCGGATGTTCCACCCAGGGCCACACCACCTCGTTGATACAACTTGTGTCAATAAGCAAGGGCTCTAGATAGCTTCCAAAACCCAGTTAGGAACATTCGCTATTCCCTTTTAAAACTGGGAGCTTTGGGCAGAGTCTTTAAAGCAGGGTGCCTGTATATAGCCTCTTAAGAGTGGCCTATGTCCAAGTCAAACCATGGTTGATTTTATAGGCTCTCTGGTTGATTTTTAACTGACTTAACTGGCATGCATCTTTCCCTAACTCAAAGCTACTATGTGTCTTGGCTTTACCCAGAGTGTGGCCACGTGGCACATGTGTATGTATCCTGAATGGGGCCAATTGCCATCACTTGGCTCCTGAGAGGGAGAGAAGATAGTCAACTTTAGGGAGCCTACAATTTGGGAGGTGTGTGCACATATTATAGAAAGTAAAGAAGCTTTGGCCGTGGCTGAGACATTAGGAGAACAGAAAACCATGCATGTATACGTGCACGTGGGCACATGAGCACACATATACATATACGAGTACACCCCTCAGATAGAAAGAAAGCCTCACATCTCTTTCCCATGTCATTTTGATCCCTACTACTTATTTTTATCTTTAATTCTTGGCCCATAAACTTTTTTTTAATTAAGAATTTTATCATCTTATGTGTATGAGTGTTTTACCTGCATGCATGTTTGTGTACCATGGATTTGCCTGGTGCCTATAGAGGCCAGAAGAGGTGTTGGATCCTGTGGAACTACAGTTACAGATAGCGTGAACTGCCATCAGCCTCGTCCCTGGAAACTCTTTAAGAATCCCACCACAGTGTCTGATATACAATAAGCAATCAGCAAATAGTTTCTGAATAAACGAAGACAAAGACGTGGGGCTAGGGAGCTGGCTCAGTAGGTAAAATGCTTCCTTTACAACTGTGAGGACCGAAGTTTGATCCCCTGAACCTATGTAAAAAGCCAGGCACCATGATGTGTGCTAGTTATCTCAGCTCTAGAGAGGCAGGGGTGGGGGTTAGGGGGTGGAGTAGGGCTTGGGATGAACATAGGCAATTCCCTCAAGCTCACTGGCCAGACAGCTTAAATGAGTCTATGAGCTCCAGCTTCAGTCACACACTGTCTTGAAAAAAAATCAGCTGGAGAACAGTCAAGGAAGACACCCAGCATGTATATACATATACACGAACATGTATGCACACACTGAACACACACATGCACATATCTGTATATGTATACATATACATGAACATGCATGCACACACTGAACACACACACACACACACACACACACACACACACACACACAAACAAAAGACTATCAGAAATCATTACCTGTCCCTATGCCTCCTTGTCTAGACCCTAAGGACCAGAATTTAATTAATTCGCTATCCCCTTCACCACCTCTCCCAATATTTTACTTCAAGGCTTGTAATAGTAGGAGAGCCTTTGTAGTTTGAAATCATAGCTTCTGCTCATTGGCTTGCCTGCTTGGCTTGCTGATGATAAAGACTTTATATCTTTCTATTGATAGTTTCATTGTCCATTATCCTAAATGCAGGCAATACTCCTTGTATACCTCTTCCCCTTTCCCCAATTCCCTGTGATGAACCAACCCCTAAAGAGGACAAAGTAGAAGTCTTTCTTCCTTTAGCCTTTATACAGGAGAAAAAACAAAGAACTTCTCAAGCCCAAGTCAGACTGTCTTGGCTTTTGAGAGGCAGTGTAATGTGAACCAGACGCTTCAGGTCTGTCTATGGAAGGGTCCTGCTGTAGTCAGTGGGATTACTCGGGCACATGGGTAGGGCTCTGGGGTCACTTAAACTTTTCTAAACTAAAGAAGGAACCCCAGCCACAGGATTTCACACTGTTCCTTCTGAAAGCAGATGGACAAGCTCACTCCAGATCCAAGCATAGAGGGCGAAACTAGACTCCTCCCAAGGTCCTGGGAAACTGGATGCAAAGTGAGCTAAGTCTCCTCCACCCTCTGTGGTCAATCTCAGGTTGGGTTAGAGCTTTCCCTTTTCTGAAGTGTCAAAAGTGTTCAGAGTTAATCCTATATTATACATAAAGTATAGTATTTCCATATTATAATTATATGTGTATATATACATACATATGTAATTATAATCCTATATAATACATAAAGTATAGTATTTCACTGGCAAAAATCACTATTCATCACTCTTCTCCATATTTTATGTAGCAATGATTTGAACTCAGGTGTGATACTCCTGATCTAGACTCTGATATAACAGGGACTTGGTTTGGTACCTTCTTCCTGAAATCACTATTTGGTTAAAACATATATACAGGAAAGCACATATGTATATACAATAGGTTGAACCTGTGTTCATTAATTATGTTATATAATATATACACTAAAATAAATATATAATATATTTAATACTTTTAATCCCAGCATTTTAGAGGAAGAGTCAGGCTGGTCTCTTAACTACATAACAAGTTTAAGGATAGCCAGAGCTACAGAGTGAAGCACTGTCTCAATAAAATAACATAAAATAAAAAATTAAAGGATTCTCTATTGTATTATCATATTTGATAATACATACATATGATATACAATATTATTTTATAAATAACAAAAGGGTAAATTCTCTGCTCCTTGATAATCTTCTCCTAACCAAAGGCCAAAAAACCCCAAATGATAATTTATTTGGATTTTTTTCAAGGGTTAAGTCTTTGCATCCATATCACTCATCTACAAAATATATCGTTTCAATTGCATCCCTCCCCAGAAGATACATCAAAATCTTAATGAAGAGTGTCTCAGAATGAGACCTTATTTGGAAGTAGGGTCTCTATAGAGGCAAGAAAGTTAAAATGAGATCATTGTTGTAGGCTCTCATCCAATGTGACTGAATGTATCTTCTTAAAAGGAGAAACTTTAGCACAGAGACAGGCATGGGCAAAGATAACACGAAGACACACAGGGAGAAGATGGCCACATCCTGGAATGCTAGAGCTGCAATCCAGGGATCATTGACAAATACCAGAACTACATAGCTGAGCCCCTCACCACCTAGGGCTCTCAGACATCCTGGCCCCACTCACGCCTTGATCTTGGGCTTCTGGCCTCTACAACTGGGAGACAATAAAGTCCACGCCTCAAGCCATCTTATTTGTAGTACTAACAAAATAATACCTGTATTTTTTTTTCCAGAGGTTGAACAGACATACCCCTTTCCTGAGAAAAGAGCCTGCAACTATAAAGGTTGGATTTTATAACTTCCTCCAACCTTAAATTCCATTTTGAATGAGAAAGCTAATGAGACAACAGGAAATGAAGCCAAACAGAAAGAGACCTGGCATAAGGGCTGCTGGTGCTGGTCTTGGATCCTGGCAGGAGAGACAAAATGTTGCTTCAAAAATAGGAGGGAAAGGCTGGTTAGGAGCTGAGGGCCTTTGGCTTCCTATGTTGGCTTCCAGGTTAAGAACGAATGACAACTTGTTATGATGGCTGGAGAGGCAATTCATTTCCTCTGTGTGAAGTTTTAACTTGGAATCCACTCTCTACTACCCAGATTGTGTGTGTGTGTGTGTGTGTGTGTGTGTGTGTGTGTTTGTATATGCTTGTGAAGGCCAGTATCAGGTGTCTTCCTCAATCACACTCCATTTTGTTTATGAAACATCTTTCTTTGAACCCGGATCTTAATGATTCAGTTAGTCTAGGTAGCCAGCTTGCTCTTAAGATCACTGTTTCTGCCTCTGGAGTGCTGGGATTATAGGTGGGCCACCATGTCTGCCCCATTTTCTATGCAGTTGCTAGGGATCCTAACTCTGGTCCTTGTGCTTGTGTATTAAGGCTTATATCATCTAATGGCTCATCTCCCCGGCTCTTAAGTCTTCCTTTTACTTATTATTTGGAGATAGAATCTTGTTAAGCTACCTAGAATGACTAGGAACTCAGTCTGTAGCCTAAGTTGGCTTTGCCTTTGCGAGTCTTCTGCCTCAGTCTCCTAAGTGGCTGACATTACAGACTAGTACCACCACATGGGGAGAAATCCACCGTTTACTTAGGTTTGTACCGAGAAGTCCCACCTATTTTTAACTTGCCAAACATTTTGTTTCCCTGTCAGTTTGGTTGGGGCCACCACACCTGGGAGGACAGGGATTTGTGATTGATTGCTTTTCTAAACTGTGTGGTCTTTGAGCTCCTTGCAATGTTAGTGCTTGCTTCTCATCTCCTTGGAATTAGAGACCAGTCAGGCCCTTCTATATCAATAGGACAAGTGTTCAAAAAGAGAAGTTTCTACTTAACTAAGAATAGAGTAATGATAATGACCTTTAAAAATACCTTTATGCTCATTTACAAGGCTTTAAGCAATTGCAGAATCTGGAGAGTTTATACAAAAGCTTGTTTGATCATATATGGATCCCATATGGCAATAACTCTCAAGAACACCACATTTTTGCTTAATTTGGATCTTTTTTATTTGAATAGAACTCTCTCTCTGCTAACACAGCATACCATGTCTTCTTATTCCTCTTAATGCTTGCAGCTGTCTTGTAAGGTCCCCAAAGGGAGGAATCACATGCTAATGCCATAGAAAATGGGGCCTAGAAAGGCAGAAAGCTTTGGCCAAGATCATGGTTGTGAAAATGAATTTGGGCCCCAGACCTTCCCAGAAGCATGTTGGTACCCTTCTCCGGTTACAGTGAATCCACAGTCACAGGCCATTGTTATGAGCTAATCATTGTGATGGGAAGAGAGTCCTGAAGTAGATTAACCTGTGGACGATTGCTCTAAGATATATGGGTAATCTGCCTTAGCATCATATGGCTGAATTATTTAGGAGAATGAGCAAAACAAGCCACAGAGGGCCTCTGGGAGCGACCTCCTGTGAGGGTGGAAGACTGAGAGGTGCTCTGAGGTGGCATAGACATTGAGAAGCAAGTGAGGCTTTCTTGCGAGACTGAGCTTTGGAAAAAAAAAAAACTCAGATATATTGTTAGGGTTTCTGTTGAGATCTCTGCTATAGGCCAGGACAGACTCAGGTTTGCATAGCTGAATTTTCCTAGAAAGCTGAATCTCCTTTCCTCAAAACCAGGCACTTGAGAATGGATGGTATAGTTGCTGAAACTCTCCAGTAAGGGCAGGTGCTCATCCCCGAGAGCATCCACTTCCCACAGGAACAAATGATCCCCGATTCTGAGAAGGCTGGGCAGTTCCTTGTGAACCCTCTTTCTTCCCACCAAAACCCAGCATTTCCTCATGCCAAGACACCAGCTCTTAAATCTACCCCACCATCTGTGGGTTGGGTTTAAGGAGATGGTGTGTGTGGGGTACTGTTTAATTTCCAATATGGCTTACCTTCTACCAGGTTACAGCATCTGCTGTAGAGCAAGAGCTAAAGGGACTTTGCAGTGAACAGGCTATTCTGAAACTTCACTATTTTGTCTTGTACAGAGTTAGAGGACTTTCCCATGTGCTGTATCTATAATTCCTTATTTAGAAAATTTTCCTTTTTCTCTCTTTTTTTTGGTTTTTTTTTGAGACAGGGTTTCTCTGTGTAGCCTTGGCTGTCCTGGAACTCACTCTGTAGACCAGGCTGGCCTCGAACTCAGAAATCTGCCTGCCTCTGCCTGGGATCAAAGGCGTGCGCCACCACGCCTGGCCTCTTTTTTTTTTTTTTTTTTCCTACTAAGGGCTGTAAAAAAGAAAGAAAGAAAGAAAGAAAGAAAGAAAGAAAGAAAGAGAGAGAAACTCAGTCTGACATTATACAAGGCTGCTCCTCAGAGACACGTTTCTGATTTTAGAAACATTCCATTGCAGAAGGAAGGAGACAGACTCACTGAGCAAGGGCTCTCCATGCACAATCTTATACACCCTCCACTGCAGCCCTGTGTGATAGGTATTATGTGTGGTTGCTACTAGGCTCACCTTAGAGAAGACGCTGAGAGCTAGATGAGGAAACTCACTTAACATACAAAGCTTAGTAAGTGCAAGGACAAGCTTGCACTTGGGAAGAATGGGCCAAAGTCACAGGAAAGAGGACTGCCACAGTGCTGTGCACCTTTAATCCCAGTACTTGGGAGGCTGAGGCAGGTAGATCTCAGTGTTCAAGGCCAGCCTGATCTACGTAGAGTTCTAGGCCAACCAAAGTTACATAGGGAGACCAGATCTCAAAACAGACAGACATACAGGAGGGAAAGAGAGTTATAGCTTGTTTATGGATATCAGACTCTCAGGTGTTAGGGAAGCTAAGAGCTTTGTAAGCAGGGGAAGAGAAAAGCAAAGGCAATAAAGGAGAGGCAGACATGCAAACGTACAGTGTAGACAACTCTAAGTCACTTTATATTTTATCACTCCTCATATTTGAGACTTTGAGAGAAAGAAGCCATTCCCTATTTTAAGAGAACACATTTGTTCCATGGTCTGCATGCATACTTTGAATATAATGAACCCAGGAACATGTGAGATATTCAGGCATTCCAAACTCATTTGTCTGTCTGTCTATCTATCTATCTATCTATCTCTATTGTGTGTGTGTCTGTATGTGTGTGCATGTGCATATGCATGTGGAGGCCAAAGATCAACATTGGTTGTCTTCTTCAACTGACAACCACCTTAATTTTTGAGATGGGGTCTCTCACTGCACCTGAACCTCATCAATTTGGCAAGACAGGCCATCTAGCAAACTCTAGGGATCTTCTGATCTCCATTACCCCAGCACTAGAATTCTAGGCACTCTATGTAGCCAGCTTTATACCTGGCTCTTGGAGATTTGAATTCAGGTTCTCAGGCTTGTACAAGAAAGACTTTACTAACTGAGCAGTCTCCTAAATGGCCCCCATTATATTTTGGTATTACAAACCCACTTGACTTGTATACAAAGCCATAGATATGACAACTCTGAAACTGCCTGTCCATTTACCCAACTACTTTTCCTAATGCAGAAAGGGCTATCACACATTCTCTAAGCCTTATAGTTCTCATGGAAGTAGACAATATCATAGTCCCTATTACACTGGAGACAGGGACCACGCCTCTTTCTGACTTCATCATGTCTTTTTATAAAGGCTTCTGGGCTTCACTTACCTAGCCTAGGTAGCTGTATCACTGCAGACCGAGCTTGGAAGGGAGGGAAGGGAGCAAGCAGTAGCATCAGCAGCCTAATGTCAGTCTGTGTGGGTGACTCCTCAGTAGTGCCACATTCTACATATCCAGAGCTAGGCTGCTCTTGTACTCTAATATCATTGCGATTTTCACATACATTATAATGCAGAGAGAGAGGGAGAGAGAGGGAGAGGGAGAGAGGGAGGGAGGGAGAGAGAGAGAGAGAGAGAGAGAGAGAGAGAGAGAGAGAGAGAGAGAGAGAGAGATCATTTACTTTCTTCCAGGATGGAAGAAAGCTAGCTGCAAGGTTGGGAAATTCTCCATTCCTGGTCAAAATCACTAGCTTGATGTGTTGGGGGGGGGGGGGTTTGAGCCAATTCCCCGCCCCCACTAAGAGCATCTCGTGGCTTCACAGGCTCTTTATGAAGAATTGCATATTGTTTGAGCCATCAACTTGGCTCATATGAAAAGCAGAACAACTGTGGCACCCACCTGTTAGAAATCAAGACTCCGGTATTAAAACCAGAAGCGCTGGCCCATTAGAAAAGCCTGGCTCTGTTGCATGGGAGGCAAACCCCTGGTAAAGCCAGGGATTAGTGTGTCCGTACTGGGGCAATGACTGAAGCAGGTGCTCATTCTATGGGTTGTTTCAGACTCATTTTTTTCCCCTGACAGCCTGGAAGTAGAAGCTGAAATAGAATAAGTTCTCACAGGGCATGACCCCAGAGAGGAGATGTAGAGGTAACTGACACTCCTTGGTTTTTGATACCCCTGGAAAATGGCACAACAATTTCTTGGCACACAATGGCAGCTGCTCTAGCTTTTTGTTGATGGTTGTTCTACAGAATGAGGGAAGAAAATTTGAATTAAAAAATTGAGGGAATTGTGTAACAGAGGAATCAAGAACACGTTGCAAAGAGCCACCTCATTATTATTTATGAAATGAAATGGATCTCCATGGAGGAATTCTCTTTTTTGGGCTCTCTTTGGGGGATTTTGTTCATGGGTGATGATAGACCTGTGGGTATTTTATTATTTATTTATTTTTAAAAAGTTGTAAGCACAATTTGCTATTTTAAGTACAAGGATTGGGAGTATGGCTTTGTGTGTGTGTGTGTGTGTGTGTGTGTGTGTGTGTTTTCAGAATTTGTGAACAAACAAGGGTGACTTTTAACTTAGACCTGGCAATACCCTTGTTTGGATTGCCCTATACACACACACACACACACACACACACACACACACACACACACACACGTGATCTTGGGAATTCCAGATCTAGCTGATTAGGTTTGGAGGATGAGAAATGACATTGATAAGGAGGAGACAGTGAATGAAGTCACCTTGTGGGACATACATGACTGCAATTTAAGACTATCTCAGACAGGCCTTGAACTTTGGGCAATCCTTCTGTCTCTGCCCCACAGGTGCTGTGATTACAGGCAAGAGCCTTCACACCTAGCTTACTTAGTACAGTTTCTAAGATAAAAAGGTTCAACCAGTGTTTCTGTAATTAAATTTATTTTTTGTTAAGTATAAAAATGTAACTAATTGCACATCGAAGCAGAACTCAGACATTAGGAAATATACTAAGTAGTTTTTGCTTATGATCTCATTTCACTATCCCTACCACTATCAATTATTATTGTGCTATGAGACCCCTTAGAACTTGTGGTTTGGAGGATGAGATACATATTATTATTTTATATAGGGAGATAGTAATGCTTAGTAAATAACGCCCAAGGCTATACAACTATTAAAGAATAGTGTAGGTTCCTTCCAGGATTATCCTGACACACTGAAGTCACTCAGGTACCTAACTATCTTGCCCATGCCTGGACATTTTCAACAGCTCAGGCTGTCCGGGATATAGCTCCTTGGTACAATGCTTCCGTAGCAGGTGCCCTGGGCCTCAAGGAAACAAAGACTAAGCTGGGGGTGGGGTTGTAGGCCTGCAATCTCAGCATACAGAGAGGCTGAGGCATGAAGATCAGGAGTTTAAGGCTAGCCCAGGATTCAGAGTGAATTCCAGGTCAGGTTACATAATAAGATTCTGTTTCAAAAACTAAAACCCAAAGCCAAAGAGGATAGGATATACAGAGCTAACCTTGAGTCGTAGGGGCCAGGGAGTGGAGTTTCTACCAAGTCTTATGTGGCCCTGGACACGTCCCTTTCAACTCCTGGCTTTAATTTCCTCATATAAAACAGGGTATTATCATAAGAGTGACTAGAGAGGACAGTAAGACTGTGCGTGAGGAGCAACATATACAGGGCCTGGCGCAGAGCAAGTATCCTCTATCAATGGGAGTTATAGAGTGGGCTCAGGCAGACTGCTGGCTGCAGGTCTCCACCTACTCCCACCTCTTTCCACTCCCCAGTTAGTCCCTACCACAGTCTCATCAATCTGCCACTCTCCTTGGGGGTTGCTGGAAATTCCTGGCGCAGATGGCTCCTACAGGGACAAATTTTGAATATTCCTCCATCCAGCCCTGTTACCACTGAATTATGGGGAGAGAGAGGAGGAGAGAAGAGCTATTGAGAAGGAGAGGGGAAAACAAATGCCTTCTGTATACTCCTGCCCTGGCTCCTGCCTGAAATAGGTGTTCGGTAAATACTACAGGAATGTATGTATAAGTGAATGGAAAAAAAAATAAAAAAGATGGTGGGCAGGCATCCGGGAAGAGAGTCTGGCACTGTGGCAACTTTCCCTCACAGTACCTCCATGATACCTCTCTCTCTTGGGGGGGGGTGCTTCATAGCTAGGTGTTGCAGCCAGCCCCAAGGCTCACCTTCCCTTTACCAGTGTCACAAGCAAAAGCTGATAAATTCAAGATAACACAGATGCTTAGAGGCTCCCATTTTGGGTTCAGAGTACCTGAAGTTTTAGCTGTAGGTCCTAAACAGAGCTTCATTCTACTGTTGGCCACAGAAAGCTCCTCAATGGCTCTCCAGATCTAACCCCAACCATCATTTTGAGATCTTCCTCTTGTTGTGGCACCAAGCCGCAGTGTGCCATCCAATGGATCCATTATTTTACTTTGATTTTTCATGTAGTATATGAAAGAAATATGACCACCAGGTTTTGCCGTGAAAGCAAACAAGAGAACACACCTATATACACAGGTAGATGAACATGAACCCTAGACCGGCACACTAACCTTCAGGGTCTGAAGGTTACTCTGGGGAGTGTAGTCTTTGTAGGTGATAGTTTCGAACCTTAAGTGCTATCTATGGCTTCTCTATGTCCCTCCTAAGCAGCACTTCTGTTCTGACATTTGTTTCAAATAAGTTTCCCTTCCAGAAAAATACCACGTAGGGCCACACAGAAGATGGGTTTGACTTTGCCTAGGTGTGAAATATTTTGTTGGATGTGCTGATTTTCATACTGCATTGATGGAAAATTACTATACATTTAATGAATTGCCTGCACGGTGACCTCTCAACACAGGAGCAATGGCTTCATTCTTTACCTCTTGTTCCCTATGAATTCTTAACCTCAGTTTCACCCCAATCTCCCTTTACCCACAAATTCTGCAAAACAACCTCTCTCCAAATAAAAACAACAAGGAACTGAGAATAGAGGGTGAGAATTCCACTCTTCAGGCTGCAGTTGGAAACCTTAAAAACTATTTTAAAGAGAACCATTAAGCTAGCCCTTTGTAACACATATAACATCTTGATTGGTTCCACATTCACATCATTTCTGGCTGGATCTAGTTCTGGGAATCTGACTCAGCAAACGTTTCTGTTTTATCTCATTCCACATGTGCAGAGAGTGAGGGATATCTGAAGGTTGCCCCTTAGCTGTTAAAATAAAAAAATATGGCTGAAGAGTGGAGCTGACTTCTAATGTGGGTAATTGCAGCTCATGGGTCAGAGAAGGAGGCCCAGGGAGTGTGTTTATTATGTCCTGAGGTAGAGACCTTGAGATGGGGTAATTTTGGCCTGATGGCAGTTGGTTAGGCAGCTGGTGGAGAACAGCTGCTTCAACAGGATGGCTTCTATGGAGGGAAGAGTTTAAACTTGGACTTCTGTATGGAACCATCCAAGCTGACCGGACCCTGGGGAGAATTCTACACGGTGGTGTCTGTTACAAGTTAATGCCTGCCTTTTAGATGTACAAAGAGTTCAGAGAGTGAACCATGGATACAAAGAAGAGCCCTTGCCTAGTTCCCAAGTCACAGCATGGCTGAGGAAAAGTTACCACCCAAAGGTGGTGGTGATTCCACGGATCTCCTTGCTCTCAATGTGATGCTTTGATTGGAATTCAGTGCAGAGAAAGTCCCGTGAACAGGGCTCTCATTTAAAGTTTAGAATGTCCTTTCATAACTGTTGAGAAGGCGGTTTGTATACATAGAGAACATCTAGGATTTGCCCGTTTCTGTGAAAAAAAAAATCCTTCCTGACTGTAAATCCTGTGTTCTGTAAATAATTTGTGAGTCCAAGAAGACCAATAACTCGCATTTTCCTATCCCACAGTCCACTGCACTTTTGAAGCCCTCAGCCAGGGGAGGGGAAAGGCATCTGCGAGAGAGGTGGATCCAAACACACATATTTATTTAGTAAACAAGCTCATCAACTTCTAGATTTTAAAATTCGCTGTGAGCAAATGTAGTGCAGGCTCCATTTTGTGTGACGGGGGTGGGGAGCCAAGGACTCCAGAGACTTAAATGGCTTGGCCAAGCAGGTCACACCCCACTAAGGAACTAAACGCAAAGCTGGATCAGTGCCTTCCCTAGCTGGTCCTCTCCCAAGAGATGTCACAAACTCATGAGATCTGCCCTAGCAGATGCTTCAGGAATTGGTACTCTTACTCTGTTATTTAACTTTGTTCTCTTTGCGGTGCTGGGGGTAGAACCCTCAACCTCACGCACGCTAGGCAAATGCTCTCTACCACTTAACTATGGGCAGGGGGCATTAAATATGTCAGTTTGCCCAAACCATTTTCATTGAAAGAGAGTTCCAGGCCTAGTACTGAAATTAGTTAAGCTACTGGGAAGGCTGTGGCAGGAGGATCATAATTTCACAAACCTGCCTGGGTCATAGAGTGAGTTCAAGGCCTGGCTAGACATTGTGGGGAACTGTGTCTCAGTTGTTTAAGTAAAAAGAAAGCTGGGGATATTCACTGGTAGAGAGCTTGCCTATGTGCGTGCAGGAGGTCCGAGATTCGATTAGAAACAGAACAAAAGAAGCAGGATCCTTCCCAACTCCAGTTCATCTCTTCCCATCCGAGGGCTCATCTGGATGGTTCCTGCTAGGGCTCTCAGCCCTCCTCAGGTTATTTATGAGCCATGCTAGGTTTCAATGAGGCAGGCAAGGTGGAGAAGGGATAAGGACTGGAAATTAGGCTGTTCTTTCTTTCTCCCTCCTTAACCTCCAAGCTAAAAAAAAAAAAAAAAAAAAAAAAAGGCAAGCTTCATGTAGGGAGAAAAACCTGTCAACATCTTTCTTGTTTTTATGGACTGGTATAGTTTTCCTCCCTACCTAAAAAATGTGGTTGTTCCCAGAAAAGTGCAATTTGTAGGGTTCTGGTCTCCGTGCCCCTTCTCAGAGTGTGAACACAGAACAGTGTTGAAAGGAGCCCCCGGATATACTCTCTTTGGTTCTGATTTGATTCACTATACTAGCTTTAGCTGTTTTGCTAAAACTATTTTCATTCTAAAATTTGCCACTATTTTGGTCTGCTACTTTATATTTTTTTATTTTGGATTATTTCTTAAATTTTACATACTTATGAAATAAATATGATATAATTCCATATGTGTATATAAATATATGATTGTCAACTCAGGGCAAGTAGTATATCATTTTGTGTGTGTGTGTGTGTGTGTGTGTGTGTGTGTGTGTGTGTGTGTGTGTATGTGTGTATGTGTGTGTGTGTATGTGTGTATGTGTGTGTGCCAAGAAACTTCAGATCCCATTCTTCCAGTTCTTTATAAAATACTCATTTTTTGAGGCAGGGTCTCACTGTATATTCCTGACTGGCCTGGTACTTGGTATGTAGCAAGCTGGCCTCAGACTTACAGAGATCCATCTGCCTTTGTCTCTGGAGAACCACCATGCCTGGCTTCCATATTTTTTTTTAAATCTAATACAATTTGTAAAATACAGCCACTGACGTTATCAGAATTCAGCTAACTAGGGAGGCTAAGTAGATGTACCCTCTCCTCTGTTCTCTGTGTACTGGAGTCAAACTGTCCATGCAGTAGAGACCAAGGAGACTCCAAGAATGAATAACAAATTGCTGACAGGCAAAGGACCAGTGCTGGGGTAAGCTGGGATTGGGTAGGGAGATTAGGGACCGGGACTCAGACATTTACCCTATGAGGGCACTATGAAGAAAAGGATCAGGCCAAGGTAGACATGGCATCAACAGATGACACAAACCTGACAACTGCATAAGGATGGAGAAAACAGAAGTTGGCGGGACTGAATGGGAGACACTTAAGGAAAGAGACCCATTCAGCCAAGAGCAGTGGCTAGCAGCTCAGGACAAAGCTAAATTAATGGAGAATGTAGGAGAAAAGCTAATTCCAGACAAGACAGGTTGAGGGAACAAGAGAGACTTGAACAACAGCTCCAGTGTCAGGTGTGAGGAGAGCAATTTTCACTGTAACCTGGAGATTGAGCATGGGACTTAGCCAGGGAAAGAAAGGACCTGGTGTCTCTTAATGGGTTAGATCAAGTAGGAGGTGGGTGTGTTTGGGGAGGGGAGAACTTTGGTGGCTCGGGGATGAATGCTGGTACCCTGAGAAGATAGGACAAGCTGCTATGTGAAAGGCTAAACAGGTTGGGCTTGTTCCTGAAATGTATTTCACTAGAACATGGGTGAGCACCCCCCCTCCCCCAACTGCTTCTACTGAAGAGTCTGTACTTCTGAACTGGCTGGCAGGAGGGCTTTAATGTGCACAAGGTTTAGGAAACCAGCAGAAGAATGAAGAAGAACATTTAAGAACCGAGGTCCAAGTCCAGTGGAGGAAGGATATTATCTCTCAAATCCTTTATATTTTCCCCAAAAGTAACACAAACCAAGATTTTTGATACCCACTACTAGTCCTTCAAAAGCTTGTATAGACACCAGCACTCCTCTAACTTAGCAAATGTTTCTACGAATCTCAGTGCTCCCCTGGGTGATTTGAAGGGATCAAAACACTATTCTCAGTAATAGACACATGTGCCGATGTGCACATTGTTCTACGAAGCACACTTGGGGCTTGGGATTTTATATCTCAAGGAATGAACAATGGGCCTTCAGACTCCAAAAACAGGAAGGAATGGCTTTATTATCATTAACCCTGGAGAAAAAAACCGAGCAACTCTTTATTCCAGGATATTCCCCATATCTACAGCCTTATCCACTGTGATAAGTGGGGTAGCCAATGTTCCCCTACTCTAAGAGAGAAAACAAATAAAAGTTAAAGTTCATCTTCCTTGGAGTAACAGTTTAATTTAGCTAGGATCTTGCTACCCCCATCGCTGGCCTCCATGTGCTAAGTCCCTTCCTCAAGTGCAGTGCTGGGATTATACAAAAGCAGACTAAAAAGCCCCAACACTCATGGGATTTCCAGTTCCAAGTGAGACACAGACTTTAAGGGGATCACACACATCCTTGTTGAACATTGAATAAAATTCATGGCACACTTTTGAAATTATAGATCCAATAAATACTGGAAGGTTAGATTCGAGTGTTATCAGGATGAAAAAAAACAGGAAGCCAAAGTCCTCAGGAAGAGACTCAGAGTTGGGGGTTGCAGATGGAGAATATACATCAGTTGGACGGCCAAAGCAGCTACAGAGG
This sequence comes from Mus minutoides, assembly GCA_902729485.2. Classification (NCBI taxonomy): domain Eukaryota; kingdom Metazoa; phylum Chordata; class Mammalia; order Rodentia; family Muridae; genus Mus; species Mus minutoides. The sequence continues at coordinate 199,291 of LR753475.1, forward strand.
GGCTCACTCCTCTCCTCATTTTTTCTTTTTGATTTATCTTTCTCTCCCTCCTACTACTCCTTTGCCTCTGCTCTCAGCCTGGATCACCCTTTCCCCTCAGTGGAGCTTTTATCTTTTGTCTTTGAAAACAAGTCAAGGGGCAGGAATTCCATTGCATGAAAACTCTGTCATCTTGGAATTGTGTGTGTCTTGTCCATGCGGGATAAATGATAACATTTAAAAAATATTGCCTTAGAGATGCTCACTTGGAATCTATTGCCACAAAATTGAAATCACCTGGAGTTCGTCTTTTTGACAAATGGTCTTTTGAGTCAGAAGGGACAGAGTAGCAAGCTCTCTCTGCTGGGGGAGGAGGCAGAGGTGAAGGACGCCACTCCAAGCATACCCTCGAGGCTGCTTCAAGTTGTCGTTCGTTCTTTCTTTTAATTGTGCCACAGTTTGTTTAACTAGTCACCTATCAAAGGACATTTGGCATGTTTAAATTTTTTTTTTGCTATTACAAATAAAGCTTCTATAAACATTCATGTGTGAGATTTAATGTGGATATAGCTTCATTTCTCTGGGATAAATGCCCAGGAGTAGGATTACTAGGTCCTATGCTAATTGCATGTTTAGTTTTGTAAGAAACTGCCAAACTGTTTTTGCAGAGTGTTTTTGTAGCATTTCTCATTCCCACAGCAACGTCTGAGAGATCCGGTTTCTCTGCATTCTCCTTGCCCTTCCGTATTGTCATTGTTTTTGATTCCAGCTACTCTTGGAGGTGTGCATGTCCCACTGTGGTCTCAGTTTGTAGTTCCCTAATGGCGCTGGTCTTTTCACTGAGCTACCATCTACATTGCCTCTTTGCTGAAATCTAACAATCTAATTTCATCTCTTTTGCCCATTTTCTAACTAGATCCCTCCCCCTGACCCCCCAATGATTCCACATCACTACAAATATTTCCTCTAATTCTGTAGTTAGTCTTAAAAAAATCTCTCGACATGTACATTTTTAAAAAATGTTTTTGTGAGACAGGGTCTTGCTAAACAGCTCAAACTGGCCTCCTTTACACAATTCTCCTGATTTTACCTTATAAGCACTACACTACAGACACTCTCTCCTGCAATCTTTTTGCATTTTAAAAAGAAAATTATTTTTATTTTATGTACATTTGTGTTTCGCCTACATGTGTGAGGAAGTCAGATCCCCTGGACCAGGAGTTAGAGACAGCTTTAAGCTGCCATATGGGTACTGGAAATTGAACTTGGGTTCTCTGGAAGAGTACACAGCGCTCTTAACCACTGAGCCATCTCTCCAGCCCTCATATGAAATACATTCTTGGTGCTTTAAAGGGATGGGTAGGGAGGGGGTTGATTTTTGAGACAGGGCTTCTCTGTGTAGCTCTGACTTTCTTTAACTCACTCTGTAGACCAGGGTGGCCTCAAACTCAGAGATCTGCCTGCCTCTGCCTCCCTAGTGCTGAGATTAAAGGTGAGTACCACACCACCCATGGAATCTTTTACATTTTGAACTGGTACAAGTTATTGATTCGTTCATGAAACTCAACATTGTGCTACCTTGTCTAAGAGCTTTTAGTCTAGGCTCTGGGACCTGAAGATTGTTTCCTATTTCTTTTGTGAGTCTTTTTAACTCTGAACATATCTAAGTCCATTATGAACTGTTAAAATATAAGATATGAAACTGAGGTCCAAATTTTTGATTGTTAATTTTGCTTATCAACTTGGTTGTGTCTTTGCTGGGAGCCTGTGGGCCAGCTAGCCTGGGGTATACTGTTTCATAGCAGATATCCCATTGAAGGGGTACCCTGCCTCAAGGAGGGAGACCCAATTTCAGAAAGCTTGTTCTCTGACCTCGACATGAGTGCCATAACACATGTATACCTTCCCATTAAATAACTAAATACATTGAAAAGGCTCCTTTCCTATTGAGTTGTATTTCTATCTCTAAAAGAAATTAGTAATAATAAAAATTAAAAAAAAAAGAAATTAGTAGCCATATTTATGTGGAGCTCCTTCTGGGTTTTGCTGTTCTGTTTGTTTATGTGTTTGCCCCTCTGTCAACACCATACTGTCTTGATTACTGACGATGTGTATTAGTGCCAACTGATTCCATCCACTCTATTCTGTCTCCCTCTCTTCCCTCCCTTCCTCTCTCTCCAGTACTGTGGATCAAACCCAAGGCCCATCAAATATCAAGCAAACATTCGTTCTTCTCGTCCTTTATTATTATGGGTTTTGAAACTCATATGTAGTAATTGTGCATATTTATGGGAGGGCCAGCATGGCATTCCAATCATTCCTGAGATGTCTATTTGTTTTATATATACTTAATTTTCAGGATTTTAAATTATACTTAGAGGAATGAGGAAAAGTATGTCTACTCAAACTTTCTGGTGGTAAAACCCACTTGACTTTCAGGATCCCACCTTTCCAGGTAGTTATGAAATTTCATTGCTTAAAGATAATGGTGTTTCATGAAACTCAAGAAGAAGGAAGATCAAAACGTGGACACGTCACCCCTTCCTAGAATTAAGCACAAAGCACACAATGAAGGAGTTACAGAGATCATGTGTGAAGTTGAATCCAAAGGATGGACCCAATGTCTGTGGCTGCCAGGGATCCCTCCCACAATCAGCCACCAATCATAGACACTATAGCTAGCATACGCCAGCAAGATAGTGCTGAAAGGGCCCGGATATAGCTGTCTCGTGGGAGACTATATCAATGCCTGGCAAACATGGAGGTGGAAGCTCACAGTCAGATATTAGATGGAACACAGGGTTCCCAAAGAAGGAGCTAGAGAAAGTACCCAAGGAGCTGAAGGGGTCTTCAACCCTATAGGTGGAAGAATAACATGAACTAACTAGTACCCCCTGAGCTCATGTCTCTAGCTGCATATATAGAAGAGGATGGCCTAGTTGNTGAAGGGGTCTGCAACCCTAGAAGAGGAACAACAATATGAACTAACCAGAACCCCCAGAACTCGTGTCTCTAGCTCCATATGTAGCAGAAGATGGCCTAGTCGGCCATCATTGGGAGGAGAGGCCCCTTGGTATTGCAATCTTTATATGCCCCAATACAGGGGAACGCCAGGGCCAAGAAGTGGGAGTGGGTGGGCAGGCGAACAGGGTGGTGGGAGGGGGGAGGGAACTTTTGGGATAGCATTTGAAATGTAAATTAAGAAAATATCTAATAAAAAAATTGAAAAAAAAGAAAAGGTCTCTGGGGTTGCTTAGAATCACGATGGGTGTTTGAGAGGCTATGGAGGAACCTGACAGCAACTCTTAGGGATGTAGTTGAGAAGCCAAGAAAACTGAGTTGTCCAACCCAAAGGCTGGCAAATATTAGGTACTCAAAGGGTGCTTGCATGAATGAATGAATGAATGAATGTTGCTGAATAGATGCTAATTGCTCCTGAATGACAATTTCTGAGCTATGTTGAAATGATTTCTACTACCAGGGCTTTATTTATTTAATTTTTTGGAACAGGTTTTCTCACTGAGACCTAGGGCTGGTAGATTAGGCTAGGGTGACTGGCCAGGGATCTGTCTGTCTCTGCCTCCTCACTTCTAGAACTGCAGAAGCACACTACAATGCCCAGCTGTTTTCCATGGGCTCTTGACTGAACTCAGGTCCTTACTCTTGTCCTACAAGGACTTTACTAATTGGGCTTCTCCCCAAGTCCTTGAGAGTGTTAAGTTGTCAGTAGAGTAAGGCATAGAGATGTTTTTGAAGGAAAATGGGCACAATCTGTTAAACCCTGTCCAGCGTGAAGAGGGGTGGCTTGAAAGAGAACAAAATCCAAATTCACTCTGGCTCAGATTCTTGGTGATAGGAAAACAAATTTGATTTTGTATTTGACAGTCTTGAAATGATGGTAAAACACACAAGTGCATGTGTACAGTAAGTATTTGGAATAGTTATAGTTGAGGAAAACATCTAACTAGACAATTCTTTTTATCCAAGAGTCTCCAGAAGGTGTAACCCTAGCTCCAACTTTGTAACTAGGAAACTTTGAGATTTAAAGCAATTCAAAGCTTTCCCCTGTGTTTTGACTTCCTCATCTGTAAAATGGGTGCTTTGATAAATAATATTTCTTTGAACTAAATTTACTTCAGCATAGGATTGGTATTTGGAAAGAATCTTATTCTTGAAATATTTTCCTTTCTGCTATAAAGTTCTCAGATTCTGTGATTTCTTAAGATATCTGCCTTTAGTGGCTGGGTTTTTATTTAGTACCTACTCCCTCCCAACAGAGCTCATTAGTTTATATCATGCCAAACTAATACAGTCAGGGTGGGAGCACTGTGCATGCTGGGTTTCAACCCTTCCAGGCTTCCTAAGCACCCTCGGGAGTACAGCGGGCATATGGCCATCAGGACACAGGAAGCAAGGCTTTATGGGATATTAAAGCCTTTGGGTTTTATTTATGTCCAGTTTTTCCAGCATTTGTTCCACAGATCTGGACAGTAGAAAAATAGGAGAGAGTGGAAAGAGGGAAGAATAGGAATTTGCTAAAAAATGAGAAACGATCAACTATCCTTTCAATAGCAAACACAGACTTCAGCACGTAATGCTGAAAAGACTTTGGGATTTTATTTTGTCTTGCTGGAAACCAAACATTATGGTAGCTCTTCACATGGCGTCCAAAGAGGTTTTCTTGTCCAGTTCTGGTCAGTGGGATGAATCTGTATCATATTACTAGAATTTTATGTACATACGCCATATATCATCAAATTTTTATTTTTTCCAGTCAATTTAAAAAAAGATTTTAAAGCAGGACAAGCTTATTATAAAAATAAGGAAATAAAAATAATTCATAATCTTACACCCAGAGTTAACTACTGTTAAAATTTATATATATTTCCTTCTTGTCTTCTACACACACACACACACACACACACACACACACAGGGTATCATGCCATATGTTCTTTTCCCACTTCACTTAATTTGGGCTGTGAGCATTTCCCCATGCTATTAAACATTCTTCTAAATATGATTGAGAATAATGATACAGCATTTCATACTATATAAATGTATAGCATTTCACAATATAAATATATTTTACATAGATATTTTCAGAAGTTTTCACTTTATTTTTAAATGATACTGTAATTTCTTAGTAGTTTGAATATCTATTATATTTCAAATACTTATTTTTATTAATTAATACACTGATCACACTTATTTATAGGGTTAGTGTTATAATTTGATAAATGTATATAATGTGTAATGATAGAATCAGGACAACTGGCATCCTCCTCTTCTTAAACACCTACATTTTTATTATTACCACATAATGATTGTGCTTTTGAAAAGATGAATTTCATAGAAAAGCTTCTCAGGGGGTAGAGGAAAAGAACACTGTTAATACTTTGACACATTTTGCAGCTGCCTTTGTGTGTGTGTGTGTGTGTGTGAGTTATACCAATTTGTGTTCCTATGGGTGCTAAAGAATGCCTAAGTTTCTGCATTAACACAGAACCCTTCACCATCCTGTGTTCGGGCACCATGTATTTCAACTCAAAGGCATTTAATAAGCCCCTCGAGCATGTTGTGTCTCAACCTTTCCAGACTTTCTAAGCTGTTCCTAAGCAGAAGCACCTGCTATATGCCGGGTAATTAGACTCTCTAGTTATGCCAAGTAAATGCCAGATAAGACACATATGAAGATGATTAAAAATGCAAGTGGAAAATAAAAACAGATAATTCTCCATGGCTAGAGCTGACACTACTTAGCCTTTAAATAGTTACTTAGTGGAGGAAGACACCAATGCAGCTAATTTAAATAATTTAGATCCCATGAGCACCAAAAAAAAAAAAAAAAAAGCATTAACAGAACTCTTGCAAACACAGAGGTTGAATTGGGATTATTTAGTGTATTTCCTGATATAAAGCAGAATGGGAAGGGAGAGGAGTATTACAAATTCACATCTTTCACAAAAAACGCACATGGGTGAAAGGGCCATTTCTGCTTTTGTCAATGCCCTTTACAAAGTTAACCTGTTGGTTATTAGAGAAGGGGGACACAGAACACACAGAAAACTAACCTCCTTCTGGCAGCTGGGGATAATTTGTCAGTCTCCTTTGAAACGTGGCTTTGTGCGTACTGCTGAAGGCAGCTGGAAAAGAAAAAGCATGACAGACAAAAGCTGAAATCCACATGAAGAAAGGTCTTTTTCCCCCACATTCCTGCCTGACTTAGCAATGGTCAGAACAGAAAGTACATGCCTGTCTTCGCAGAGAAGGCCCCTATGCTACGGGAGGTATTCAGAATGCCTGTTGACCTGAATAGGGTGGCTGGATAGCATCTAAGCAAGCCTTCTTACCCTGTGACAGATTGCGTGCTCAAAGCTGTCTACAAGAAGTTGAAACCAGTGAGGTTGCCATCTTTGCAAATCTGGCCAAAGCATTTACTATGTTGAAAAAGCAGACCTAGTTCACATATAGTAGCAACTGGCTAAGAAATAAAGGCTTAAATGCACAATTTCAAACTAAAGGGTAACCAATGGAATGACTAGAACGATACTGTCAAACTGGGGATAGCTCCACTGGGCTTCAACTAGTTGACTGTTGAAATCTGGAATATCCAATGCAATAGACTACTAGTCAGCAACACAAAAGAATGGGCCATATAATATACAGCAATGATCAATGAATTTCAAGACAGTTATCAATGACTCAAAATAGTTATCATAGGCAAAAGAACACAGTGACAAAAGGTCTCAGGTATGCATTTGGGCCATGGAAGTACTCAGTGTGATGTTCTTGGTGGTGGTCAGATGACTTTATATTGGCCTAAACTCAGACTGCATACCAGAAAAGTAAAGCTCACCATATGCTACTTTAAAAATTGGAAAACAAACAAACAAAAAAAGCACAGGAAAATGTTACCAAACAAGGAGAAGTAACAGAAGGGGGGGGGGTTGATGACAGTAATGCTAAGTAAGTGAAGTCTTCAGCTTTTATAGCAGAGAGTCCGTTGATAAGGGCTACAAAGGACAGACAAGTCAGGAAGCAGAAGTCTAAACATTGCTTAGAGATTATATAGCGACCAGCAGAGACACTGATAAACATGAGTGTCCCGAGGAGGAGGAAGAGGAGTCCTGGGGTGCGGAATTTGCTGTTGTTCTTTATGCTTTCCTACAAACCTTTTGCCACCATTTGAAAGCTGTAAACAATATTCACTTATTACTTTGACTGTAAAAGAAACAGAGTGAGACTTGACTAGGATGAAGACGGAGGGACCCTAGTACTGATTTTTCCCAGGTTGAGCGCCAGCTTTTATCCTCTTTTGGCCTGGGTTTCTACATCAGTATGATAAAGGGGTTGGACTAGAGAATCTCTCATAGCTAGTGAAAAATCCCCAAATTTGACCGTTTTCAGAGCCATTATTCTCAGTTGTATTTAAAGCTAAGAACTCTTTTGGATTTTCAAGCTAGAAGGGACTAAGCCACCCAGTTAAACTATTACTTTTTAGCCACCCAAGAAAACAAACCCAGAGACTGGATAAGAGCCACACAGGAAAGGGCAGCAGATTGTTAACAGAGACAGGACTGAAGCTCAGGGCTCGGGCCATTGCGCTAACAGCTTCTCCCAGACCTAATGGAATCACTCACTGGTTAACATCAAATCTCCCAAACCAAAAAAAAAAAAAAAAAAAAAAAAAAAATGTCCTGGGATAATAGCAAGGGTGGGATTCACGTGCGGACACAGCTTCCTTCGCCGAGGAAATGAGTCAGAATTTTGGAAGTGGTTGCTGACATAGAATGAATGAGGTAATGCTATAGGAATCCTGAAGTCCATCAAGGTTCTGTTCAGGTCTAATCTGGGGGCTCTGTTCCTTAGAATCTGTCTGATAAACGTCTTTAGCAGCTACTCCTGGCTGCTGTGTGATACAGATCTCTCCTCTCACAAACAGCACCATTCTCTTCTCCATTTAAAACAATGGGTTTGTCTGTTTTTCCTCACTGGTCTTTTATCTCCACAACCTCTAAACCTAAATAATGTTTCAGTGAAATCCATCAAGTTGGAAACTAACTTTCTTTCTTTCTTCCTTCCTTCCTTCCTTCCTTCCTTTCTTCCTCTCTTTCTCTCTCTCTCTCTCTCCCTCTCTCTTTCCCTCTCTCTCTTTCTCTCCCTCTCTCTCTTTCCCTCTCTCTCTCCCTCTCTCTCTTTCCCTCCCTCTCTCTCTCTCTCTCTCTCTCTCTCTCTTTCATATTTGTTTAAGCTTTTGTGCTCATGTGGTGGTTAGAGGACAACTTGTGGGTGTTGGTTCTCTCTTCCCACCATGTGGGTCCCAGGGATCAAATTCAGATGGTCACAGTTGAAGGTATCTGCCTTTGCTGGCTAAGCTACCTCACTGGCCCCAGCTGGCAACTGTCATCAGACATAATTCCAATTTTAATAAAAGGTATCTTGTTCTGGTTTAGCAATCCTTGAAGAGTTGAAACTGCCTGTCAGTTTTGACCACACCGTCTTCCTCAGGCTGGCAACACATGCCTTCTGCTACGCACCCCTCCCCTGTTGTCAGAACCTGCAGGCTCTCTTGCCCCTCATCACACATGCTCTGAGGTTTACCGAATAAGGACACCATTATGCCAGGCTTTCACTCTTTCTCAGTGGAAACAACATGGCCCTTTATGAGCATGAAGCTCACTTCAAAGGGTGTGGCTATCAATCAGGGCTCCTAAGGAAAGGCTTCCTTGGGGAAGTGCTCACAACTCCATTCTAGCTCTAGAATCTTCTCTAGGGTAGAGGGAGTTAGTTTTGTCTACCCTTTGAGGATTTACTGTATATTTTCAAACCTCCGGAGAAAACAGTTTTTCTATCAATACCCCCTTCTCATGCTTGGCTCTTGGCCCAGTTCTGAGGCCTGCCTTACCTCTGCCTGGCATTTGCTTCATAACAGCTGGCCCAGGGAGCTCACTTAGCTTCAGCTGTCAGCTTAAGGGAGGAGAGGTCCCTGTAGCTGTGACAATAACAGCATTTGTTCCCACACTGGTATTCTCAAAATCAACAGCAGTGACAGGCTCCAAAGGGGATCATGGTCAGTCACTGCCCAGGGATGTTCAGACATCCAGCTTTGACAAGAAACAAGTAGTCAGCTTTCCATTCCATACTAGAGAAAAACAAAGGGCAAGAGACCAGGGGATCTGTCCAAGGGAATGATGGTCATTCTCCTCAGAAGCACAGTCAAGACACCTGGGCCAGTACACACTTGTTTATTGACTCAGCTAGTAGACTGATTACCTAGTATACATAAACTGGGCATAGTACTGTCTGCCTGGCTGGCATCCTAGCCCTTGAAGAGTGGAGGGAGGAGGATTAGGAGTTGAAGTAGAGGATCAGCCTGGGCTGTATTCTCAGAAACAAAACAAAACAAAACATCAAAAATAACAACAAAAAGGAGGAGACTTCTAGGAGGGAAGAGGTGTCTCAATCCCCTGTAGGAACGTGACAAGAAGACCACGGCCAAGACTCTCTCTTCCAGGGAGCTGAGTAGCATTGCTATGTGTCGTCTCCCAGCAAATGTTGACTCTGTTAGGCACTAGGACTCTAGAGGCACTAGGACTCTGGAGTTGTACGGGAAGTCTGTCTGTCTGTCTGTCTGTCTGTCTATCTATCTATCTATCTATCTATCTATCTGAAAAGATCTCTAAATACTCAGGCTGGTATGAAACTCACTATGTCCCTAAGGATGTCCTTTGTCCTTTGATCCTACTGGGGCTGCAGGCATGTATAACCCAGTTTTATGCAGTGCTAGGGATGGATCCCAGGGACTTGTGTGTGTTAGCTACTTGGTCTTGTGCTGCGTGGAGTTGGATGAGGGACCATCGTTTCATTGGTGATTTAGTGCTATGACAAAAACACTAATCTCAAAATTGAGGAGGTTCAAGTTTATCCCTGAGCTGGCTGACATGAACTATAGTTTGGATTTTTTTTTTCTCCTTCTTCTAACTATAGTGGTGCGCAAGTACCACTTGATGTCTTGATGTCTTCCTACACTGTTCTTCCCTTTATTCTTTGAGACAGGGTGTGTCACGGAACCATAATTTACAGGTTAGGCCAGTCTGGACAGAGAGCTCCAGGAATCTTCTGTCTCCACCTCCCCAGAACTGGGATGTTAGATCTACACTACTGCTCCTGGCTTTTATGTGGGTGCTAGAGATTTGAACTCAGGGCCTCCTGTTTACATGACAAGCAGTTTACAAACGGAGCCGTCTCCCCAATCCGTTTCTTTTTATTTCAAATTTTATTTACACTGTGATATGATACAAATAGAGGAAATTATGTTTTTTTTTTTTAATTTGTAAAGACTTGCTTTATAGCCTATAATGTGATATATTTTGCAGAAAGTTCCATGTGTCCCTGGGAGGAACTTGCATTCCACAGTTGTTTGGTGGAATATTCTGTAGATGCCTTGGAAGACCTTTTGATCTAGTATATTTTAACTCTGAAATTTCTTTGTAAATCTTTTGTCTGAATGATCTATCTGTGAGAGTAAGGTACTAAGGTCACCCATTATTATTTATTTGTAATCTAGATCTCTCTGTTCTTTTATGCCCATTAACACTTGCCTTATGAACCTGAGTATACCAATATTGAGTAAATAGATGATATTCACCATGATTCCATCTTCTTGATAAATTGTCCTCTTTAATAGTATGTAGTAATCTTACTTAGCACTTCTGACTAATTTTTGGCTTGAAGTCTACTTTAATGGCTGTGAGTATCAGTAGTCCTGCTTGGTTTGGGCTTTCATTTGCATATCAACTTCTATCCTTCTATTCTCAGTCTCTGTGGATCTTTTCCAGGGAGGTGGATTTTTCTAAACAGTTAATCTTCTTTCAATCTGATTCAGCCAGTTTGTCCCTCTTAATTGGACAGTTAGAGCTGTTTACTTTTAGAGTTTATTACTGAAAGGCATGTACTAACTCCCTCCCACTCACTGAGAGGATTGGGTTCATTGCATTTGGAATGTTTGATTCTTTCTTAATTCTCCTTTTGACAGGGTCTTATTGTGTAGTTCTAGCTAGTCTGGAACTCACTATGTACATCAAGCTTGAATTAAACTCACAAAGACTGGCCTTCCTTAGTATTTAGTCATTCTCCTAGTGATATGGATAGTCTCCTGATAATTTCTTCTCCTCCTCCTCCTCTTCTTCCTCCTGTGCATAATATTCTTTTAAGTGCTTTCTGCAATGCTGGCTTAGTAGGATAAATTACTTTATGAAGATCTTTCTATTCTTTTATTCAAGCTCTGGTGTCTCATTGGCCTGGAATTTCCATAAGTAGGACAGGCTCCTGGGATTCATTTGTCTCCACCTCCTATCTCACCATCACTGGGATTACAAGTGGATGCCACTTTGCCTGTTTTTTTTGTTTTGTTTTGTTTTGTTTTGTTTTGTTTTGTTTTGTTTTGTTTTTTTAATGTGGGTTCTGCAATCTGAAGTCAACTCCTTATGCCTATGAGGAAACTCCTTTAGCACTGGAGCTACTTCCTCAGCCCAAGGTTTTTATTTCAATTTTTTAGCACCTCTTTTTTTTCTTTCTTTCTAAATGTCTTGTCCAAGTTGCTGAATTCATTTTTTAAGTCTTGGATGAACTTCCTACCCCACTGTTTTGTTTGTTGAAATAGGATCTCATGTAGCCCAGACTAGCCTCCAAATAGCTATGTAGCTGAGGTTGGCCTTGAACTCTAAATGTTCTTCTCTTCATCTCCCAAGTGCTGGAATTACAAAAGTTAGCTACCACACCCGTTGTTGAGTAAGTTGCCTTATTTTTTTTTCATTTATCTTGTGTTTCTTTGTTGAGATTTGTGTATCTACTAAGATGGCTGTCTCTTCTGGTTTTCTACGAAGAATAATCCCCTCCGGAGGGCTTAACCCGAGTACCATTCAGAGAGGGGAATTCAAGCTACCCTACTAGCAACACAATCAAAACAAAACAGAGATAGAATTACTGTAAAATTGATTAAAGATAAACATTCTAGAACTAAAAATCACCCAAAGAAAAGTAGCACAAAAAGGAGAGTTAAATCATAAGGTCAAAACTTAATAGAGTATATGCTACAGCCATGTCGCCCTGTATTAGCCCAGTCTCATCGGATCACAAAAATACTAAAAATGTTTATAGTCGTAGTTGTAATAATAATAATAATAATGATAATAATAGAATACAGAAGGGGATTAGGAAACTGGAAAAAGAAGCAAGGTTAATAAAGATATAATATATGAGTAAAATTAGACAAGTGTAAAACTGAGGCCGGAGCATCACAATTTTGAAGCTAGTTTGAACTACACAGTAAATTCTACCTAAGCCTTACTTCACAGCAAGACCCTGTCTCAATTATTTTGTACAAAAAAATAAAGCAATAAACAACCAAATAAAAAAAATAAACACAAACTAAAAAATAAGATAAAAATAGAAGCAGGAATAAAGAATGAACATAAAAGACTTTTAAAATAAAGTAAACTAAAACTCACTAAAATAGGAAATGAGTGAAGACAAAGAGAGGACAACAAAGGATTGGAGAAGCTTCTTTCTGCTTCCGCTAATGGACAGGACAGGGATGGGGTATGGTAGGCCATAGCTGAATTCTAGTATAGTTCTCTGTTCCCAGTGTGTACGATGTGGCTACTATGGGCTGTTGTATTTTATTTTATTTATTTTATTTTTGAGACAGGGTTTCTTGTAGCCCAGGCTGTTCTTGAAACTTCTATGTAGCTGAGAAGGACCTTGCACTTCTGATCCTCCTGCCTCTACCTTCTAGTGCAGAGATTTACATATATAGGTCACCATACCTGCTTTATGTGGTTCTGAGATGGAATCTAGGACTTGATGCATGCTAGGCAAGCATCCCACCAATTGATCTGCATCTCCAGACCCTGAGTACCTGCATCCCTTTAGAAACTTCACTTCTTTGTGTATGTGGGGCCACTGGTGGTATCAAGGAGTTCTATAGCTTATGGGATTTGTACAGGTTCCCACTTGTTTTAGAGACCAATACCCCAGCCCAGGGGAACTCCTCTACATGTGTCAGAGAATCAGGGAACCCAACAAAGCATGGAGTTTTGCACTAGATATGGAGTTTTGAGGGAACAAACAATCCATAGCCGGGAAATCAGTTCTCGAGGACAATCCACCTACCATGGGTTCAGAGGTCCCAGACTGTGCAGGTATCATTTGCATGCTACCCTACAGGCCAGAGCTACCAACTTCCTTGATTTCCAAAAGCCTGAGCCTCCTTCTGCCTAAACTTCTCAGTGTATTTACACTCAGCCCTCTCCATCTCTATGACTACCCACTTTGGGCTATTTCCTACCCAGACGCTAAACTTTGGCAGTGTATCCTAGATTTCCTGATTTGTGATTGTTCCCTGATTTCAGTTCCCCAGAGTAGTTCAGTCTCAAACAATAGGCCCTCTCTCAAGATGGGGCCCGATTACAATTCTCTGAGTGGCAAAATGGATTTGGAATAGATCACCATGCCTGGCCATGAGAAATAGATAAATGTTAGCAGTCTACATATTTTGCCTCTTTAACACATAAATGGTAGATTGTTCTCATATATCTGGTGATTTTGTATATGTGCTGGGGATATATATATATATTCATGTGTATTTGCATATGTATGTATGAATGTACACACATGTGCATGTGTACACTCACATATACATGTGAATTTCCATGTATTTGGAGACCAGGTGTTGATGTTGGACATCTTCCTTGTCAACCATGTTTCCATTTTGGTTTTTTTGAGACAAGTTTTCTCACTGAATGTGCACCTCACCAATTTAGCTAGACTGGCTGACCAGCAAGCTTCAGGGAACCCACTGTCTCTACCTCTCTGCCTCTCCAGTTCTAGGACTATTGGTGTACTTTTAAAACACATAGATGGTAGAGCTCTAACCTCAGCTCGTCATGCTTATGTGGCAAGGACTTCAGTGATGGAGCCATCTCTACCACCCCTGGTTATTCATATTTGACTCTCATTCCTTCTAAAAATCTCCCATCTGCCATGGTTTTTCTAAGGTTCTAGTGTCATAAAGAAGCTTTTCAGAAGCTAAGAGAGAAGACTTTTTCTCAGCCCCATATTTATGCTCTAACATCAAGCTACCCCTAGGAACCTCTGCCAACATAACAGCTCACTCCTGACACCTTTGTCATGTGCCCTGTTCCTTAGCCACACGATCAAGACAAGAACATTTTGCACAGGGCAACTTAGTAATCCTGTCAGGTCCCATGGATCCAGAGGTAGCTGGGACACTAGCTGGAGCCAGCAGGGAGGAGACTGTTAGGCTTGAGTTTGTCAGTCAACATGATATGACTGCAGTAACCCTGGACTCCCAAAGTTACAATTTCTATGGAATGATTCATGTTGGGATGGCAGACACTACTTAAGCATTCACAAATGTTTACTATTTTATCTTTATGTCAAATTATTTTATACATCCATAGAAATCCTGTCCTTGAATAATATTTAGGCCAAGAGTTTCAAGAAAACCCGTCACCTATAAGGAAGTAAACTGCACAGAAGGTGAGATGGCTCAGAGGTTAAAAGGTCTTGATACGAGTCGGAGCCTGAGTTCCATACAAGGAAATGTGAACTGTCCACCCTAGCTTCTGTTAGCCCTGAAGCTACAAAGGCAAGTAAGTCAAAGGCAACCTAGTCAGCTTTGCATTTCCCAGAACCCTGGGAAGGAGAACAGGAAGTCCCACAAACTGTCCTTTGACCTCCATGTGCGCAGGCACGGAAGTGCCTCTATATACAGGCATGGGCACACATGGACACAGAAGTGAATATCAATGAAAATAAAGTAAAACATAATTGCATGAATTTATTTTTAAAAGCAACAAATTAAAGAATGTTAGGAGTATCTTGTTTAAAAGACAGTAGATGTCAAATGTCCACTAACTTTGGCTTCTTTATGTATAAAATGGAAATCTCACACACACACACACACACACACACACACACACACACACACACAATGATATTATTGTCTGTTTACAAACCCAAGACGTGCTTGGGTATGGTAGCAGACACCCACAATGGCAGCCCTCCAGAAGCTGAGGTCGGAGCACCATGGGATACACAGTGGGTTGTGCTGGTACATATCAGTAGGGAATGCTGAATAGGTAGAGGGAAGAGGATTGTGAATTGGATGCCAGCCTAGGCTACATATTTGGGCTATGGAGATGGCTCAGTGGGTAAATGCCTTGCTGCATAAGCATGAGGATAGAAGCTCAGATTCCGCCACTCACATTAAAACCTAAAGCTACAGTAATCCACCTATAATCTCAATGATTAGGAGGTGTGGAGACAGGGCATCTCCAGAGTGAACAGGCTAGATAGCTCTTGCTGAGCTCCAGGGTCAGCAAGAGATTCTCCCTCAGTAAATAAACTGGTGAGTGACTGAGGAAAGACATTTGACACCTACCTCTGGTCTCCACATGCATACACCCCATATGCACCCTACACAGACACACAGACACACACACACACAAGAAACAATGGAAAGAAAAATAAATCAGCATCTTGGTTTTTGCCCAGGGCTGCGAAACAGAACCATTTGTATATAAGGAGGTGTATCTGCACAGAAACATACTAGGAAATGCACATTGTCCACCCTAGTCTCTGTTAACTCTGAAGCCACAGAGGCTAGCAAAGGAACAATGTCATTTTTATATTTCTTTAAGGTTTGTACAAATAAAATCTTGCAATCAGCATGAATGTGTGGCACCTTTTCCCTGTCATGTCCCCAAGCTAGAGAAGCAATTCCCATGTGGACTCTAGCCTCTGGGTAACCTTCAATGGTCAAGTGTGTACTTCCCTTTCAAACTCACCCTGGGTCCTGCCTTCCTATTAGCAATCTGCAGTCAGAGTGCAAGGGGATTTGGTTGGGCATGGGCCTCTCCAGCACAGAAAGGAGGTTGAAATCTTGCTTTGGAGTGTCACAGGAACCTCCATACAAAGCCACCTTGTTCTTATTTCCAAGGGAAATGTTCCACTCTGAGAAAGAAAAACTTAGCAGAAGCCAGGGAACCAGGCCTCTTCTGCAGACCTTGCTTTTACCCTTTTCACTCTGGGATGGGGACTCTCCACTTCACAAGCCAGGATCATGACCTGTGTGGGTTGGGAAGTGGTTTTTCACAATACCTGGGACACCAAGTAGAACCCCAAACAGAGACTGAAGAGGGAACCTGGGAAGTGTTCCTTTAGACTACAAGGCCTCTCCGAGACGCAGGCAGTGACTCATCCACCAGTGAGGGTGGTTTCTAGACCAAAGAGTCCTTGGTGAACCCTTTGGGGAAGAACTATTTTTTTGTAAAGTTGAAAAAAGTTTCCTGGGTCAGTGAGATGGATGGCTCAGTGTGTTGGAGTACTTGACTCCAAGCCTGAAAACTCGAGCTTCGTCCCTAGACCTTACATGGTGGAAGGAGAGAACTGGCTTTTGCTACTTATCGTCAGACTTATACATGTGGGCTATGGTATGCACACTTCCCCCCGCTGCAAAACAAATAAAATGTACCAATAAAATAATATCTAAGACTCCCTTTTCTGTTTCTCAGGGATGCATTTTCTTCCACCTGGTTTCCTTAAAGCAGAGTAAAAGGCTCCTGCCCTGAGAGGGGACACCAGTCATGTAGGTGAGAAGGCAAGGCCCTAAATGGACTTGCTTCTTACAGGGAAGTAAATTTGCATGACTCCAGGCAAAGGTTCCAGAAATCAGCCACCTCTTTCCTCATTCCACTTGCCTTTCACATTCTGACCACTGACACCCAGCCCTAAAGAGAAGGAAGGGAGTTGGAGAGGCCATGTGAGAACTAGGAAGATGAATCTGGATGTGAGATCCAAAACTCATTAGGGGGCTAATAGCAGGCAGCTTTCCCCACCTAGTTTTCTGCTAGAAGTTTGATGATTTGAATTCTTGCTCTTTGGTATTTAATCAACTTTGAGTTGATTTTTTGTGTGTGTATAATGCAAGATAACAGTCCCATTTGATTCTTTTGCACATGGCTAGTCACCTTTCACAGAATCACTTACTGAACAGGCTATCATTTCCCATCATATCTTCTTGGCACCCACAGAAAAAAATAGTTGACTGCATATGCCTGGGTTTATTTCTAGGCTCTCTATTCTTTTGCATCACTCTCCATGTATGTGGGTTTTTTTTTTTTTTTTTTGCCAGTACTCTACTATTTTGGTCACTATAGTTTTGTCATATATTTTGAAATTGGAAAGTTCCATGGATCAACCTCGCTTTTCTTTCTTTGGATTGTATGGGCTTTTTGCATGTTTTGATTCTACAGATGTTTTAGATTTTTTTTCTATTTCAGTAAAAAAAAAAAAAAAAAACATGCTACTGGAATTTTGATGAAGATTGCATCTAATCTGAATATCCCTTGGGTATTATGGGAATTTTATGACCATGGAAGGGATTTGCATCTATGAATGCTTCTATGTCTTGCATTAACGTTTTATAATTTTCATGGATAGATCTCTCACTTCCTTGGTAAGTGACTTCTCTCACAGCTTCTCTGCTTCTCTCACATGGCTGATTGGTTTGAGGATCGAGTAGCAGCAGTGTAGGAACCCCATTGGACATGTGTTATTGTGGGTAAAGCACCCATGAGAGGTTTTGAGCTGATTTGACCAATCCAATTGTTCTGGTCGTCTATAAACACAGCCTAAATCCCCACATGGTAGAACTTCTGGGTTCAGAGGTCAAACAGCAGTCCCACTGGAAAGGAGGACAATTGAGCAGGCCAGACTCCATAGTTTGATAATGTGACAAAGGTCCAACAGTTTCTGTTCTCATGCTCATGAGCATGGTCCCAGACCAGGAAGGTAACTCGCACGCAGATGTAGCTAGCCCCTCAGAGAAAAAGCTTGGGGCCTTCTTAGTGATTTGCCTACGTCAGAAAGATACTATTGGTGCCTGTAGCATTATCTCACTTATTAACTCTGCAGCAACCCTGTTATTATCCCTATCTGTCCAGATGAAGAAATTGAGGTTTCAAGAGATTAAGTCACTTGCCCCAGGTCACACAACTGTGTGTTTCTAAAGTTCAGTCTTAGTAATAAAGGTCTGCCTTAGAAAGGACATCTGGTGTTGGGAGCCAAGGACTTCAATATTTTTTTTTTATCTAATTCCTCATTCCAGTCTGCCTGGATCATCGAACTCCTAGGAGCTGGGTTCTAACCGTCTCTGACCTCAGAGTCAGTCCCTTTACTAAGGGAAGCATGGCTATCACTGTACAAAAGGGACAAGTGAAGAACGGGGTTCTTGCCCAGGTATTAATCCTACAGGGACAGCAGAAGGAAGTGAAGCCGCCCTTGCAATAGAGAGAAACAAGACTGTCTTCTGAATAAATAGCAATTGATTCATAAACACAATTCCACTTCGACTCCTTTTAAGACAATAGTTATTAACCTTTTCGAGTATGGACCCTTTGGGAATTTGAGGAACATTGTGGACCCTGTTGGAGGAGGAACAGCTAACCACAAATCCCCAATTTTGCACATAGTTTCAGAGAAATTTATTGAGCTTCTTGTATGTTACCCAAGATTAACAGACCCCAGGTTAAGAACTCCTGCTTTAAATGAACTCACTTCCATGTCTTAAAATGTAATAAATCAGAAAATAATGACTTTTAAATAACAAGGCAACCTAGGGTACAAACCACAGGTTTCACTTTATCAAGCTTTTATTTTAGATGTCTAACTGCTTGCATGAACTACATATACATTCACATCACCTATTCTTCTAGTTCTCTGTGAAAGACATAGATGACCACTCCAGGGACTGACCAGAAGACAGAAAGAGAACCTGTGCATAGGGTGGAAGTACATTTCTTTTGTTACTAGGGGTTGGGCAGCCACTTAGTAACAAAAGTGGAGACTGGGTTATGTGACTTTAATAGACCAAGTGAGCACCTGAGGACAAATGCTCTAATCCCTGTGTAAAAGCAGTACAGAAGGGACCACAAATCTGTCCCCCTACTAAGCAATCCCTGGCTTCATAAGAGGTCAGGGACTTGATAGGGGCAGCCTCAGTACATACTGGCTCACTGACCTATGTCTGCAGTCCGCCTTCTTCAATTAGCCAGCCCATGTTATTCCAAATGGCGGCTGTTAGTTACTTGCCCTGTAGAGGCCCCATTGTTCTTTTACACAAATATTAGATAATCCAAAACCCAAGCCATTCTGAGACCATTTACCCCTGGCCTCTAGCGTTGTGAGTAGACAAGTTCTTACTGTAATCATTACTAGAATTGGTATTTAGCACCCGATATTTCTTCTCCTAATCTCCTTCCAGTGCTTAAATTGTCACATAAACAGTCACAAAGCACAGATCGGATGCAAATGTTCTCGAGCACTTTCCTCTTTACAGATTTTTACTTGAAAGGAAGAAGACTCTGCGGTATGGTGGAAGCACACTGGACCCAGGGCCCTTGGTCCACCACGCACTGCTCCACACCTCTCTGAGCCTCATTTGCCAGTATTAGACAGCAAACCCTGTCTCGAAAAACCAAAAAAAAAAAAAAAAAAAAAAAAAAAAAACCTGAGCACCGCCGGGCGGTGGTGGCGCACGCCTTTAATCCCAGCACTTGGGAGGCAGAGGCAGGCGGATTTCTGACTTGGCCAGCCTGGTCTACACAGAGAAACCCTGTCTCTCGGAAGAAAAAAAAAAAAAAAGCTGAGCACCGCCGTGCGGTGGTGGCGCACGCCTTTAATCCCAGCACTTGGGAGGCAGAGGCAGGCGGATTTCTGACTTGGAGGCCAGCCTGGTCTACAAAGTGAGATCCAGGACAGCCAGGGCTATACAGACAAACCCTGTCTCTCGAAAAACAAACAAACAAACAAAAAAAACAAAAAAAAAACCCAAAAAAAAAAACCAAAAAAAAAAAAAAGCTGAGCACGGAAGGGCTCGGAAAACTGAGGCAGGACCACGAGCTCCACGGTGAGTGCTAGGCCACCCTAGATAGCACCATGAGACCCTGTACCAATCCCCCTGATGGAAAGGACACTTACAGTTTCTCTTTCGGACAGGTGCCACGGAAGACTCACCCAAGGGAGCGAACCCACAGATCATGTATCAACCAGTAAGCTTTAGAACACATGCGAACTCAAGAACCACTACTTCACCTAAGCTTCACACAGTCCCAGGGGCCACACAAATCCGCATTGTTCTGTCCTGTATTCATTTACTCTCTTGCTCCCTCTCCCTCCTGCTTACTCAGGAAAAAAAAAAAAAACCCACATGCATCAAGGCCATATATTACCAGGTACTGCAAGCAGCTTGTGAACGTTTTCTATTGTGTGTACAGAGTTAGAAGCAGACTTAGCAAAGTAAAGAACACTTCAAAGCATATACTGCTGCTTAGCAAGGAACTAGACTAGCCCCTCTCCCCATCTCCTTTCTTTCCCCTCTCCTTTCTCTCTTCTCCGCCTCCCCAGGCTACCTTTTTATTGCTCCATGTTGCTTGTCCCCAAAACGCGCCCCACCCCCATTGAAATAAGAAGTCGTTACTCACTTAAAAATAAGAAATCTTTGGCTCTGAGAATTCTGAGGCTGTCAGTCCTGTTCTCTCCGTGTGGAGCACGAGGGAAGGGGTAGCGAGAAGGTGAGGCAGGTCCCTTAGCCTTGAGTCTTCGATTCCTGAACTCTTCCAGTTCTATATATGCCTTCCAGGAGTATGCTCGCCCTCTCCCTTTTCCCGCCCCCTTTCCTAACTCTCAAGCTGCAAAGCGAACCTGTGGCGCCCAAATGCACCAGGTGTCTCCTAATTGAGCAAGGCAGGCTCCCTCTCAGCCAAGAGTCTTGAAATATTTATCCAAATTTTGGACTCCCTGGATTAATGCCTTAAGCTGGTGAGCAATCCCCCTGAAGGTCAATGTTCCTGTCCTAAAGTTGTCCAATCACTGTGTGGGATTCAGACCTGAACATTGATAACTTCACTCCAGGTTGCGAATCCCCAGGGTGCACCCTGGAGAGAGAAGCCAGCTGACATTGTTTGCAGATCGCTCAGCGTAATGATTCAGGTGGGCTCAGAACTGCAACTGCCTTGAGATAAAGCAGATCAGCTCGAGTTCACCCCTGGGGGGGAAGGCCTCTGAGCAGGCGATTGTGCAAAGCCCCTTCAGTCAGGGGAGTCATCTGCTCTCTGCCTTGGGCTCTACCAGTTGGCAGATGGAGCCCTTTGCAAATGCTGGCCAGACCAAAATGGTGCCGAGACAGCCACTAGATTGTTTAGAAAGGAAACATCTGCAAGAGTTGCCTTGGTGCTGCGTAGGGACAGCCTGCTGCTTTTCCTCACAGGCCTATGGTGGGCTAGCTCCTGGCTGATCAGAAAGGTTCCCTGAAACAAATGCATCTGAAAGATATTTTCCATCCCCCCACAGGAAATTCTTGTGTTTAGTCATCCTTACTACATGGGCTGAGTCAGCACGCTGGGCTTTAACCACAGCTGCTTTCAAATGGTAAGTTAAGAAGACCAGTTAGTTGAGTGAGGAGTACTTTGGCTGAAACGCTTTGACAGCCGGAGCTCCCAAATCGGACGGATAAACTAGAGGAATTGCAATTTGGGCACTGCTCAATACCTTTTCAGTCCTTCTGGGTGGGCCTCAATTACTTTTTAGTATGTTTGTACTACAGAGCATTCCAAAATGAGTAGAGGCAGCGGTCTGTGTACCTTTAAGAGACCACTATGGTGCTGCGGTGTGGTCCTTGGCTTAGTCTTTAAATCCTGGCTTTGTCAATAATTTGCTATAGGACGATAGGGCAATTGTCCCCTCTCTCCAGGTTTTAGATTCACATCTTTAAATCGGAGGCTTGGATAAGATCATTTCTAAAGGTTCTTCCTGCTCTGGTGGCCATCTGTTTGGGACAGATGGCTAGCTACTCTTTCCCCTAGTTTACCTAGGAAACCACTGCAGAACCGGTTTTGGGAATCTCCCTCAGCATTTTTCCCACCTGTGTCGAAACATCTTCCCTGGGCCTGACCATGGTCTTTTTTCTTTCCAACCTCCCTAGACAGGGAGAACCCCCAGGGAATGGTCTTTTCTAGAAACTACTGCAACTAAGAATTTCAAGTCTGCATTCTGTTAAATCCTCTGCAAATGTGGGAGACAATTACTTATGGCTCAGGTTTCAATGGCCACACTTTCTCCCCTCATCTGAGAGAATTTTCTGTTCTTTTGGTCACTGGCACTGACTCACAGACTTAATGTCAGCTCTCGGGGAGAAGGAAAATCACGTATTCCAGAAGCACACACATGTCTGCAACTACAGAGTTGTCCAAGGCCACTGAGAATCTTAGACACACAAAAAGGGTACAGACCTATGTAATGTAACCTTACAAATTCTGGTGTCCATCTCTGGACACAGGAGGCCAAGGGTCAAAATAAGAGACACTGGCGGAACATTTATTGGATGCGCATGAGACAATGTTGTAAGCACATCACTCTCTCCTCTGATATTTAAGGCCACTACACTACTGTGCTATGACTATTTCCTATTTTACCGACTTGGAAACTGAGGGCTATAGGGTGGTAAATGAACTTCCTCTGGGTGAAACAGGTAGTAAACGGAGGAGCTGGAGTCACGCTCTAGAGCAGCTGACTCCTGCATGTGTGCTGTCACCTATTTCTGCCTCTGAGCAGGTCAGCATTCTGGCTTGAGTGAAGATGGTGCTGGCGAGGTTCTCTGCCCCACCTGACTCTCTGTCCAGATCTGGTGCCTACCTTTATTTCTATGGCATTCTAAACCCCTTACACAGAGGAAAAAAAAAGCCTTCCCCCTGCTGATCTGCAATGTGTTCACTTTATGGTCCTGGAATGAGTCGAGTTTTCCTCTTAAAAGGGAAACACAGAAAAAGGACATTATATAAAATAGCTTTCCCTGGAGCTAAGAAACTATTGAAAACTTAGCTACATCCCTCTTTGATGGTATGTCTATTAGATTAGTCAAACGGCAGAGTTTAGGGAGAATTGATAACTTGTGTAGTGCCAGTGCTTCTCAGGATGAATGAGGGAACTAAAGCTGAGACAGTGATCCAGTTACCCGGTACCCGGTACCCAATACCCGGGCCAGTAATCTGCTGCCGTCCTTTCTCTGTATTCTAAAGAAAGCAGGAAACAAAAATTTACAGCTAGCTCAAAGCAAGGAGAGGAAGAACCTAATTTCTACTCTGCCTGTGGCAGTCTTCCAATTCTTAGACACTCATGAAGTAAAGGCCAGAAGACAATCATTTCAGCTGTGAGACAGTTTTAAGGGGTCCTTTTCTGGGGGAAGGGTGTCCTGGCCTCCAGTTGCTCCAAATGTTTGTTCTCCACATAGAGTCATCACTACAGCTACTGAATCAGAGACTGTAGGTTGAGAGGGCACTTGAAAGATGGGAAAGGGAGGGAAATGATAGAGCTGGCTACTTGGTAATTTCCTTATGAGTTAACCTTACTTACAAGGGAGTCTGGGAGAAAGAGTTCCCTATATAAGAGCCGCATTTTCCAGTAGGCTGTTCCTGAGGTCATACATAAGAGAAAGACAGAAACATAGGCTTTCAAAAGTAGTGACAGAGCAACCAACTGTCTGTGCATCTGTGCACCATATGTATGCTGTGCCCTCAAAAGCCAGAGGAGAGTATTAGAACCTCTGGAGCTGGAGTTAGGCACCATGTGGATACTGGGAATTGAACTCAGGTCCTCTGGAAGAACAGGCAGTGATCTCAATCTCTGAGCCATCTCTCCAGGCCTCTCAGACTTGGGTTTGGTTTCATTTTCACAGCAGGTCTGCTTACCTAATGGATCACACCTAACCACACCTCCATTTAAAGACAAGTTGTTCAAAAATTGGCCTGATGACTATGATCTAAAGTTTACTTGATGGAAGCTGAGGAGAACCATCTTCCTTTTTAATTTTGAGCATGCAGATGTCATTGAAATACTTTCAAGCCAAAGGCTCATAAAATATTACTTTAAAATAAAATTTATAGCAGTATAAATTTTCACTAATCCCAATATAGAAGTCAATATGGAAAAACTAAAAGATAGACCTGGGGCTTTGTTTGTGGTTGAAGCCTCCCAGGAACTGGACCAAAGGCACAGTAGCTTAATGGCTGTTTTCAAAGAAAACTAGCAGATCATCCACACTCTCTAGTGTCAAACCACAATGTATTTTCCAGTCTCTTCCTTCTAAGTGCCAAACAAAAGTGCCAGGATACAAAACTAAAAGGTACCCAATTGAAGAGCCTGCCTGATATGCCTGCTAAGTGAGCTGATACATGCAGAAAACCTTATTAAGTGCCATGGCTCCCAGCTGAAATGATAGGAAGACTTGAATGGATCATTTAAACAACCATGCTGTATTTTGGGGCTGAGTCTATCGCTGCCTACCAACTTTCCCATGTTGAAAGATTGTCTGCTACACACCCTCTTAGAAGCAAATGAACTTCCTCTTTGTTTTATAGGATGGTTGAAGTCTGATTACCTTTCATAATCCGCCAACCCCTTAATTCATCCCAGGTTGCAGCTAGGTTCCCAAACCATGGGAGCAGTTTAGTTTAGGAGGTAAGACCAAGGTGAGAGAAAAATAGAGGTATTTGTGGGTGGGGTTGGGGTATACTGGATTGCCTTGGAAGAATTTTCTAGGTAGTCAGTACTTCTAAGCTCAAAAAAAAAAAAATCTGCTTTTGTAGTGTTAGGGGATGACATTTCACTGCAAAAATAAATGATTTGGTCATTACCATTTCATGGTTGCTGGCAACCACCCTCCTCTGCTTTCTAACAATTTCCATTTTAGGCACTGACAAACCCTTCAAAGCGATTCAGCCAAATATCCACCCAAAGTTGCATATTTGGCAGTTTCACAGGGAGAAATCTGGGGCCTCTGGGTGAAAAAAAACATTGCCAAAAGGGCTCCCTCCTTCTTTGTTAATTGTTAACAAACAGATCGTCATGAACAGTCACAGGGGCTCCATGGGCAGCTACGTGGAAAAGAAAGGAAAAAAAAAAAACCAACAAAAAACAAAACCGGAAGTTGTTGGCAGCAGCTGCTTCCTTGGCTTCAGCTTGCTCTTGGTTCCCACTGCTGCCTGTATTTTTCCCAAAGTTGGGTGCTGCCTCAACTGGTAACTTAAGCAATGCAGGGCCAGCTCTCAGCAGGCAAGCATACAATGTTATGAGTGGGAGTAGGAGTCACAGAGGAACAAGAGTCTCTGAGGCCGTAGGCTTTCTGAGTTTGTTGGGAGCTAATCTTAGCCAACTGGCTGAACCTACAAGCAGGCGTTCACCATGAATCCTCTCTGGGAAACAGCCAAGTTGACTTCTGGCACTGACTTGGGACCGTGGCCCCTGAGGAACCACAAAGCCCAGAGCACTTTGGTTTGCCAGCAAGAAGGTAGAACCTCCTTCCTGCTTGACCTGTAGCTTCAACAGCCATGCTCGAAGACAGTTCACATCCATATTCTCCTCAGTCTTAGAGGCTGGAATGAGGAATCCCCTTCTCTTCATCCAGAATTCATCCATCCTGACCCCTCAGCTCAGGCCCTACCTATGTATGTTCTTTTCTGAAAGACCCATCTTTCCTTCCCTTCCTTCCTTCTTCCCTTCCTTCCCTCCTTTCTTTTGTTCATTCCTTCTTTCTCCTTGTCCTTCTTCCTTTTCTTCTTCCTCCTCCTCCTCCTTTTTTTGTTTAACTCATAGGCCTCTCTATGGGTTTATTATTAGTAATTTAAAATTTTATTAGTAATTAAAGCCAGCTTTCCAGATCCATGGGTTCTGCTTCTATGGGTTCAGACAACTGAAGATTGTGTTTTCTAAAAAGTTGCATCTGTGCTGAACATATTCAGCCACCCCATCCCTGCTCCTCACTGCCTAAATAATATAATACAACAACTATTCATATGAATTTTACAGTGAATTAGGCATCATAAGTAATCTGGAGATTATATAAAGTACCCAGATGATGTGAAGGTTATATACAACGACTATAACATTTTATACAAGAGATTTCAACATGTAATCATGGGGGCATTGTGGACCCAATCCCTAGCAGATGAAACTGAGTATTTGTGTGATTGCTTTCCAGTCAGCTCTCCTCTGAGGCTTACTGCACAGGGATGCTTTTCTTTTATTCAATACTGTATGGCTTGTTCCTACCACAGTTCCTGTCACACAGTAGATTCTCCATAAATATTTGTTACATGAGAGAGTAAGATACTAGTACCATTCTTTGGAAATTTAAAGCCAGCCTATAGTTTCTACCTGTAGGTTCAATCTCCGAAAGCTTTTTGTGTTTGACTCTGCTGCATCCTGTCTGGGATAGGCCTTGATCCCAACTGTCTCCAACCTCAGTCACTCCTGGTCCCCCCTTCTCACTTGGTTCATGATGCTCACGATCTAGGCATCAGCACCAGAAAGCTTTACTGGCTAGAGGCCATCACTGTTGAGGATATGCCAAGTCGTGGCTTTAGCTACAGCATTCTGAGGTATCATCACTTGGAGGGCCACATTATTATATTTAATACTCAAATTTATCTTCCCTTCCCTTTGAGGGCTATTTTTTAAAAAGTTAGTTAGATTCCCTGCCTAAACAATAAAGGCAACCTTCTCAACAACAAAGAAAGCCAAGTTGCTGTTATAGCTGAAAATTGCCCTAATTTTAGTTTGTCAGCTTTTCTCCAGGAACCCCTCAAAAAGCTGTCTGCTCTATTAAATGACAGCCATAGCCATCCAGCTGCTCAGAATGTCAGCAGAGGTCCTTTGCCCTAAAATGAAGTAATGAAGAGGGATGAGGTAGCAGATCGCCAGCAATTGAGAACGGCTCCCAAAGGGTTACCACACCTTCTGTTCTCTCTTCTTCTCATTAGTTTCAACAAAACTGGCATGTGCTAGGAACGAAGATAGGAAGGGCCTCCTGCTTTTAGATTACGTTTCTGAATGGTGATAAACCCAGCTATTTCTGCTGTTCCTTCATATTACCAGAGAGGGTTTTCCTTATCCCAAACTAAAAAAAAAAAAAAAAAAAAAATCAATTATAAAATAAACCCCCCCCCCCTAAAGTTTACTAGTATTTAAAACGTTTCGAAGCTGGGTAGTGCTAGTCCATACCTTTAGTCCCAGCAGAAGCAGGCAAATCTCTGTGAGTTCTAGGCCAGCGTGGCCAGAGTGACTTCCAGGACAGCCAGGACTACACAGAGACACCTGTTTAACTGTTTTGAAAAAAAAAAAACAAAAAAAAAAAACAACCAAAAACAAAGAAAGAAAGCTTCATCCCTCTTTCTCTAGGACTGGGTCCTAGAACCAGGTAGCCAAGGTTGGCCTCAAACCCACTGTATAGGAGAGAATGACTTTGAAATTCTGATCTTCCTGTTTCCAGCTTTTGAGTGCTAGCATGCATGATTTTATACAATTTGGAGATTTAACCCAGGGCTTCCTGCATGGTAGGCAAGTACTCTACTAGTTAAGCTACATTTCCAGTCCTTAAGTTAGGTTTCAGCCTAGATATGTCACTTCTGGGGCTTGGTCTTACATACGTATCACCCCGCAACCCCAAGATGTGCATATCAGGTGCTCACCAAAACAGTATTGGTAAAATGATACAACCCTAGAATGGGATTCTTAGCAGATACACAAAGTGCAAGATCTATTTGTGTTGTTTTGGGAAGTTCTCTGCATTGTAAATGATGAAGGCCAAGCGAGACATGGTAAGATATCATACCCTTTGTGCTGCCTATCATTTCTTCTTCGCAGCTCTTTCTCAGAATCTTTTCTTTTCGTTCCCTTTCATGGATTCAGCCTCCAAATTGGCTCCTTGGTTGCAGGGCATCTATTTTCCCATTCATCTTTCTTCCAACCAGAAAGAGCACTGTAAAATCTTACCTTCCTCAAGTCTCGCTTCTGTTGGTGGACGTGTGCTAACTAAGTTACCACACCAATGGAGGCAGGCAGGCTAAGGGAGTGTGTTTAAGAATGAAAGGAAATCTGGATGTGCGGAGGAGCTTGATTGGTTACTATTTCTCTTAGGACAAATGACTCAATCTTCCTGAGCCTGTTTCCTCCTCCGAAAAGAAGGTGTTATGCCTTTGTCACTACCATAGGAAGAAAAACTAAGGACGGAAGGAGGATATGAAAAAAAAATCACAACGTATAGAACTCATTTAGCACCGTGCCTGACACACAGAAAGAACTGAAGAAATGGTAGCTGCTATTAACATTATTATTATTACTGTTGATAGGCCAGAAATCAATTTATTGGAAATTCTTTGTAACTTTATAATGCCCTTTGGAAGGAGAGTTTTGTATTTTTTACATGTTTACTGTATATTTAGTACCCTCTATGGACTCTAATCTTACCCCCTTTTTTCCTGTTTCTTCCTAATTTGCATTACAAGACCTATCCTTCTCTTTTGCATCCAAAATGTAGTTGACTTGTCTAAGTTCCCTGAGGCCATGACCTTTAAGGAGTCTCTCTATGCACTTTGATCATATGGCATCCCTTCCGTGCCTTCTGTCTGCCCTGACAATTTTGCTTTCATCTGTCTTGTCTGGCCTTGTTAGACAGCCTCCCAGCATTCTCTGTCCTTCCCAGACTTCATCAAGCCTTCTTTGTGTTTCTCTTCTTTTGGATCAGGTAGTTCCTTTATTCCATGGATCCTTTAAAACAAAAGGGCTGCTGCTGTGATGTGAATGTATATGCCAGTTTGTTGTCATGTCAGCAAAGGAAGAGTATGTGTGATCCTGGTTTGGCCTGGTTCTGGCCAGTTCTCAGGCTAGGCTCTTCCTTGGTATAAAGAAAGAAATAAAATAAATTCCTAAGGTCCTGCATGCAGATTTTCTGCCTAATGTTCATTCTTCATACCTGCCCTAGTGTGTCCAGTGGGCTGATTAAAATTTCAGTGAACTGGTCTGTGGGATAGGTTCATGTATTTCTCAGAGCTCATCTTTTGAAAACTCTTTTCTGGCTGGTGAGATGG
The DNA here is from genome assembly GCA_902729485.2 of Mus minutoides. NCBI lineage: Eukaryota > Metazoa > Chordata > Mammalia > Rodentia > Muridae > Mus > Mus minutoides. The sequence goes on from LR753475.1 coordinate 228,275, forward strand.
CTCAGCGGGTTAGAGCACCCGACTGCTCTTCCGAAGGTGATGAGTTCAAATCCCAGCAACCACATGGTGGCTTACAACCACCGGTAACAAGATCTGACGCCCTCCTCTGGTGCGTCTGAAGTCAGCTACAGCGTACTTATAAAGAATAATAAGAAATGAATCCTTGGACCGGAGAGACCAACCAGAGAGAGCGAGGCTATCGGGAGCGAGCGGAGCCGAACGGGGATGGCCGGAACGAGCGGAGCCGATTGGAGGGAGCGAGCGGGGCCGGCTGAAACAAGCGGGGTCGTACGGGGGCGGCCGGGAGCGAGTGGGGCTGGCCGGAGCGAGCGGAGCCGGCGGGAGCAAGCTGGGTTGAGCGGAGTGAGCAGGGTTGAACGGAACAAGGGAGAAAAAAAATAAACAAAAAGGATGTATTTAAAATAAAAAAAGAAAACTCTTTTCTTCTGTATTAACTGTCATAAGAAACAATGGACTTGGAGTCACAGAAGCAGAGGCAGGAGAATTGCTGTGAGTTTAAGGTCAGTCTGTTCTATCTAGCAAGTTCCAGATGAGCCAGAGATATCTATATAGGGAGACACTGTCTCCAATAATATAATATAATAAAATAAAAATAAAATAGTAAGTAAATAAATAGAAGTGGTGTTCTCCATCACTACCACCCAGGACCTCAGCTCAGCTCCAAGTTCTAAATCTCACTTATGTCGGAAAAAGTCTCTGTGCTGCGCTCCGGTCAGCTTTGATGGCAAAGAACATTTTTCTCCATCACCACCTCCACTCTCAGTAATTGGCATCCTCACACATTTGCTTGCCTTGATGTCTCACAGGCAAACGCTGACTGGTTGATTATTTGCTCTGGTGATTGTAGCATGCCCTTGCTTGGATTTTGTCTCTAGGGTCTTTTTATTGAGAGTTTTTATATTAAACATACACTAAGTCCCAAGCTTGATTTTTAACTGATCCCACATGAAGGAAAGATTTTCAATTCATAACATATGAGGCACATCTGTTCTGCTTATTTGAATTCAGGCTGTACCATTCTTCTTATTATAATAGACCTGACTGTTGAGTATCAATATTTGTCTCTTTTAGTTCCATTGAACTTTCCCAAATGCTGCCCCCCATTTCTGGATCTTTTAAGCACACATCTTGGAGTCTATGAAACAGTGGAACATTTTCCTTTACTCCCTTCCCAAGGCTGCTGGTCTTGTGTCTTGGGCAGGCACTTGGAACATGAGAATTCCGGTCAGATGTGGCCAGTCATCATTTTAAAGCCTAGGTATGAGCTAGGCCTGTGGTACACACTCATGACTCCAGGACTTTGGGGGCTGAGGTAGGAAAAATTTGAGTTTAAGGCCAGTCTGGACTATGTAACCAGACCTTATCTTGAAACAAAAACAAACAACTATCAAAAACAGTCTAGGCATGAGGTATGCACAAGTCTTTGAGGCTGCCTCTCAAAGCCCCTTCTAGAACTTGTTTGCCAAGATAAGCTCTTTAGTTGATAGGAAAGACTTGTCTTATCTGAGTGTTTACCTGCACACTGGAACCAAAATGAGCTGAGTAAGGCCTTCTCTCCAGAACCTCCAGATGTGTCTGGATCAGAGGTTCATCTTTGATGTCAGGGCGCACTGGTGGTATCTGCTAACCAGCTACTATTTGTTCTTATTAACCAAATTAAAACTTGCATATCATCTACTCAAAAAAGAAATTTGTTCTGGGTGGTGGTAGCACACACCTTTATTCCCAGCACTTGGGAGGCAAAAGCAGGTGAGTTTGAGGCCAGCCTGGTCTACAGAGCTAGTTCCAGGAAAGCCAGGGCTACACTGACAAAGCCTGTATCATCAAACAAACAAACAGCAACAAAAGTTTGAGTGGATTCAAAGATTTTTGGCACAGACCCTTCTTACTCCGACTCCCATATGCTCTTGTGTGTAAGAGAGAAAGGTTTGTATCCGTTCTCTGGGGATGAATGAAAACTTGGGGTGTGCCCAAGGGCATGTGAACACTAGGGCACTCAAGCTAGACATATGATCTTGATCCCACCCTCTTGGCAGTGCTGGAGATGATGCCAGGCAGATCCCTCTACCACTGTACTACACTATCACAAGGCAACCTTTATGCTAGGATCTTATCTTCGACAACACATGGGAATCTTACAAGAGCCTACTGAGATTATTCTTCAGTATGTGTGTTGTCACAGTAGGGATTTATGTGGCAGTGGGGGTGGGGTCAAGATGGATCAGATAGCATATAACACAAAGGAAGTATATACTATTTATATAGTCTCTAAGTAGACGAGGTGATTCTAAGTAGGACTCAATAGATGATAAATAATAGGAGGATTCAAGTTGGAATCTTATTTGTTAGTGCAAACTAGGTTTACTTGTTCAATATCTTTGGGCCTTGGATAACTGCTCTTTTAACTACACACATTACTATTTCCTACTTTAGAGTTGTTATGAAGACAAAAGAGGATGGTGCAAATAAATCCCCAGCATGAGTTAAGTACTACCACAGACATGGCAGTCACAGCCGATGTACATCCAAGGCTCATTCCTCATGTCGGATCTTATGGCTACTAGCACACACTAGGCTCTCAAAACAGCTGACTTTATAGCACAGACCACATACAACACAATTCCACTTATATGAGAGATCTAGAATAAGTGAATTTCTAGCTAGAAAGCACATTAGCTGTTTCTAATAGTTGTTGGGAGAAGGGGTGAGGAATGAATGTTTAAAGCATATAGGAGTCTTTGGGGTCATGAAAATGTCCTTGAACTAGGTAGAGGTTATGCTGATACAACAATGTACTACTTCTACTGAATACCACTAAACTGTGCATTTGAAAATTGTTAAAGTAGTAAACTTTATATAAGTTTTATTTTACCACCATGAAACCACTGGCTTATATTAGCCCTTAGTTCTCGTCTCAGTTCCTCCTACTGGGCTGATAATCAGCTGCCCACTTATATTCTAGGGCATCCTGAAAAATCTGAGTTATACTCTAAGAAGATATCCAGCAAAATGTCTGGTACATAGCTCTCATCTCCTTCTCCCTGGTGGTATCTGGCTTTGCTAGCCTTCTGTTTGACCTGAACCTACAGAGGGAGAGGAGGAATAAGCAGAACAGAGTGGGGGGAGGCAGTAAAAACTATCAGCTTCAGAGCTGGAAAGATGCCTCAGGTAGACATAGAACTGTTCACGGACGCTTTGGGGCCAGCTAGCCTGTCAGATACAGATATTACAGTAGCCAACAACAACCAACCAACCAACCAAAGAGCCCGTCTTAAAGTGAAATGTGAAGACCGACACCAGAGGTTGCCCCCCCCAACACACAAGGGCACACATATACAGCACACATCCAAGCACACATCCACACACTATCCACACACAAAATCTTTAACCAAATAAAAAATAAAGCCCTATCAGTTTAGGCTTAGTTAAAAATTTGATGTCCAACTCCAAGTTGGTTATCTCTTAGGTTTCTTCATGCTGACCAGCCTAACTAGAAACTACATACAGCCTGGCTTCTGGAAAGAGTTGTTCTTTATTCTATGGCAGGGATCCTAAGGAGACCCATGGCATTTCTAAGCCCCCACTGTACCCTCCTTAACCAATCCCCCAGCACTCTAAATGCCAAGATTCTTGAGTTGCCACCAGGAATGTCCCTGGAGTAAAAAAAATTTTTTTGAGGGAGGCAGAGTAGGGGAGATTGAGCAATGGGCTCCCATCTAGGGTCTAGAGGATGACTGGAGCATTTGAAATGTGTTACCCAATAAAACTCTCTGCTAAGGCCCAAGACTGAAATAACTCAGCTGGGCTCTGGTCTCAGCAGGGCCCATTCATTAGCTAACACTTCTCATCTGTGATGGTTACAGACAGGTTTTTTCATGCCCCCTGAAATGGGCTTCAACATTGCAGCTGGCAGACAGCTGTGGCCTCACAGTGTTTACATTACCCAGACGAATGCAGTCTGTGCAGGAGACACAGAACGAATCTGATTTAGCTGTTGGAAAATGGGATTTTCAAAAGTTCCCTGCTTTTTCTCTCACCACCCCCCTCACCCCCCACCCTGGCCTGGGGAAGCAGAAAGACTGAAGGTTGAACAAAATAGGCATGGAGGGGGAAAAAGGGAGCCTCTTGTTTCTTGGGCTTGGGCTTGCCTTTCTTTGGACCATCTTTGTGTGACACCTCCAGGTGGTGGGAGCTGGATGGAGAGTATAGAATTAAGGGGGCTATGGCAGATCATCCCTCCTGAGCCGAGTCTTACTGGTCAACTCCAGCTCTCTGGGGACTCAGCGCAGACAGCAAAATACAGCTGGGCAAAGGCTGGTCAACAGTGGTCTAGTCATCCCCTTTACCTCTAGACATGAAGAGGACAGAAGGACTAGAATCCCCACAGACAGCTGGGGCCATGACCAACTGGTCCACGAAGTGGAAGTGGGTGCTGCTTGACTCTACTGTGGTATATAGGACCCGCTGCACTGTATCGCAGGGAACCTCCGTCAGGCCTAGGGACATTTGGCTTTATTTCATCATATCAGCAGTATTAACTAGGCCTGGTTTTTGTTTGTTTGTTTGTTTTTTCTTCTGCATCCCAGTCCTCTCCTCTTGTAGTTCCTTCTACCTGTACTAGGAAACATCCTCCTAACTGGTTCTCACTGCGTGCCTTCTTTCGCAAAGAGGTCCTCCCAGCTATTTAAAGTTCTGTTAGTCTATCGTATTCTGTCCCAGTAACCCACATTTCCTGAACATCATCAACTACATGCTAAAGCCTTTGTTTACTTATTAAAGATACAGGCAAACAACCAGACAAAAGCACTTCTCTCAGGGAACTCAGCTTGAAGGGAAGTAATAGAAGAAAACAGCAAACTACAGGAAAGTATGAAAACCACTAGGATTGGGTCCAAGGGATTAGTGGAGGTCAGAGGAAAACATCTAACATATCTAATATGTAGATAGAGGGGTGAAAAGAAGACTTCCACAGTGTGCGGTCCACCTGCCACTCACCTCCTTAAAATGCTACATTGCCACCACAATTTGTCACCAGTCGTTTTCAACCAAACACCCCAGACTTTCTTTTAAAAATTCTATTCCAGAAAGCGTAGTTCCCTCACACCATATACTTGTCCTCTTGTCCTTCCTCTTATGTAACCCTGGGTGTGTTGTGCTCCTGTCTGGGAGGCACCACATCTCCCCCTTGTCCTGCCTTCCTCCACTCCCATGCAGTGCCTAGAACAGTGTCTGTTAATTGGTGATTTAGTAAGCACATCTTTTACTATGGGACTGCTCTGACTTTCAAGAAGCACGAAAAAAGGACTTCACTGCCATAAGACAGGACCATCGGAAAATATGGGAATGCAGATGAAGGGGTTTCAAAATGTATTCCCCAACTTGCTCTTGACCTGGAAAGAGAATTTTGCTGATAATCAAGTGGAGGTTTGTGTTTCAACAGCTCCAGTTGGCGGAGACTTGGATATATTTTCCATTCTGATTTAAATATTTAGCCTGATTTGTTTGGGGCTTTGCCCCCCCCCCCCCCCCCGCTTTGTTTTGTTTTGGTCCCGGGCCTGCTGGTCAGAGCTAATTTGTACAGCTGCTTTTTCGTTTGGTTTCTTCCAAGAAAGAGAGAGGAAATAAGGTTGCCAGCAAATCTGCAGTTACCAAGGTTTCCCTAAGATGAATATTATTTTTCTCTTCTAATTCCACCAAATACAGTATAAAGAAAAGCATGTGACTATTCCACAAATTTAGTTATGCCAGAGGGTCAAATCCTGTACTCTGTCCACGTCCTGCTGTTGGGAGACATATAATGCTGATTTCCTAACCCACTATTTAGGAAAATTGTACTGTAGTTGCAGAATGGTAAATTCCCCTGATTTTGTGCTTAGATTCTCGGACTTGGCTCGTCCTGAGTTTCAGCAGAAATGTGAAAGGCACTGCTTTGGAGAGGCTAGGGAAATGGGAGAAGTCAGGCAGGAGAAATCTCAAGGAGTAGGTGTTTGGAGCATCAGCTTCTGTTTTATGCTCTGCCACTGGCATGCTCTGTGACACAGGCAAGTTACTTCTTACTGAACATCTTCCAGGGGGATCAGAGTGGCATATGCTCAAAAGCTCTTTCTAATAAAAAATGATTGGACCCTGTAAATTAGGGTTTGGGGTTTCTATAAAGGCTAGTCAAGCTAGGTGTAGCAACACATGCTTATAATCTCAGCACTAGGGAGGCAGGGACAGGAGGATCACAAGGTTAGAGCCAGCTTAGACTTTTAGTGAGACTCTGTCTTAAAATAGAAATTTAAGGAAAGTCCCAAAGGTTTGTGGGTATTAACAAGGCTTTCTCCCACTGATCTAGCCTTATGAGACATTTGTCCAAGTTCTTGGTTCTCTTTTTTTTGTTTGTTTGTTTGTTTGTTTGTTTGTTTTTCGAGACAGGGTTTCTCTGTGTTCCCCTGGCTGTCCTGGAACTCACTCTGTAGACCAGGCTGGCCTCGAACTCAGAAATCCGCCCGCCTCTGCCTCCCAAGTGCTGGGATTAAAGGCGTGCGCCACCACGCCCAGCGGTTCTCATTTTTATAGTCTGAGAAGAACTGTCTAAAGAGATTGTCCATGTTCTTACTGAAGTAGTAGCTGGTATGAGAGGCCAGGTTTTTAAAGCTTCATTGAGATATATGTTACACACCATGCAATCAATGTACCCTTTTAAAGTATGGAATTCAGTGGATTTTTTTTTTTTTGTATATTTTGAGTTGTGCAGCCATCACACAATCACTTCTAGAATATTCTCATTATCCTATAAGAACTTGCCTCATTTGGGTATCCCTGTCCCAGTCCTGAATCCCCCAGTCTTCCTCGTCCTAGGTAATCACCAATCTATTTTCTCTTTCTGTGGATGTACCTCTTCTTCCATTTCTCAGAACACAGTCATGTGATGTATTTGGTGATTATTTTTCACCCAGCATAATGAACAGATCTCTCCAGATTTTCCAAGGGATGGCTCCAGAAGGGCAGTAAAAGGCAAGGACAACAGAAGTCAAGATAAGACAGAAGCAAAGTGTGGGAGAGTACATTTGGGAGAGGTGATGAGGAGGACGGCGCAGATAAAATGGTGTGCATGGAAGGCTTCCATGCCTGAAGTGACGCTTCAAGAGAACCTTGAATGAAGTACAGGATTTAGGCACTCCAAGTTCTCTGACAACTCAAAACCTCACGTATCATTGATCTTTATTCTAATTCAAAGGCATGCTGCTCCCTTGTGCCTGAGCAGACAATTCACATGACCTCCCAGCTCATTTGGCAGCACTTGGAGAGAAATCTGGCCTTGCAATCAGACTAAATGATGTGTTACCCTACACTTAATCTCCACCATCCATCAAAATCCAAGGGCCTTGGCCTCAGCCCCCGACAAGAGGCCCACAGTACCTGGGTAGGATTTCATTCAGGGAATGAATGCAAAGCCCCTAATTCTCCATCCATCTCAGCCCTCTGTAAACAGTTAAAGACTGCAGCCAACAGCAAAAAGAACTGCCAACCCAAATGAAAGCAGTGAGTCAGCAAAAGAAAGACAGATGGCAATGCATCAACTGTAGCACAGACAGCAAGAAGCACACAACTGTAGCAGACAGCAAGACGCACACAACTGTAGCACAGACAGCAAGAAGCACACAGCTGTAGCACAGACAGCAAGAAGCACACAACTGTAGCACAGACAGCAAGAAGCACACCCTCCTTAGCTCTGACCATATTGCCTCTCCTCGATTTCAGGTGACCTGCTGCTCACATAGAGGCCCTGAGAACTGCACTATAGGTGAAAAGGAAGCAGCCGCTGTGTGCACACTGTGTGCAGCCGTACCAATGCTCTAAAACACTCTCCAGGCTGTCCAGGCAGAGGGATGCAAGGAAGACATTGGTCAGGCTTTCTCACATCTATGCCACAGGGCCATTTCCTCTGATGGTCTTTTTCTCAAGGTGTCCTGATTTGTTTACCCATACTTAACTGATTCCACAATACAGTTTATGGGCAGACCATTTTCACTCTAACTTTTGGCCCATTCCTTTCCATCATTTACAACACCTAAAAATTTAGGAATGTTAAGAAGTTGAAACTAGGTCTATAAAACAATAATTTGAGGGGAGATGGTTGGAAATTTCCATGTCTATGATGATGAATCCCCAGGACCATGTTTTCTAAAACATCAGAAGTGTTCATCAAGTGTTTGTACAATGAAAGAAAGAATGGTGAATGAAACCCCTCACATAAAATATGATCTGGATACTGGAGATAGACTAGCATAAGCCCATTATCCTTTCTCAGCATCCCTGGGGACTAAGTTTCTTAGGAAGTAAATTAAGAGTGAATAAGACAAATCTTACTCACAAGTTTGATGTTTGTCTTGAGAAATAGTCTAGCTTGGGGTGGAGGTGTAGGCTGAGAAGTGGCAGGAGCCAGCCCTAATGCTGACGGTAGTCTGTGATTTTTTTCTATGCCTCTTTTTCACTTCAGCCTGCATTCTGCTTTCTTTGGATCTGATTGCTAACCACAGAAGTTTCCAGAAGAAAACCTAGGGCAACCATGCACGGGTGTTGCAAATTTCACAGACTACTATTTCAGTTCACATTTTACCCCCCCCCCCCCCCGACCCAAGTTATAAAAGCCTACAGGATCAGTAGTGGATGAGAGAAAGGAGCTGGGCAAAGAATAGCCCGACAAAGGTGTTTCAGATGAGACTGGAGACAAGAGAAGTAGAAGGGATGAAGCCTTTTCACCCTCACTTCAGAGAAGGCCCCCCACGCAGGAAAAGTGCTTTGAAATAGTAAAGCCACAAGGCAGTCTACAGTCTGTCACTGTAGTTGGTACCATGTCCAGTAGGCTCATTCCTGACTATGCATCCTTTGGACTGGAATTGACCAGAACTCTGATAAAGGGCAGGGATGAAAGAGGGCATCTCACCAAGGGATAGCCATTGGGATGATATCTTGAAAGGACTTTGATTATTTTCTTTTTTTTGTTTTTTTAAGATTTATTTTATTTATTATATGTAAATACACTGTAGCTGTCTTCAGACACTCCAGAAGAGGGAGCCAGATCTCGCTATGGATGGTTGTGAGCCACCATGTGGATGCTGGGATTTGAACTTATCACCTTCGGAAGAGCAGTCGGGTGCTCTTACCCGCTGAGCCATCTCACCAGCCCCTGATTATTTTCTAAAAACCAACCAAAGAAAGCCACCCAGTGGGGTAACTCATGCCTATAATCCCAAAACTCAAGAGGCTGAGCTAAGAGGATTGCCATGAATTCAGTAACATCCTGGATTGAAGGATAGCCTGGGCTATAGAGACACTATGTTTAAAACCAACCAACCAAACAAACAAACAACAAAAACAGCAAACAAACAAATGAATCCACAAACCAAACCTCAGATAGACCTTCAGATTGTGATGGGAACCTCTTTGTTGTAACTGAATGCCAGCTCATGACTGGGCCATCGGCTCTGCCTGCCAATTTCCACCAGAAGTCCTACTTTGGATGTCAAATTCCATGTTAGGTACTTAGAGATACAATTATGAATCAGACATTGTTGCTGCCCTTAAGGAATTCATAGTGTGATAGGGAAGGGAGCGACTGGCAGATCACTAATTATAACCCAGGGTGATAGGAGCTTGAAGGTACTGGGGGAGGCCAGCACTTAAATCACTGGAGAATCAGTGAAGGCTTCCTAAAAGACATGATGCATGCACCAAAGAATGAGTAGGAGTTAGCCAAGTGAGGAGGGACTGGGGAAAGGACACTCCACACAGATGGTTTTGTGGGAGTGAGCGTTGCAAAAGATTTATAAAGTACATACCCAAATGGAAAGTTGATCAATACAAACAATAGCTGATCCTTGGGAAGACCATGAGCATAAGTGAAAGTTAGCAAGTTTATTTAAAGAACAGCTCACTAAAGAGTAAAAACAAAACAAAACAAAACAAAACAAAACCCAATAGTGGAAAAGGGAGAGAGACAAAGAGAATGTAGGAAAACTGCAGGAGAATGTTAAATATTCTTAATAGTTGTGTAAGAGCATAAATTATAAGTAACAGATAATTTATATGCCAAGACATTTAGAATCTAGATGGATACCATGAAAATTGACAAAATTGGAGAACAAACACATATAGAACTGAAGATGCACATGTCTCTTGCATGTGCACACACACATAGACTTTTGGTAAATTATATAATGTTCAAGAGCACACAACGACCCCATTCAACACGTTGTCTTAGAGCACTGGAAGCACTGAGAAGCTTGTACCGGACTTCTCAAAGTTATTATGACCCCATCTGAAACTGGAGGACAGACAGAAAGGCAATACTGTACAGAACTTCCAAATATACAACACATCAATCTTACATTTTTGAAAGAAGAAAACATCAAGTAGGATTTTAGTCAAATATGGTAAATCCCTGAAATATAATGCTGATTCTCCACTAGAAAATGTATCAATACAATTCACTAATTTGCATATTAAAGGGGAAAAGTATATTATCATTTTTATAAATGGACTTCAATGTATTTGAGAAAGCTGATCAACTATTTGTTCCCAGTGCTAAGCATGCCTGTAAATCCGGCAATTGGGAAGATGAGCAGGGAGGATTTCAAGTTCAAGTCTAGCCTGGTATCTATCTATCTATCTATCTATCTATCTATCTATCTATCTATCTATCTATATACACTAAACTTGAGGTTAGCCTGGGCTACATAGCAAGTCCTGTCTCAAAAACCTAAAAGTGAAGAATTGAGGTCTCCAAAGGGAAGGGGAACTCCACAGGAAGACCAACAGGGTCAACTAACCCGGACCCTCGAGTCTCTCAGAGTCTGAACCACCAACCAAAGAGCATACACTGGCTGGACCTAGGCCTCCCCACACATATCTAGTAGATGTACAGCTTGATCTTCATGTGGGTCCTGAACAAGTGGAGCCAGGACTATCCTAAAAGCTGTTGCCTGTCTGTGGGATATGTTCTTCTAGCTGGGCTGCCTTGTCTGGCCTCAGTGGGAGAGGAAGCACCTAGCCTCGCAAACACCTGAGGTGCCAGGGTAGGAGGATTCAGGGGAGGGACACCCACTTAGAAGAGAAGGGGAGGGGAAAGAATTGTTGAAGGGGGTGACTGGGAGGACGGGTAGTGAGTGCGATGTAATGTGAATACCTAATAAAATAAAATAAATAAAACCAACCAACCAAAATTTAAAAGACAAAAAAAGGACAAAATAAAAATAAAAAACCTTCTGAGATGCCCTGGTCTACAGAGCGAGTTCTAGGACAGCCAATACTACACAGATAAACCCTGTCTCAAAAGACAAACAAACAAACAAATGAACAACAGAAATACCTTTGGAGAAATTAGGAATTAAGGGCATAATGTTTTAATTTGAGTATCTCACAAATCTATAGAAAACTCCATCCTTAAAGGTTAAACAATCATTGTAGATTGGATACCAGTCTCTGAAGCTAGAGAGTGGACGTTTCAATCTTTGAGTACCTTCTGGCTTTGTGACCATGGACAAGATTCTTAGCTTCTCTGTCCCTCAATTTCCTCATCTTAATTTTAGAAAAGGATTAAAAATTTATTTGCTAGGTTTTGTTCCCTCCCTTAAAGCTAAGAGCAAGACATGAAGAAACCATGATGAGACTTGGGACTTTCTATGTGAACCTGAAACTTAACAATAGAAAGCACAAATGTGCCTCTAGTTCCAGGCCCTCAGGAGACTGAAGCTGGAGCTTTATTTGTGTCCAGGATTCTGAAGCCAGCCTGGGAAAGATAGTCTTTCCTTCTCTCAAAAATAGTAAAACAACATCCTCCAACAAGATAGGAATGTCACATTCCACTGTAGTCCCACTAGTCAAGGTTTTACAAGAATGAAATCCTCAGTAGGAGACAATAGAACAAACAAGAGAATGAATAGGACCCGAGGGGAAGGAACACATTCCTTAATATTTATAGACAATGTAATGATCTATCTATCCGGGAATTATATCTCCCTTGGTCAGGAAGTAAGAGAAAAGACATTGCACTGGTAATGAAATTCATATTTTCTTCTAGACATTTTTGTAAATTCTACCAATTGAATGCTGAGTCTGTCATCATCCCCGTATGTCTACCCTCCTTTAGGAAATATTAATTTGCTTGCTTTCTATGCATGTGTTTGGTAAGTTGTGTGTACAAGGTCAGAGGGTAACTTCTGAGGGTCTGTTCTTTCCTTCAACCATATAGGTGGTGGGGACCAAACTCAGATCATCAGGCTTGGCTCCCCTATTGCGCTGTGAGTCCTATTTTTTATGTGAGTAGCACTACCATTTTTAAAACTAGCTAAACTTGAGACTTTGAGACCCCTTTTGGGTCCTTCTTTCTCATTTATCTCCCATATATAATTACCCACTCTGGCCAGTTACTTTTCCATGAAAAATATTTCTCATGGATTTTCTCTTCTCACTGCCATATCTCTAGTCCAGGCCCATGTTGATTCATCTCCAAAACAACGGGATGCCCTGAAATCCCTTTCCAAGCCACTAAGTATGTCTGTGACAGGGTGATCTTGTTCTGAAACCACAACCTTCAAACCATCTTCTTGTTCACAAATATCCAGTGCTTTCTCCCTTGTTATTATATCCTTAGGTATGATAACCATTCACCATGTAGATGTACCCAGTCCAATGAAATTTATCTTCTCTGTTACCCCAGGAGAGTCTGTCTACTTTAGCAAATCCAATATCATAACCCACTTCGCTGAGTTCAGTGACTTGTACTAACTTATCCTTCTCCAGTGTCTCCAAATCTACTCTATCCTTTAATGGAGACTGGATTTCTTGTCAATTACTGTCCTCCAATTCCCTATATAGCTGAGGATGACCTTTGGACTTTTGATCCTGCTGCTTCCATCTCCCCAGGGCTGAGATCACAGGCTTGCACCATCAAGCCTGGTTTATGATCTAACCTAGGGCTTAACCCATGTTAGGCATTTTACTGACTACATGCCTACCTTTAAGCTTGTTAACAGAACCATTTGTTGAGTCCTTCACTATATGCATGACACCATGCTTCTTTAATCTGTTCAATAATAATATATTAGTATTCGTTAACTCTCAACTCTACGAATCAACTACAATGATTTTCTCAACGTTTATGTTGATGATGATGTCAGGTCCAACCCCAGAGCACATGCTCCCCAGAACTGCTCTGTTATGATGCTCTAGACTTCTCTCAGCCATATCTGTTCTCCCCATCACCTCTTCAATCCCTGCTAGCACCCATTCCTTGTGTCCTGTGTCTGAGCTTAGCTCCCAGAAAAACTGTAAATATCTAGAGGTTATGGTGACACCTCAGGTTTCTCTGTCCCCCAGTCCCCCCAGCATAGACAGGCCCATGAGGGGAATGCTTTGCTAATACCTGAAGTAGAGGAGATGAAGCTAAATATATGGCTGTTTGTCCTTAGTATCCTGTCTATAGAAATGAAGAACTCAGAATTCTGGAGGCTGAAGAGATGGTTCAGTATGTAAGAGAGCTTCTTGTGCAAGCATGAGGACCTAAATTGGAGTTCCACTACCCAGTTAAAAACATCTTTTAACACCAGGACATTGGTGGGGGTGGGGGTTGCTAGAGACAGGAGGATAGGTAGGAATTGCTGGCTACCAGCCTAGCCTCAAGGTTCAATGAGAGATCCCATCTTGAAAAAATAAAGTAGAGAATGATAGAGGAGGCTATCTGATGTGCTCCTCTGGCCTTTGCATGCACCCCCCCCACACACAAATGTGCATATAAACCTTGCACTTGTGGGGTGGAGGCAGGGGCAGCTGGATGAATAAATTAACACAAGCCTTCCCCTTCCAAAGTCTGGGTTTCATTCTAGGAATAGAAAGGAGGAGTAGAATTAGCAAATTTCCCAAGATGCCTCCCTTCCCCAATCATTCCCTTATGATCAGGCTTTTCTCTGCCTAGCTTAGGTCAATGTTGCATGACGAATCTTCCCTTTACATAAGGATTGGATCAGGCTGGGTTTTGTTAGCATGTTCAAATGGAGCCAAATCTGTCAACTTACAATTGTACAAAATTGGCCTCCTGGGACTCTCTCAGAACGGAGCCAAAGGCAAGCTAATAGTCATCCTACCTACCTCATAGGGTCAGGGCAAGAGGCAAGTGAGGTAATGGGCAGGAGCACATTTTAGAAAGTATCAATGAGAAGCACATTGGATTTTTGGCCCCAAGTGGACCAACAGGAGCTCATGGGCAATGTGAAGGCCTTGCTTGGCCAGGTGAAAGATGGGGCTCTTTTGTGACTCTTGGATTTGCCATTTTGCAGTGGTCGTTAGCCTTGCTTTCCAGCAATTCTTGGGAAAATTCATTTTATTATGAGACTGTGGACACTGTATCAAAATTTATCCAAGACTTCTCATTTTCTTTCTAAAGTTATACTTACCCTAACCAATCTACGATACTCTGAGGGACTTGTGAAAGATAAGCTGATTTTTCTTTCTTTTAGTTCATTAAAGAGACTGTATTTTTGTTGGTAGCTTAGATTTAAATGTCAACAACCCTCCCAATCAAAAGTAAGTACTATGGAGAACAATCACACTAGCACATTAGCACTTGCTGTCTTCCATGGGGGATCTGCCAGTGGATGCTACTCAACAGATATGAAATGGCCTTCTTGGAGAACATTTAAATGCCCCATATTTCAAGTGCTAGAATGTTTGAGAGAATTTAGAAGTCCGGGCTCAAAGAAAGTTAAGAGTCAGAAAAGAGAAGTTTTTTTTTTTTTTTTTTTTTTTTTTTTTTTGTGAGAGGATACAGGTTTTGGTTCAAAAGATTCCAATTCTGAAGAAGAAGGACTTTGAGGGTAGCCAGGGGAGAGTGAGCACAGTCTGGATGGAGAAGAGGAAAGGGTGCCGACTGTGCAGGGATCTTGGCCAAAGAGCCTTGGATCAAGAGAAGAACTGAGCTTGTATAGGTAGCCAAAGGTATTCGAACCAGGGAATTGAACAAGATTTATTGCCTAACTTGGCACAGACTAGACAGAGTTTGTCTTTGGGTCTGTTTTATGTGTTGGGCATGCACACTTATCTCCTTACAGTTGAAGCCTTCAGATAGTGACCCACAACCCTCAGCAAAATAGGGTCAAGATGTTGCTGATGGTGTCTGGAGTGTGCCCAGAACCTAGTGAGCAAAGTTACAATACACCTAGGCCTGCAAAGTAGATGAACAGGCAGGAAAGATCAGCTCCTGGGCCACTGGCTAGCTCATCTGCATTTAAACACATTGTACTCAGCAGAGTTGGTGGTTGGCCAGCACAATCATCATCGTATCCATCCTGTGGCCTGCTGGGCCACCAGCTCCCGTGTACTGTGTTCTACTGATCCACTTTTGGTTCCAGATACTCTCCTGGTGAGCTGCCGCCTTGAACTGAGGAGAGAGAGAGAGAGAGAGAGAGAGAGAGAGAGAGAGAGAGAGAGAGAGAGAGAGAGAGAGAACACTCGTGTGTATGTGTCTGGAGGAGTCCTGGGTGGCCTCAGCTTCCCAGACTGCAGTTTCAGGGCGAGCCTGTGCCTCTGAACTTTGCTCTATTAGTTCACACTGCAGGGGGAGATTAGACTAGTTCCCTGCTGGTTCTGTCCCATACACCCCGTTATGATAGGCAGTGAAGCAAATCATTTGGGCTCTTGCCTGGCCTTAATGGGATAGAAAGGGCTTGAAAGGAACATCCAAGTATGTGCTTACTGTTTAGTTTTCCTGGAAAAATAATTTCTCTGGCAGGCTTAAGAGGGTGAATTTGCCTTTAGAAAAGGATTGTGTCATATACACACCCTTGTGACCTCCTACCATGTCCATGGCTGAAAAGCTTGCATTCAGGGGAAAGAGTAAGCAAACGTCTGCTAGAAGTAGCTTTTCATTTTTATTCAAGAAAAACAAATGTGTAAAGGAGAGAGAGAGAGAGAGAGAGAGAGAGAGAGAGAGAGAGAGAGAGAGAACCATTGGGTGTCTCTCTTTGGGGGCAATTTTAGCAATCCATCAAAATTTAGATTTTTTTAAAAATTATAGTATGAAGTAGAAATTGGGTGTGAATGTTCAGTGTTATGGTTTTGAGCTAAAAGTGGAATTAATGGGATTAAGACTCTTGAGTAGTTAAAACAGGGCAAAGGAATAAAAGGAAGAATGAGATGCTGACAAGATATGGCTGACTTAAGACATCATTCCTGAAACCATGTCCTATGAAGTCATGCAGCTAAAGGGAGAAGATGGGGAAAATCTTGCAAAGGTAAAAATGTCCACATGAACGACAACCACAATTAAGTCAAAACCAAACCCACAATGAACCCTAGATGTTTCTAGCAGTGCTTGCCGGTGTTACATTGTGCTACATAACTGCAGCCTTAGTGCTGAATACACACAGCATGTGCTCCTTATACTGCCACACTATGCAATGGCAACTGATGCTCCTTCAAACGCCTTGGCTCTTGTGTATTACATATTGCAGTAATCTGGTTGTTGAAGATGCTCTCTATCCTGTAGTAACAAATATTCAGCTAACATTTTAGTCTTCAGGTACAAATAAATAAACATATTCGTCTTACTAACATACAGATTTCCTTTTATTTTTAATAAATGGTAAATTTCTATGTATACCAAGCAATTATTTTAAAAATAAGTGTCTTTGTGATTTATTATCAAAAAGTACTCAATTGGTATACTGTGAGAGTGAGTGTTAAATTTGCAACTTGAAAAAAGGTACAGTTACCTGGAAGATGGGCCTTTTGGGCATATCTAAGGGAAATTTTCCTGATTTTGTTGACTGAGGTGAGGAGACCTGCCCACAGTGTGTGGCACTATTCCCTAGACTGTATAAGCAAACTGAGCACTAGCATAGATGAGTTCATTGTTCTCTTCTGACTGCAGATATAATGTGGATAGTTGTTTCAAGTTTCTGATACTTTGCCTTCCCTGCCATAGTGGACTGTAACCTGGAACTGTGAGCTGAAATGAGCCCTTTCCCACTTAAGTTGCTTCTGTCACGATATCTTACCATAGCAACAGGAAAATAAACTAAGATCTATACCTATAACATCTGAGTCATGTAAAAACTTCATGTGTGAAATCAGATCATGAGTAGAAAAGACACTCTAGGTGCAAGGAGTTACAAAACCATTTATGCCATGGCTTTTCAAAAATAATTTAAAAAAGATATTGCCACTCTGTTCAAACACAGAATCCTGGTATGCATAACATGTATATACAGTGGTGCTGCACTGGTTAAAATAGAGGTGGGGACCCTCTCTACTCATCCTTGCTTTTTACTGTGTAAGCTAAAA
>LR753475.1:250620-252939 GCA_902729485.2 Mus minutoides
TGGGGGGGGGGTAGGGGGTTGAGGGGATGGCTTTTTGGTTTCGTACTGAGTGACAGGTCAATGGGGTCCACTGCTTACTTGAGACTCAAACATCACTGAAATGTATCCTGGGCTTAATTTAGATGCAGTGCAGGCAACTTAAGGTCAGTGTGTAGCTTTGTAGGTCTTTGAGCATTCAAGGTTTCCCAGAGCGCTGGTTCTTATCTGAGAATGTTTCTGCTAACTCTGTCACCAGCTGATAGGGCTGTTTCGGTGGGTGTTCAGTTCTTCAGTTATTTTTTTAAAAGCCATTTCTGAGAAATCCAAGCCCATATCAGGAATGATAATGGGATGGCTACCTCCCAAGATTTGCAAGCTGTGTAGCATTTTGCTGCAAATAGATAAATAAATTAATAAATTAATTAATTAATAAGGAATCTGATCCACTTTGTTGCTACTGTTAATTGTATCATTGCTTTTAGTTTTTTGTTTGTTTGTTTGTTTTCTTCACACATTTATAGCTCAATCCTAGATCTGGTTTCCCAAGTCTCATTTCTCGGCCAATCCCCTCCCATTTGCAGGAAGGCATCTGACTTCTGAGTTTGCCATTTGAATTTGTCCAGGTGCTGGCATTTAGGGCAGGTTTTCATATTCAAAGCTACATATGGTTTAGAAATCGGACACCCTCACGAAAGACTGCAACAGGCAGCAACTATCAGGAGGGGCAGGGAGTGGGAACTCCCATGAGAGCCTGTGGCCTGTGGCCTTGAACTTCAGAAAATTTCTGGCATCTTACCTTTTGTGTGTATGTCTTCTCAGGCCTTTAAGTAGTATCATTAGTGAGTCTTCCATCCCTCCCCTCAGAACAGTGCTGACACTGGAGCTCCAGCCATTTCTGCAGCTACCTATGGCAGTATGGCTATAAACTTGGGAGCTAGTTAGACAAATACTCAAGTGATTCTTATTATTAGGGCAAATTCAGAAAGCCTGGGCAATTTCTTTTCATCCAGATGTCCAACAGACAATATGATTAAAATCATAGTCGTTTGAAAAGCCACTTGTCTTAAAACCTGTACTGAATGAGGTGGATCTACATTTATTCACATGGAACATTCTCTGAGAAGGCTTGTGAAATGAGAAACCAGTGAGCTGCCAACATCACAATGCAAGCTCACTTCACCGACATCTGTAGAGCCAGCTTTCAGGATGAGGGGATGCTCTGTTTCTTCTGTAAAGCACATTGATTGATACCCACAACATGTAGGATGGGGTTGGATGTCTAGCTGATGAAGACATCCTTTCTATCTTAACTGTTTTTACTGAACTGACAATTCTCCGAACTGCATAGATACAAGAGAGCTTGTTCCAGGTAAAAACATTCAAAGAATGAACCCATTTAGCTGCAAAAAACCCTCACAAATATACATATGGATCCATAAATACAAATACAATTTCAAGAATACAAGGAGTAGTTGTGTTAGGGAAAGTACCAGGTGTCTCTGGTAAGAAGATTCCTTCTGTGCCTTTTTGTTCAGTTCTAACTTTGTATAGCAGTCATATTCTTTTTCCTCTTAATTTTTATTTTAAAATTTTCAAAGAGATTGAAAAAGGCACATAAGATTTCATAGCCAATTTTCCACACACATTAGGTGCACAGTTAGGTTTCTATTGATTTTCATTACACATATATGCATGCTTTTTGTTGAGCTACTTGCAAGGCACATGTGCAATGAGACACATTTAAATTTTCTTTCTTTTTTTTTTTTGGTTTTTCGAGACGGGGTTTCTCTGTGTGTGATGGTTTGTATATTCTTGCAACAGGGAGTGGCACCATTTGGAATAGGTGTGACCTGGTTGGAGTAGGTCACTGTGGGTGTGGCTTAATACTCTCACCCTTGGTGCCTGGAAATCAGTCTTCTACTAGCAGCCTTTGGATGAAGATGTAGAACGCTCAGCTCCTCCTGCACCATACCTGCCTGGATGTTGCCATGTTCCCACCTTGATGGTAATGGACTGAACCTCTGAATCTGTAAGCCAGCCCCAATTAAATGTTGTTTTTTATAAGAATTGCCCTGGTCATGGTGCCTGTTCACATCAGTAAAACCCTAACTAAGACACTGTGTATCCCTGGCTGTCCTGAAACTCACTTTGTAGACCAGGCTGGCCTCGAACTCAGAAATCCGCCTGCCTCTGCCTCCCAAGTGCTGGGATTAAAGGCGTTTGCCATGACTTCCTGGCCACATTTAAATTTTCTGAACTGAGTCCAACAACAACTGTCTCCTTTCTAACCACAACCATTCTCCTACCTGAGAAAATAAGCAGAAGTCTCCCCATAGCATT
>LR753475.1:253039-355094 GCA_902729485.2 Mus minutoides
GAGGGAGGGGGCAAACACTGACTTTTTAAAGAGCTCACTTTGGTTGTCTTAGAGCACACCTTAAGTACTGGATGTACCAATTCACTTATGGCATAAAGAAAGTTAAAGATATGACTGAGTGGTAGAATGGTTTGTCTAGCATAAACAAGGCCCTGGGCTCCATTCACAGAACTGTGATAAATGATTGCTAACAGTAATAAAAGAAACCAGATCCTTTCTTATATAAACAGCAACCTTTGAATGAGCTCATCTCCCACCATGCCCAGCAGTGTTACTCACCTTCCTGGCTCCTGGGCCAGCTCTTTTAATCAGCCTCCTTGTCTTTCACCCTCCATATTTGGTCAGTTTCCAAGTTCTTTATCTTATCCTCTGACCTGCCTTGTGATTTTATGACTTCTCTGGTCCCCCATACACCAACCATGGGCCAGGCCTTCAATGCCTCCTCTCTAAAGCATTGTAACTCCTTCTTTACCCAAACCTTGCCATGAGTATCTGCTGTGAATACAGAGGAAACAGTGACTTAGCTGGTGACAGATGTCTACTTAGATCAAGTGGCCTTGGATAAATCATTGTGTTTAGAGTGAATTTTACTTTCTTCTCTGTAAAATGAACTATTTCCTTCTTGCGTCTGGTCAGCACATTCTCCAAAAGCTGCCACCTCTTTTCAAAGTCACTCAAAATCCTGCCCTTTCTTCCTTCATCATTTACATGAGCATATGCTGATTACACACAACAAAGAATTTCATTATGACATTTTCACGTGTGTGTATAACAGCACACGTTGATCATATTTGTTAATGTACAGTCACATACCAATATTCTACCCTCTCTTTGGCTTTCAGATTACTGAAAAGATGGATCCCATGAAATTGAAATCTTTCAGGAATCTCATGCTGAGAGAAGGAAAAAGGTTGAGAGACTGGTGCCTGTCAGTCAAAGCAAGAGCTAATTTCCTAGAAATAGAGTTTACACATTTCTATATACATTTAGTCCAATACGTGAGGGACAATGGTGGGTTGAAATGGAACCACATGTTGCCCTGGGCTGCTTAGCTATGTATTACCTCTGGCCCTCTATTTAAACCTAAAGCTAGCATCAGAACTCTGAATATAAGCTTAGGGGTGGGGCACAGGGCCTCTTCCTTCCTCCTTTTCCTCTTTCTCACCATCATTTATTTAACCTGGCTTATTAGGCTTGGAGTTGGGGTCGGGGAAACAGGCTCTGACCTGAACGCCGCTTCTCACTCCCTTCTCTCACTCCTCTTCCCGCTACTCAGACCTCTCTCCTCTTTCCAAATCATCCGCCTTCCACATTTTATCTTTTCTTTTTGGATTTGAGCAAGAATACGCCTTTCTTTTTTTTTTATTAGATATTTTCTTTCATTTACATTTCAAATGCTATCCCGAATGTCCCCTATACCCTACCCCCGCCCTGCTCCCCAACTCACTCACACCCACTTCCTGGCCCTGGCATTCCCCTGTACTGGGGCATATGATCTTTGCAAGACCAAGGGCCTCTCCTCTCATTGATGGCTGACTAGGCCATCCTCTGCTACATAAAGAACATGCCTTTCTGAGCCTTGCTTTTGTTGCTTAAACAATCATAATCAGTTCCACATATTTTTCTACGAATGCTCTTTCATTTTCTGCAATGGTTGAATACTACCCTATTGTATACAAGCCATGTCTTTACCCAGACATCTGCTAAGGGGCACCCAGGCTGAGTCTACAGTTCAGTTTTCCGGTCTCAGCTACAGCCCCTCTTCCTCCACAAAGTCTTCCCACGTACAGTAACACCCCCCTTTCTGCTTTTCCATGGCCTCTGTGGCCTCCAGGAGATGACTTAGCAAAGAGTAGTTTTATTGCTATCCGACATTTACATTCCCGTCTTATCTTCTGTTGGAATAGCCAAAATCCTTAAGAGCAGAGGCCATGTAGTGCTCTTCCACCTAGAGTTCCCAGAGCTAGGGCTTTGCTGAACACACAGGGCTGAGAAATCTCACTTGACTGACCGTGAGAAACTGGGCTTTAGTATCCTTGCACTTGACAGAGAGATGAGAGAGGATCTTCTTATTATTTCCCACTCTGCTAAGACTATCCCCCCCAATTATAGGAACTGTTCTGATTTTTACTATCTTAGGGTACAACCTAGTATGTGCCTTAGTGCTTTGAATGTGTATTCCTCATGATTCCAATTTAACAAGTGAAGAAATGGCCTCAGGAAGGGCAAGTTGCTTGTCTACAGAAACCCAGCTATTGACCTTTGAAGCTGTATTCTATCTCAAAACACCACCCAGATTCTTTTCCTTCTGTCTCTGGAGTCACAGGGAACAACACTTCATGAAAGAAAGACAGTGCTACTGTCAGAGTAGCTGGGGTTTGGAAAAAATGTATCCTAGTTGTCCACTTTAGGAAAAAGAACGTTAACCAACAGAGTCAACTAACCTGGACCCTTGGGGCTTTCAGAGTCTGAACCACCAACCAAAGAGCATACATGGGCTGGATCTAGGCCTCCTCACACATATGTACCAGATGTACAGGTTGGTCTTCATGTGGGTCCTGAACAACTGAAGCAGTGATATCCCTAAAGCTCTTGCCTGTCTGTGGGATATGTTATTCTTCTAGCTCGTATGCCTTGTCTGGCCTCAGTGGGAGAGGATGTGCGCCTAGTCCTGCAGAAACTTGATGTGCCAGGGTTGAGGGGATACCAGGGGGGCCCCACCTGCTTAGAGGAGAAGGGGAAGAGAAAGGATAGTGGGAGGCGTGTGACCTGGAGGTGGGGCAATGAGCAAGATGTAAAGTGAATAAATAAATTTAAAAATAATTTAAAAAGAAAAAAAAGAAAAGAACAAAAGGAAAAAAAGAAAAGAAAAGAAAAGAAAAGAAAAGAAAAGAAAAGAAAAGAAAAGAAAAGAAAAGAAAAGAAGAGAAGAATCTTTCTATGAATCTGTCTCCTCTCAGATTTGAGTTCCAGAGACAGGAAGTGTCTGCAGGAGAATGAAGCTAAGCAGTTCATCCAGGAAATGGATTTAGGCTCTCTGTCTCTTTCTCAAAGGCCTTAAACTGATCATCTATTTAAGTTAATGGGAACTCCCATAGCATCCCCTCAGGAGTAGGGGGAGAACAAGGAAAGAAACAAGAACATAAAAAAGCATGCTAAGTAAGCAGGGGAAAGAATGGGAGATTAGATGACAAATATGAGTTCCAGGGGACTGAACTTAGATTCTTAAGTAGCACCCCATTAGTTGGGCACTGACTCACTTGCATGTTTATGATAATGAGAGAGAGAGAGAGAGAGAGAGAGAGAGAGAGAGAGAGAGTTCAATCTTTGCATTTCAATAAAGAACAGACCAAAGTCAAAGTCAAAACTGCCTGCTTCTCAGCAGCCACTTCATCACCCCCATGTCACATTTCCCAGCTGGAGGGCAATAATTGTATGGCCACATCTGGCCCCATCTGGGAAACACCAGGGTCTTCCTGAATCGTCATATACCATGATGGCTGCCAAAGCATAAGGTGACCTAAGCAGAGACTTCACACAAGCCATGTGCACAGTCATAAAACCCCAAGAGAATGTGGCAACAGACACAGAGCCACCTGCCTGCCAAATTTCCAAAAGGAAGAAGGAACTTGCTGCATCTGTATTTGCTCCAGGATTGGAAAAATGTATCTCAGTCACTGGAGCTGGTGTGTGTGTGTGTGTGTGTGTGTGTGTGTGTGTGTGTGTGTGTCTTCACAGGAGAAGTGCTATTTATGTATACACTGCCAATGGCCTGATGCATATAAATGTCTTTATGTCACTACCATTCTACACTTATTTTACCAAATTGCCTGGCAATTTACTCCACTTTTTTGAAAACATCAGAAGGATCTGTGGCCCCATCAGTGTTTCCCATCTTCACATATAACTTAGAGAGGAAAAGAAATCTGCACACAAAGTTCTCACCCTGGTGATACATTCTCAGTCATTCTCTTTCTCTTTCTTTCTTTCTTTCTTTCTTTCTTTCTTTCTTTCTTTCTTTCTTTCTTTCTTTCTTCCTCTCTCTCTTTCTTTCTTTCTTTCTTTCTTTCTTTCTTTCTTTCTTTCTTTCTTTCTTTCTTTCTTTCTTTCTTTCTTTCTTTTGATAAATTCTTCTGATTGTGTAGCCCAAGGTAGCCTGGAACCCGAAATACTTCGGCCTCAGTTTCCCAAATGCTATCTCCAGCTGGACCTTACTTACTTGACTTTATTAGAAGCCATAGTACTTAGAAAGCACTCATTCACGGGAGCAAAGGACTGCGAGGGAGTCATATCATGGAGGCAGCCATTATTAGAAAAGTCATGTAATCAGCTAGCCACTAATTGTGCTTGCTATTTCCAATGTACTCTTTCTTTGCTTAATTCAGTAAATAAATCTCTAGTGTATCAGGCACGGTGCCAGGCAGAGCCAGTGTAAAAGGAAATAGCACATAATAACCCCAACCTAGACATGATGGTACATTCCAGCAATGGAAAGTCTGAAGCAAGAGGATTGTTTGAGCCCACAAGTTTGAACTAAGCTGGACAGCATAACAAAACCCAGTCTCAAACACAACAGAAATCAACAGACTCTGGTGTCAGAAATCCAGAGGGAGCTCAAAGCCCCAGAAGCAGTGAGAGAAGTTGCATCTATACATTGTGTAGAGGAATCTAAGGGGGAGGTTGGGTTTGGGTGCAGGGCTTCCATGGCAGACTGGGGACGGGATTGCTGTCTGAGATCCCAGAGAAAGGCAGAAGCAGTGGAGAGGATTGCCTAGTCCACAGGGATGGAGGAAACAGCACACTGGATGGGGTGTCATATAACCCAAGGTATGCAGACCTACAAGGTAAAACAGTTCCTGTTCCCACCCTATAACACTAGCCAAGTGCTCAGTGATGTGTTAGGTTCTGTCCTAAGTGGTTTTCTTCTTTTGTGTGTATGTGTGTGTGTGTGTGTTTGTGTGTGTGTGTGTGTGTGTGTGTGTGTGTGTGTGTGTGTGTGTGTGTGTGAGGCATGCATGTCTGTGTATGTATTCTTATGTGTACAGGTGCATGCACAAGTGTCCTTCGGATACCATCTACTTCTCTTTTTTTGGAGGTAGCACCTTTTATTGGCCTGGAACTGGCCAAGTGAGCTAGTTTGGCTGACCAGGGAGCTGCAGAATCTGCCTGATTCTGCCTCCCCAGTGCAGGGATTAAACACACACACACTGAAATGCTTGTGTATTTGTTTGTTTGTTTCCTTTGCCAATTGAGCTATTTCCCCAGTTTCTAAGTGCTTTTCTTCTATTAGTTAGCACATTCTAGAATAGCCGTATTTCACAGAGGGTGAAACTGAAGAAAATGACCTGGGTGGGATTATTGAGTAGCAGAGCCAGGATCCAAGCCTAGGTATCATAGCGTGAATCTACTTTTATACTTAGCACCTTGAAGATGAACTCATAGCTAAAACCTGCTGTGTCTAAGAAAAAAAAACACCATAAGACTGATGAAATGCACGAAAGACTTCACACTGTAGAAATGCCATCTGATAGAGAGATCTGAAAGGAACTTTACAATAAGTAAATAATAAGCTTGGGCTGGATGTATAACTCAGGGGCTGAGTATGTACTTAGCACATGTGAGGCCTTATGTTTAGTCCCTAGCACATACAATACAGTACAATACAATACAATACAATACAACGTAAGAGATTTACAACATGAGTAGGTGCTATAAGGTGCTAGAACTATTGAGTGTTTTAAAATTATATGTATACATAAAAATAATCAGTATGTAACTGGTAAAAGGAGAAAAACATCAACCAATGGTAGGATTCAAAAATAAATTAGGCCCAGCTGATGAGAGATGAATGAACTAGGCTACAGATGAGGATGTTATCCAGAATACAGAACAGAGGGATCAGGACGGGAAAAAACAAACAAACAAACAAACAAACAAACAAGCAAACAACCAAAAGCAAAGTTAAGCTGCGTGAAAGAGGATGAGACCTTCTAAGAAGTGCTGAAGCTCCTAGAGCTGAACTCACTGGCTGTCATGAGTTCTCATACTTGGGTGTTGAGGAACTGAGGTGTCGTCTCTCCAGGCTCTGTACCTGTGTTTGATACCAACAGTATGGTGGCTGTTCCCTTCACCATGGAAGAAGGCTGTTTCCATTTCTTCCTTCTGTCTCTTTAGCTGGCCTTTCTAGTTACTCTTGAGGTATCAGGTTGAATGTCATATCCTGTATCCCACAAAACAGGCCAGGTCCTGCTGCCACATGATCCCCTTTAAGGAGCTTATGAAAACCACTAGAGGCTGGGCGGTGGTGGCACACGCCTTTAATCCCAGCACTTGGGAGGCAGAGGCAGGTGGATTTCTGAGTTCGAGGCCAGCCTGGTCTACAGAGTGAGTTCCAGGACAGCCAAGACTACACAGAGAAACCCTGTCTCGAACCCCCCTCCCCCCCAAAAAAAATTATCATAAAAAAGAAAACAACTAGAACATAAGAACCTCTGTCCTTATACCCCACAGGGCCACATTCCATCTATGCTTTGATGGGTTCTTGGTACTTGGTGGACTGGCTGGCAGATGGGACATGTTCAGAGAGTTGAATGAATGAATGAATGAATGAGTAAATGAATGAAAGCAATGAATGGCAATACCTGAGCAGATGAGAGGAAAATCACAGGCATGGGAGGAACCTTGGAAAGCTATTTTAACTCTTCCCAAGTTTATGAGCAGAACTATTGTATAACTGCCCCTGGAAGAGTAAACTATGTGCTTTTCTTCAAACCACACTACACTAGTTCCTTTTTCCTTTAAATAGTTCTCATTATTTGGACTCAAAAGGTGGTCAGGAAGCTGTTGAGAATGGAGACAGGGCTCTTTTTGAAAATATGTAAAAATAACATCTAAAATCATTTCCTATTTTAGAAGAGCCAGGGAAACTCCCAGCTTCAAAGCAACCCTGTTGTAAATCCTTCTGTTACAGGAAAGAATGGACCAAATTAAATGAAGATTCTCTTTTTATTCCCTTCCTTAAAAAAATGAAATTTGGTGTGATCACAGCAGTGTGTTAATATCGACTCACAAGCATCAATTATTCATTTTAAGAGCTGGTTACACTGGAGGGAAGGAAGGAGAGGAAGGAGACCATGAGGGCAGAGGAGGGGACAGAGGAGGGGGAGGACGCTGGAGGAAGAGGGGCAACAAGAACAAAGCAGGTGTAAAAATGCCACAAAAAATCCTTATTGCTTTGTGTGCTAAAAACAATGAACTGAAATTTCCTTGTTAGCTATAGCCAACCTTCCTTAGAAATCAAGTAACCCAAGTTCCAGTTTCCCATGCGATGTTTCTCTAACCTGTGCTGTGGAAATACTGTACAACATTTGGTGACCGCACATCTCTTCCCAAGTGCATGGTTGCAGAGATATCAGGCTGCCAGTTTGAAGTTGGAGGAGTAGCTGACATGTTGAAAACTGACAAATGATACAAACAGGAGCTCGATATATTGTTTCATTGAGGCTTGACCAGGGTGCAGAGGCCTTCGACCCATGACCTGCTTTGGATAGCCCACAAGCCAAGAACAGCTAGAACTGTTTTAAAAGGGACACAAAGAAGTGAGTTATGTGGCTGTGAAACCATAGATATTTCATATATGATGACTTATTTTTTCTTTCTTGAGACAGAGCTTGCTATGTAGACTAGTTTTGATTTCACAGAGATAAGCCTGCCTCTACCTCCTGAGTGAGGGAATTAAAGTTGTGCGTCACTGCGTCCAACTCTATTTGCCTCATTGCAGAGGATGTTTGACCAGCCTTGCTCTGTGCTGAAGATGGACAAAATATCAGTGCAGGTTCAAATTTGAAACATGTTGTCTCTGTGGGTGTTCCACTGTAGACTGTGTTAAAACAGTGGAGGAAGCATTCTTAAAGTCTTCAGAAACGATTATCTGATTCAATAGTGAAGTCACTTACAGTACTGGTGTGAAGCAGAGAGATTTAGGCATGCATTCTGTTGCTTCCCATTTGTCTGATCCATTAAAGCAAACCAGTATGCCAAGCAATACTTGTGTCAGAACCACATGTGTGTCTTAACTGTCACCTCAGGTTGGCGGCCATGGTTAAGGCAAAACTCAGCCAGTAGTGCTCACAAGAGTGAAACAGCCATATGAACTGCCTAACATTGCATGTGTCATTCATTGTAAATACTGTGCTGCACATTTTAATACGTATGTACATGTACCTAGATGCTTATTCTTTGCAGAGATCATGCCAACATGAGCATTTGCCAACATGCATACTGGCCACACCCAAAAGAAAGCCAGAAGTCTGTGTGGATTCCTTAAGGATTTGAACAGGTTCATGGTGTCTTCCTTTTTTCCCAGCTGCTTCTAAGCAGACCTCCTAACCTGAAAGCAAACCTGCATCTGAGCTGGCTTCAGTGTGTGAGTTACGGTGGTAAGGTTGGCCATGGGGAGGGGGGAAGGCTGTCTAGTCTTTGAGGATTCAAGTTGCTTGGGAAAGTCCTCAGGAAAAGATAACATTTCAAGTTGGTGACAAAGTTGTTGATTTTACAGATACCATCCCCATTTTACCCTCGGAGAAGGCATATTCAGCGAGGACATTGGTTTTTATGTTTCCTCAGAGCAGTCATTAGTACAAAATAATAAATCTTCTTGGTGAGGGAACATTGGGCTGTATTTTATCTTTGCTCAGCTAATAGAGGAAAAGGAATGCATTAGTTGGGTTCAAGATGAAAAGAACATGAAACTTTGACGTTATACAGACCTGCCATGTGCTCCTAAGTCATATGAAGGACATGGGATGCTTGTTGGTTTTATTCATGGGCTCAGAGCATGCCAGGGCATCCTTGCTTTCACTGGCAGTAGAATTTAGAAAACTCAAGAAAAAAGATTCTAAAATATGATAGTCCATCAGACTCACCTGAAGAGTCTGTTCACAATGACGTCACTTACACATTCCTTGGGTCCAGGGTAGGGTCTAACCATTTCCCAGGTGATGCTGATTTCTATTAAGGTAGCGCTGTACTCAGCCACAGACATAGGAAGAAAAGTCCAGTGTTCCAGCTGCCTGGCTTCCATCACAGTCAAAGGATCTTCCCTACAGGGCAACTTTGACAGTTTGTGCGCAGCTAAGCAAATTGCAAAATTCCTTTCTTTCACACTTCACACAAAATACAGCTAAAAGCCTGGACTATTTTAACCTGGCTTATTTCAGTCTTGATTAAGGGGCAGGAATATTTATTATCTGAAAGTTTTCTGGATTCTTCTTCTTCTTCTTCTTCTTCTTCTTCTTCTTCTTCTTCTTCTTCTTCTTCTTCTTCTTCTTCTTCTTCCTCCTCCTCCTCCTCCTCCTCCTCCTCTTCCTCCTCCTCCTCTTCTTCCTCCTCCTCTTCTCTCAATCTCTCTCTCTCTCTCTCTCTCTGTGTGTGTGAATGTGTGTGAAAATGTGTACATGTATGTGTGGGTGTAGATTAACATGTAGGTGCAGGTGATTACTCTGCATGTGTGTATGGAGGTCAGAAGCCAACCTTGAGCAGGTCCCCAGGTGCCTTCTATCCATCTTTGGTAGATATAGGGGCTTTCATTAGCTTGGTACTTCACCAAGGATACCAGGCTACCTTGCCAGAGAACTTCTCTGTCTCGAATCTCACTATCACTCACATTACAGGCACTATGCTTCCCCCCTTTTTGGAACAGTATTTCTCTGTGTAGTCCTGACTAGCTGTCCTAGACCTCATTCTGTAGACTAGTTTGGTCTTGAACTCAGAGATCCACTTCCTCTGCCTTCCAAGTGCTGGGATTAAAGGTGTGTACTATAGGAAGCCCAGCTTTTTCTGTGAGTTCTGGGAATCTGCACTGAGGTTCTCTTGATTGTGAGGAAAGTGCTTTATTAATACAGTCATCTTTTGCCACCAAGTTTCCATTCAGACTCCTATAAAGAATACTTTGGGTTTTTCAGTAGAATGCATACAGAACCAGAAGGTCCAGTGTGAGGATGGGTATGGAATTAGCATGCTGAAAATTGAACACTGTTCATCTTCCGTTTCTAGCAGAAATTAGGAATGAAAGAGGCTAGAAGCATTACTTATTTCCAGGAAGGAAGGCAGGCATACTAATGAGATTTCTTTTCTTTATGTGCCTAAGTGGGAGAATAGTGAGGCAAAGTGAGAAGAAGACTGGCGGGGCTGGAGAGATTGCTCAGTAGTTAGAGCACTGGCTGCTCTTCAGAGGATCTGGGTTCAGCTGGAAGTCCCACATGCTCACAATTATCTATGGCTATAGTTCTAGGATTCAATACCCTCTTCCAGCCTCCTCAGGTACCAGGTATAGACATATACACATGCAAACACACCTTCTCCCAAAATAAAAATAAATAAATCTTTAAAGTGGACTGAGTATTGCAGGACCTCATTTGATTGGGGTAAGGAGAACACACATGATCGCACATTCACATGAACATGCTTACATGTGCCTACAAACACAGAAAGAGACATACATATATATGCACACAGAGACACATACAGGCACATGTGTACACAGAGAGAGAGAGACACATGCATATATGCAGAAAGACACATCAATACACAAACACATATGAACACAAAGACACACACACAGATGAAACACACACACACATACACACAAGCATGCACATATACACACATAGTACACAAAGAGACACACACATACAGAGAGAGCAGAAGGTAGAGTAGGGGGAGAAGAGAATGCTTTCATTTCTTTGAAGTTCAAGAACTGACCAAACTACTAAGTGATGGTAGACATTGGTGACTCAGGTTACCATTAGGGATGGTTAGTCAACATTGTGTCACTGCAACAAACACCCGGTATAATCAATATCTTTTTCTCCAGTGATGCTGATGATTGTCTTAGAGAGGTGAAGTCATAAGGATTTTTTTCTTTCAACCTCACTGTGGTTTCTAAATTCAAAAAGAAACATTAATAGGTACAATTGTCACAAAATAATAAACTTGCATGACCTTTCTCTTTTTCGGAAAATGGAGGCATAATTGATACAGTGAAACGCAAAAGGCCCACTAACATTAGTGTACTCTTTATGATTATGTGTGCATCTGTGTGACTTAAGTCAAGATCAGGATAGAGGCTATTCACAGCTTCCCAGAAGGTTCCTTCATCCCTCCAGTCTGTTCCCTGCTGTACGTGAAATGTTACCCGAAGGCCAATATGTCAAACATTTGTTCCCCAGCTTGCTACTACTACAAGGTAATGGGACACTTAAGAAGTTGGGCCTGATAAGAGGTCATATTGAATGACCCTTGGGCCCCTCATTGGGATTATGGGCCTCAGCCCTTTCCTCTTCCTGCCTCTTGTTTTCATCTAGACCATGAGCTAAGCTGCTTCCTCCACCAAGCATTCCCTGCAATGGCTGATGCCTTCCTATAAGGCCTTTAAGCAATAGGGCCAATGGCCCTTCGACTAAAACCTCTACAACTCTAGGCCAAAATTGATCATGGCAAGTATTTGATAGTGTCACAAACCTGGCTAACTACCCTGGTGAAGGTAAACCCCAAGTCACCATCTCATCTATCATTAAGAACTTTTGTGTTTCAGAGCCCACTATGAAAAAAGTGAGGAGTCCACCTACATAATAGGAAGAAAACAATTCAAATCATATATGTGGTAAGAGGCTTCTACCTAGAACAGAGCACCAACAGCCCCTATCCTAACAAGACAGAAAAACCCAGTTAAAAAGAATCAAGGGGAGAATCCAAGAGGATACTCACATCCTTAATAAGTATTTAAGACACGACAATCATTAGACTGGTGCAAATCAAAGCAAAATGAGGTAGGACGTCCCACTCATTAGGATGCCTACAGTAAAAAGCAAAATGGAAAGATAACAGATATTGGCGAGAATGTGGGGAAAGAGAAACTCTCAGATATCGTTGGTTGGGATGCAGCTTTTAGAAACAGAGTTTGGCAGTGCCCACAAAGTTAAATATGGAGTTACCTTATGGCTTAGCAATTCCAGGGAGATTTGAAAACACAACCACACAAAAACATGTCCATGAATAGTCATAGCAGCATTATTCACAATAGCCCCCAACAGAAAACACCCAAGTGCTGATCAACAGGCAAACACATGGCAGTTCCATGATGAAGTATTATTCAGCCACAAATAGGAATGAAGTGTTGTACATACCACAACATGGATGAACCCTAACACACAATGTTAAGTGAAAGCATGGAATCCCAAAGCCTGCTTACTTTATAATTCCATTTATGTGAAATGTCCACATAGGCAAATCCATTAAAAAAAAATCAGTGCCTGCCAAGAGCTTGAGGGAGGAGAGACCTGGATGAATGGGGGTGGGGATTCTTTGTTGGGGGATGCCAGTGTTCTGGAACCAGTGACGATGTTTGCACAACACTATGAATATGCTATGATAGGTGAATCATACGCCCATAAAGCTGCCCTGAAAAGCACTGTGGGTCACTATCCACGTGGTATTCACATCATTGGCTTCCACTAGAGCTTCCCTGGATGGGTGGTCACTTTCATTCAATTCTGTTTCCTACGCCCATTAAAAAAAAAAAAAAAGTCTCAAACAGGAATTAAGGTTAGAGTTATGTTTTGTCTCTTTGCTCCCAAGGCTCATTTTTCCAAAAGCTCTTTAGCACACTATACCGTTTCTTCTGGAGAAGCCAGTGTTAGAAAGCCAATTTGGAAATGTGTCCCTTGGATATTTTTCACTCTCAATTTCAGTGCCTGCTGCAGAGACTGTGCTGGGAGTGTTTTTCTTCTAAAAAAAAAATCCATGTGGCTGGAAGACAAATCTTTAGGATAATTGTGTGTTGTCATGTCTGTGGCAACACAGATAAAGATATGGTCAAGAACACACACCTCAGAATGGGTCAGACAAGCTAGCTGACAATACCTGTGAGAGTATACTCTCCTACTCTGCTGATGGAAGAGTGGATTGGTAAAACCACTTTTATAATGGTTTCACAACAACACAGACCAAGCTAAGTAACACTTAGCAGTTGGTTCGTCAACTTTGTGACAGTGTAGCAAAGTTTAAATTGCATCTGTGGCAGAAAGGGATGCTGTTGTGGAAAATGAGAGCTGGAAGAGACTTTGCAGATCATGCCCTACCCCATCTCTTACAGATTATTAAATTGATAAGGAAACAAAAAAAGCACCGAAGGCTGTGAGCTAGTCAATGTAAGAATTAAGAGTTAGGACAACATTGCTTGGATCTGTTTTCTGTCTTTTTATCTTCACTTTTCAGACAAGCCACCTAAAGCCTTATAACCATTGAGCAGTGGGGCTAAGATACTAGCTTGGCAAGTCCCCTCTAGTCCTCACACTAGGAGCTACTCTGGGGGTGGATCTCAGGCACAATGCATTGCTCTGGATTCTGGGTATCATATTCTGTTTTGATTTCTTTCCCCCAGGAATGTCTCAGTTTTTTACCAAAAAGGCCATGGGAAGGAGAGGTGACAGGTTTAGAGCTGGCCCTAACGGCCAGCTCACAATTTCCTAGCAGAATTCCACACCGGCAAAGCCTCAGGTTCAAGGCTGGAGGTAGAGGCTTCTGAGACAAGGTAAGTGGGGTGTTTTGTTTCCTTCTGCTTCTTCTCAGTCCCCCTGGGATTGGGGCAGGATGGGCCAAGTGCCTTTCAAACAAAGCAGAAGCAAGCTCCTCCTTACCCCTTCCATTTTCTTCAGTGAGCAGAGAGCACATTACTGTTTTTAAGCAAATGAGTGAGTATCCCTGTTTGCATCGGATGGCGGCAGTGCAGGATAGCCTGGTGGAAATGGGTCAGGCCTTGGCAAATAGTTTCCTGGTGAGACCCTCCTAAGGAGACCTAGGCCATGTCTCAGACATTAGTGTACTCTAGCCAGAAGGAGGAAGAGGTGGGAGCTGACCCAGGCTCACATCCTGACATTTGTTCCCAAGAGTAGGCAGGGGAGTGATTTTAGAGGTTACCTCTTTTCTTGGTCTTCCTCATCTTTAGGGCTCTTCTTTCATGAGTTTAGTGGTCTCGCAGGGATCCACTATAGATATCAGCATTTCCACAATACCTACTCTGATCACTTAGGGATGATTCGATTTATCTGACTGCAACGAGTCCATTTTCTAATACGATAGGTTCCCGAGCTAGATGGCTTAGGTTCAACTCCAGGCCTCAGTGCTCTCCAGCACTGTGATGTTGGGCAAGGTACTCTACGTCTCAATTTCTCAGTTCTGTCATGGATAAAATCAAGTTATCAAGAATACTACAGAGTTGTTCAGCCTAAGAGGTGACATGCATAAAGGATGTGGACACTTGCTTCATGCATTGAAAAGTTGGACAGAAGCAGAAGTTGCAGCTCTCACATGTGAGAAATGCCATGGCTGGAGAAAACACTGTATTTTGTGCCCTCACAGTAGAGAAAGTCTAGATCCAACAGGCGGTATTAAGGAAGACTTTTGGAGGGAAATCTGAAGGATAAAGTAGGGACCAGGATGGAGATGTATGGGAGAATGAGCATTGGAGACAGACAGAGCAATATGTGCCATGACAGAAGAAACTGATTGACATAGGAAAATGGGGGCTGGGGGCTGGGAGTACTAATCTAGCAGGGTTAGAGCTGGAGATGCTAGGATGTAGAAGAAAAGACCTGGAATTGTGGGTGGCCATTGGCTACAAAGGGGGCCTTAGCAGCCTAGCCACTCTCCCTAAAGCCTCTCTTTCTTCTCTGAGTCAGGCCAGCCTGTTCTTGGCCTTAGGGTATGCCCTGGATCATGATAGCAGCTTGGCATGGGTTCACAGGAGGCGGCACCCAAGTGCAGGAAATGCCGGTGGTGGGGATGGCTCTGCATCCGGCTAATGTAACTGTCACGTCAGCCTCACCACACCACCCCCACCTCGGGAAACACATTCTTGTCTGTTTCTGGAAAACACGTGTGCAAGCAAAGTTGGGCTGGATGGCAGATGAAAGGGGGTTTTTTGGTTGTTCTTTTTAGCAAGCACCAATGGCCAGCTCCCGTCACCTGGGAGCCTTCAGCCAACCTTGAGTGTTCACCTGAAAAAATGGTTCTGCAATGCCCAACTCCCCTGGGTGGTCCTATTCTACTTTGGGGACCGTCCCTCATACAGTGGTTCCCTGGTAACCTCCCTGCAGAGATCCAGCAGGCAAGGGAAAGCAGCTGCCTCACGCCTGAGGAATGCCTACTGAACCCCCTCCCAGCTCCAGCCTCTTGGCTCCCAGAAGTCAACAGCTCTGCTCTTCTGGGCCAATGTTTGCAGAAAATGTTTGCAGACTTCATAGCATGCCACTTCCAAGACTGATTAGCAGTCAGGCAGCCAATCTTGCACTCCTATTTGGAGAACAAAACTTTAAGAAGGTGGTGGGCTGGCTGGGCGCAAGGGTAGGGATGGAGGAGGTCAGGGCTGTTGACCTCAGCAAAGCCCTTCAGCTTGCTTAGCTGAGTTCAGTGTCAATGAACTCCAGGTTCTGAGTAGATCACCAAACCTCCCTGCCCTCTGTGGCCTGGCCTGCCTGAAGCAATTTGTGTTGACTGATCTTTTCTGACCCAATGAAACTAAGTCACAACTTAGTCCCCAGCCCTGCTGTGTAAACAAGACAAGGATGTCACAGCTCTTAGCACTCAGGCCAGAAACAGGAGTCTTTTCCATCTTTCCCTGTTGTCTTGGGGCTCTGGCATCCAGACTCCCTTCCCTTTTATTATCACCTGAGGATGTAAGTGCACTTCAAAGTTTGCAAGCTCTGCCCCAGCTCAGGGATGGCAGTTTCACATCCTTGTGTGAAGCCTGGGGTCTGTGTGCTTAGCAGTTCTCAGCAAGCATAATGACCACCCAGTCTCCTTAGTTAGTTCTTAGAAATGAATTTAATGCTACAGAAAGACACTCCTACAACAG
Source organism: Mus minutoides (assembly GCA_902729485.2). Classification (NCBI taxonomy): domain Eukaryota; kingdom Metazoa; phylum Chordata; class Mammalia; order Rodentia; family Muridae; genus Mus; species Mus minutoides. Next base: position 268,953 of record LR753475.1, read on the forward strand.
GCTGAGGTCTGAGTTTGCCAGACCTCCTGGTTTTGCCTATGATAGCCCAAAGTTGAAAATTGTTTCACTTGGCTCCCTTTGCCAAGGGCTTTCCATCTTGGTAAACTGAAAAGCAGCGAAACAGCATAGAATGACAAGAGTGTTTTAGCAAAACACAATGTAACAGAGATCAGGGTGACATTTAGCACTTTGGCCTGAAAAATCAATTATACAAATAGTATAGCAGAAAACTGGTTTAGCGATAGACAAGTAAGAGAAAAAGATGTGGGGGAAGAAGTTAGATTAGGAAGTCTCTGGTGTATGTCGATGTATAATGTAGCCAGTGGAGCAGCAGAAAGCAAAAGTGGTTTCAGAATAAAAGCATTCTGCCCTGACTCCAGATATTAAACAAAACTGTGTTGAGTCACTAGGTCAAATTTAGAGCATAACCAACGGATGAGTAAAAGTGATGTAGCTTACAGTAGGAGTCATGCCTTATCTGCCTTCTCATCAGACTAGGAACCCATTTGTTATGTCCACGGCCATGTCCTCAGCATGTAATACAGTGCTTACCAAAGAGTATATGCTCAATAAATGGAAGAGAATTTCCTGAATACATGAAAAGAAAAGCTTTCTCAGTTGCAACATTCAAACTTATGCAATCCTTTCTAATAGAGGCTATTCCACCATTGAAGGGGCATAAGGACAGGATGGGCAGTCATGTGTTGAGGTGACTTCAGAGAGGAGGTTCAAGAATCACTGAAGATCTTGAGGACATGTTCCTCAGACTTACACTATATGACCACTATGGAGAACAGAGGGGTAGACAGGGATTGTCTGGGTTGCCCAGGACCTTAGCTGACAAGGTTCGCAGAGGCATCAGAGTTCCAAGTTCTCACTTAGGCTTCCCTTCTATTTACAGGTCACGTGGGGTCTCTGAAGCAGCTGCAGCAGCTGTATTAAAACCAGTTAGTACTCAGTACTCTTGCCCAGTTGTGGGTTGGTGCTGCTTGTCAGACCAGCTACTTAAAGCTACATCCCTGTACTCCCAACAATACAGCCCTCCTAAATGAAAACCTCAAGGGAAAACCTCATGATTGTGAGGAAGGGAAGAAACTCATTCATGAGTTTCTTCACTTGAGACAAACAAAGAAACAATTCATGTTACAGCAGCAAACAGGCTGGGGGCTAGTTGCTGGCTGTCCTGAAGTAGCTGCTGTACAGTGCTCTGTAACAAGCAACTGCCGGAAATGAGGATGGAGGCCAGACTACAGACTTAGAGACTGAAGCTGGTGTGCTGTTCCTCATTAGTAGGTGTAGAACTGCTCTGCTTTGCCTCCCCCATCCTCCCACTCCATGCCCTGGAGTCTTATCATTTTGGAGGCTCCTTCAGCTATATTCTGGTTTTCTGAAGGTTACAGTGAGAGCCACAGTCTTTCTGTAAGCCATGAAAGGGTCTCACTGTGTCTGTCTGTTGAAACCATCCTTTTGGAGAATACTCTCTGTGCTGACCAGACAAAAGGTGTGTGAGCGAGTCTCTGGGGCAACTTCTTTTTTTAAAAGGAGAGAAAGAAAGAAAGAAAGAAAGAAAGAAAGAAAGAAAGAAAGAAAGAAAGAAAGAAAGAAAGAAAGAAAGAAAAGGGAGAGATGAAGGAAGAGGGATGGTGGGAACGAAAAGGTGAGTACATTTTTGTGACTGGAGTGAGAAAGAAAATTATCCATCCTTCTGTGGCCAGTTTTTTTTCCCAGCTAAAAATTCTGTCATATAGTTGGGTGGGGTAGCTCACCTTTATATTCCTAGCACTCAGGAGGCTGAGGAAGGAGAAGTGTCAGGAGTTTGAGGGCAGCCTGGGCTACAGGGTGAGTTCCAGGCTAGCTGGGCTACAGAGTGAGATACTAGTTGAACACCAAAGGGGGCCAGTGAGATAGCTTAGTACATGAAAGCATTTGCCAGCAAGCCTGATGACCTAAATTTGATCTCTGGGATCCATGTGGTAGAAAGGGGAGACCAACTCTTACACATTATGCTCTGACCGCCATAGCGTGTGCCATGGCATACACCCAAGTTCTACCCTCCCCAAATAAATAGAATTCAAACAAGCAATGGAACAACAAACAGAACACAGTAAGGGTCACTACCTTCATGTGAAGCCTCACTGTAGGTCCCCAAACTAGACATTGCGAAGGGAGTTTAGTGGACCAACTGATGCCAGACAAGAGTGGCATAGAATGCAGAGCCCACTCTGGCTTCCGAATTCTCTCCTGTAAGGTAGCCTTCCTAGCAGAGGAAAGACATTCACTGATAGTGTCAAATTATTAGACAGATTTTGGATGGTAGAGCTTGACACAATTTATCCAATTAAGTTTGCATACACTACCTTTTGCTATACATATATGGAGGGAAGAATATCTTAATTCCACAATGAGAACCCAGAGAGAATCAATCAAACAGACCTGGGTCCTATGAACCAGTCACCCAATGTTCTTCATTTGTCTCTATTTTCCTATTAATGAGGAGAAAATGTCACTATAATCTAATGCAGGGTCTGGGAACATTGTCCATACAATCTCTAACTCTCCTAGAGATGAAAGGAAATGATGAATAGACGACTTCTACCCTTTACTTTTATAGAACTACACATCTGTTGGGCATGATTTCAACTCCTCGTGGAGTGAAACACAAGACATTTGCCTTAGACATCAAAATCTTGGTCCAATATCTGACTTGAGAGCCACTTACAATATAATCCTTTTGTGACATTTCACAAATTTAATGGCTATGGGAAGACCCTAAAGTAACCCAAAGGGACAATATTCCCCCAGCGATTCTATCTTTGGGATAAAATGTATAAAATATTCTAAATATTTGAAAATATATTTCTTAGCTTCAGGCTTCAGAGCCTCTTGGGAAATTTGAAACAGACCTAAGGGGATACTATTTATCTTTGCCAAGCCTAGTAAACATCATCCACAATGTGATTCAAGAATGCAATGGGATAGTATACATACAGGTAACATTATACAAATTGAACAGATTGTATGTATATACATAGAATATATACATGTATATATGCATATAAACATAACACAAAGAAAAAAGGTCATGAATTTGAGAGAGGAAGAGAGAGATGGAGAGAGGGTGGAGGATACATTGGAGGAATTTGAGAGCAGAAGAGAAGGGAAATTATCTAATTATAATTTTCAAAAATTTATATTAAAAACAAATGCAATGGAAGGTTGGAAAGTGAGAGATGGTAGTGTGTGTCTTTCACAAACCCCAACAAGAAAACCACACAGGCAAAAAGAAGGCCAAAGTGAGAAGAATCTCCAGACAAATCAGACTTGCTTCTTCCAGCACTCATTCCATAACCTCAATTGCATCTGCTACGACCCACAAGCTTGTGTGGCATACAGAAATAGGGAATTCAAAGCTACAAAAACCATAAAAGCCGCTGCCTCTCAACCAGCGACTGACTGGGTTCAACCCTTTCCTACTGCTTCTATTGGTTTTGCATAGATGTACCCCAGGACAGACCTCACTGAATGCTTTGGTTATAGAAGGAACTATTTGGTTGCATTGGAGAAAAAACAGATGATGACTTCCCTCATCGACTTCTCACACTTTTCTCTTTCCGTCTTTACCGCTGGAAACATGAATATGACACAATTTCCAGCATAATAGAAAAAAAAAAAGATCTTGGTAAAAAACTCTGCTCCCAAGACCCACAGGATAGGGTGTTGTGTATATTCGAGGGGAATGCAGGGATCAGGTAAAGAATGTTTATTGTCCTCGTTTTTTAGCTCAGGAACTTCAGACAAACCCAAGTGATGTCTTAGGCCTCCATCACCAACAACCTAGAATGTGGAAAACTATAGTGGGGATGTGTCTGAGGCAGGGGGCTCAATCCTCACTGAGGAACACAACAATCCATCCCGGGTGTGGTGGCGCACGCCTTTAATCCCAGCACTTGGGAGGCAGAGGCAGGCGGATTTCTGAGTTCGAGGCCAGCCTGGTCTACAAATTGAGTTCCAGGACAGCCAGGGCTATACAGAGAAACCCTGTCTCGAAAAACAAACAAACAAAGAAACAAACAAAAAAAAAAACCCAATCCATCCCTGAGAACTAGGATCGGCAGGCTTTGTCCTGAGCCCGTGGGCACTCCTATTGTTACTGTTCACGGCTGAGCTGGCTCTGATTCAAGAAGGAGAAGTAAGGAAATCCCATCTGCGCTTGCCGCCTGGCCCCTTCCGCCTTTCCTGTGCTGGAATTCTAGACAAAGCAAGTCCAAGACAGAAGCTGGTGAAGTTCACTCGTCTCCCAATGGGGCCTCCTGAAACATCTTGTTTCTCTCTGACCAGGATACAAATAAAAGTAGCCTTTTCCGTCCTGCCTGTCTGTATCCTCAAAAGAGGGAAGTGCAGTAGGCAACTGATACAGAGGCTCCGAGTTTCTGAGATTCCTTCTGGGGCTGGAGGAAGAGTGAGTGTAAATTCCCAGGTTGACAAGATCACCACATGGTGCTCAAGTGTGACGCTAGTCTGGCCTCCTCGCCATGCTTCAGCCAAAGGTACAACATAGACTAGGTTAACTCGGGAACAAAAGAGGCTTTCTTTGGCAGAGTGACCTTCCATAAGTCACTTAACCCTTCCCTTCTTCTTGCTGCCATGTGACTGAAGCCATAAATTATTATTTGCACACGTTTGGCTGCTCAATGAAAAGTAAAGAAAAAAGGGGTGAATTTGTACTGTCACACTACTGAGGAAACTTTGTCCATTCAAAGTCAGGTTACAGAGTGGCCTTTATTTTAATTAAAAAGCATCTGGAAATGGAAAAGCCTGTTTGGCTCAGGGCCTCCTTGGAGAAGAACTGAAGCATGTCATCTGGCTGGGCCTTCTCCTGGCTGTCTCAGTGGGAGCTGGAGAGGGAGCTGCTGAGGCTTTAGCACATTTTTTGTGACAGGAACAGATAAGCCCCACCGAATGTCCTGCTCCCTTGGCTGCTGTTAGGAGCCTTCTCTAACACACCATCCTCAGCTAAACCCTGCAACAGCAGGCATCCTCGACAGTGGATCTGCTACCCTGGCTCTGAGGGAAGTAGGGGAGGCTAGCTTGAAGCTTATATCCTCCAAGATATGGTGGATCAACCCAGTTGCTGGGGTATGTTTCTGCATCCTCCTTCACCCAGTGCTGACAGCAAAAGTATTTCTAGATAGCCTCCCATGCCTGGGTTTTTGTGTAGGCAGTAGGCTCCAAGCCCTGCTTTTCACAGAGCCCAGGATGACTGGCCAGAATGGAATGTTCCTCAGATGGGGAGACACAAAACCTGTCTCAACCCTGATTATGCCTTCAAAGAGGTCCTTTGTCTTGTCTGGGCTTTGCTGTCTATATTGGGAAAAATATAGCTGTGGGTCCTAAACAGAGCTGATAACAGAATCTACTGCACAGAAAAGTGGGTAAGAGGATGGATAGCCTAGGTTTAAATTCTACACTCTGCTACTTTCTACGTGGGTAACCTTAGGCCAAATGACTGAACCTCTGTGTCTGTTTCCTCACCAGTAAATCATGTTTATAACATTCAATTGTGTGTGTGTGTGTGTGTGTGTGTGTGTGTGTGTGTGTATGTGTGTGTGTGCATGTGCACACACACGCGTGCACACATACACTAAGCCACAGCATGTGCAACTTGCTGAAGTTGTTTCTCTTCTTTCACGATGTGGGTCCTGGGGATTGAACTCGAGCTGCTAGACTTGGTAGCAGGCACCTTCAGCTGCTAAGTCAGCTCAACAGCCTGAAATAGGAATATTTAAATTTAAATACTGAATTAAAATAAAAACTGAAGGCAAAACAGGCAGGAACAGTTATTGCTACATATGTTACAAACTGTGATTGTGGTTTGGGGACCCTGCCCCAGGATATCTTGATTTCATAGATATGGAAGGAGTCTTTGTAATAAGGAGCTTTAAACTGTTTCTTCTTCCTATAACATCTTGAAAGTACCAAGAGGCTATACCCATTAAGATGGATGATCATGTTTCTAGAGAGTTTTCGATGTATGTAAAAACACATACACATATGTGTGGACAGATGACCCAAGAATTATGGCAGTAGTTTGAGTAACAAAGACTTTTTACAAAAAGCCCTTTAAATGATCCTAATGCCTAGTTTATTCACTCCACAAATATTAACTAAGAAACCGCTATGAGCCCAGGCACTGTGCTGTTGAGGACACAAGAGTGAATAAGTCAGATATGAGATATTGAAAAAGCAGCCATACACATATGGAGTAAGCTAAACAAATATCTAGTGTAATTCTAGTGAGGAATAAATGATCAGAAGAAAGGAAACAGAAACAAGGTGTCTCTCAGTATCCTACCTCTTTGAGGGTAATCAAAGAAGCCTCTTAGAAGATACAATAGTAGCTTTGAAAATCCATGTTATCACCTAGGGTAAGAGCTTGGATAAAGATACTGAGAGAATTGGCTCAGTAGTTAAGAGCACTTGTTGCTCTTGTAGAGAACCTGGGTTTAATTCACAGCACCCACACAGTGGCCTATAATAGTCTGGAACTCTAGTCCCAAGAGATCTGATACCCGCTTCTGACACAAGACATACATGTAGGCAAAACACCCTCCTGTTCCCCGGCTGCCCTCCCCACCTAGACACTCACCACAGCACTTCCTCCCCCACACAGCAGACAACCGGAACTCTCATGATTCATACCAGGTTATGTCACTGCCTTGTCAAATGTTTCCCCATCACACAGAGAATATAACACACCCCCTTCCATGGTCACAATTCTTCCTCGTGCTCCGTTTCTTAGTAACACTTCCAAACTAGTTCCCTTTGCCTCTTCTGACTTTGTATCTGTGACAAAATACCCAAGAGAAACAACTTAATGGGGAAAATGGTTGTTTCCTGCTTTGAGGTTTCAAGGCCAGCCTTTCAGAAAGCCATTCTAGTTTCCATGCTGCTTCTCAAATATGCCAGGGACAATCTTTTTCTAAAGTCATTGTTCTTGTGCTTCCCTCTGTCTTTAACATGTCTCCCCAACCTCTCCAGGCCTCGCTTTAGTGCTTCAGTACTCTAGGATGTCAGATTGTTTTTAAGATGTGCCTTGAATGTGCTGTCCAAAGAAGAAGCTTCCTTGGGGAGGGTGGCTGGACACAGTAGAATGGATGAAGGACTTACCAAATAGGCAAGAAGATCTGACTGTTGATCCCCGGCATCTTTGTAACAAATTGGGTGTGGTAATGTGTGCCTATAACCCCAGCACAGGTGATGTAGAGTCAAGAAGGTTCCTAAGGCTCGTTGGCCAACTAGTCTAGTTGAATCAGTGAGCTGTAGGTTCTGTGACAGATCCTGTCTCAAACAGGAAGGTGGGGAGCAGTTAAGAAAGACACCTCACAATGGCCTCTAGCTTCCATGTGTGGCCATGCATGAATGCACATACAAATGCAGACACACACACACACACACACACACACACACACACACACACACACACCTAGCAGCTCCTAGAGTTTTCAATCTGATCTTTTCCTGGTCTCACCACTTCCTCACTGATCTTCTATGTTATGTTTTCGCTCTTTATTAACTGTCTCTTTATAATCTAATACAAGTTCTGTGAGCTCTATGCTTTGCACTGTTCTCCCCTGTAAAATCAGCACCCATAATGCCCTCAGCATCTAGGAGAGAATGGTGGATTGGCTAATGTTCCTTGGAAAGATCTGTCCTCCTTTTCCCCTCTTGCCAGTTTTTGTCCTCTTTCCAAATAGTCCCCTTTCTACTTTCATAATTTAAAGGGAAATCTAAATTACACATATGAAAACCATATGCAACATTTGGCTTTCTGAGCCTCAAGTATTTCACTTAACATGATCCCCATTGTCCTGCAAATCACATGATCTCATTCTCCTTTATAGCTCACTAATACTTTATTTTGTACATATATCACATTTTCTTTATCTATTATTTAAAGAAGAACACACCTGCCTTCATGCCTTAGTCACTTATGGGTAACCTTTTCAGGAAATTCCTTGGCTCAGAGTTTGAAGAGTCATTGTGTATACACACACACACACACACACACACACACACACACACAGGGATCATTGGCTGCAATTAAACTTTACCTTTGTTGTCTTAATTAAGACAAATACCCACATGTCAAGTGTCTGTGCAGTGTACTTTTAACTAGAGTCGGACAGATGTGCTATTGCTAACACACATCTGAGAAGGTGCTGTACTTTTTCAAATGTCCTGGTGATTTCTTCCCTGCCTGACAGACAGCAAAGAATATTCACATTCAAAGATCAACACCTTCACAATACTGGTCAGCTTGCCAACTTATGAGGGCTAAGTCTTGCCCAGCATTGAACTAATAAGTTTACGGTAGACTCAGGGTCAGATTTACTTGTCAAACTCAGGAAGATTGTCATACAAGAGTTCGGGTCAGAGAAATGTGGGGCCCAGTCTCTTCTCTGGGTTTAAAGTTGCCCTAGCTGCTCTCTTATCAGGGTGTTATTGCTTCTAAAGGGCCCTGGGCAAACCAGAAATTACTTTCTGTAGGAGGAACTTCCCTAGTTCATTAGTGACCATCAATACAGTTAAAATAACCAGATGACAGTCCCTATGCTCTCAGAATTTTGTGTGGGATAAGAATTCAGAGATCAGGAAACATTTTGATTGTGAAAAGGAAGGAGATAATGTTGGGAAAGCATTTAGTGAAGCAATGCAGCTGTTTTGAAGGATAAGTAGAGAGAAGCAAGATGATCACCCACATGGGGGCAGAGACCAAGCTAAGGCACAGAAGAGGAGAGGTGATGTACACATAGCATGGGATATCCCCACACACACATTCATGAGTTCAACAACTATTAAAGCATCTATGCTATGCCATATCCTAAATATACCTATTTTAAATTTATTAACCAAAGACCACACATTTAAAAGAAGGGTGAAATGGCAATGCCCAGACATCAAGCAGGCAAAACTGAGAATGGGGATGATACAATATAAGCCTAAATGAAGATGGACACTTTTTTTTTTTTCACTCAATGATGAATGCTATCACCCTGGTACTTAGTGGGAACTCAAAATTACTGATTGAATAAAATGAATGCACCACTAATAATATTATGGTTGGCTTGAAATGGTACCCCCAGAAACAATGGGGACAAAAGTCCAAATCCAGTGTTTACATCAGGGAATTTTCCTTATTGGATTTCAGATTTCCAGGTTTTTGTTTGTTTGGTTTAGTTTGGTTTGGTTTGGTTTGAGACAGAGTTTCTCTGTGTAGCTTTGGCTATCCTAGAACTCACTCTGTAGATCAGGCTGGCCTCGAACTCACAGAGGTCCACCTGCTTCTGCATCCTGAGTGCTGGATGTAAGGCATATGAACTCTTCAACTATGAAATCAGGATAAAATTTGATTTGATCTTGTCCAATTCATAAGTGGGAGAGCAAATCCCAGGAACTATGAATAACATTTTATATGTAATTTCTTTGTTCAGTTTCAATGCTTTATTCATGCCTCTTTCCATGTCTAGAATTTTCTATAAATTCTCAGCGAAATCTAGGAGCACATAATCTCAAAATTGTCACCTTTCCTTGTGATTAAAACTACAAAATTGACTCCAGGATTGTAGGTTGATCGGTGAAATGGGGTTTCACTGAGTCTCATGGACCCTGAAATTATTGCAGCCCTTCCATGGCCTTCCTCTCCAAGGTACAAGACTACCTTTCTCCATCATTGTTGACCTACTCATTCTCCAGTGTAAACAGCAGAGACAGAGAGATAAAGACAGAGATAAAAAGACAGACAGATAGAGAGAAAGACAGAGAGCAAAGAGAGTAAAGAAGAAATTTTCACAAACTAATTTATGAGGCTAGAATGTGGATTTCTGTTCTGGTATACATGGTGGTTGACTCTCACTATATAATGGCCCAAAGATCCAAGTGTCACAGTCCTTTCCAGCATGAATTGCCAGAAGTTTTCAGACAGTTGTCTTTTATCATTTATCTTTCTCTGCCTAACCCAACTCATATTGAAAACAGATGATCGGGACAAGATTTGGTAAGAATGGGGGTAAACTTCTCTCAGAGTATTGTCTGTAACCGGACCTAAATGTGGAGTGCTTGAAAGATGCCGTGGTGAAACCATCCACACTACTTACTGTGGCCAGAAGCTTGGGCAGACACTTACTTTCCTACAAAATTCCTTTTGCTTTGGGAGCTGACAGAAAGGCAACACTGGCTTTGTGCCTGACCTCATTTGTGTCCATGTCAATCAGTGTGAGTACCAAGCATAAAGCAAGAAACTTACACAGGGCATATCCAATCATGTTGGCCTCCATCTGTAGGAAAAACTAAACTTGGCAAAGCCATTACGGTATCAATATACTGTTTGGCTGCAATGACTTGGATTAGAATGCCCAGCCGGAAAGAGAGAGGGTTAGCTTATGACCCTGGTGGGGAATTGACCATATCAAGTAATGATCAGGGCTAGAGAGATGGCTCAGTGGTTAAGAGCACTGACTCCTCTTCCAGAGGTCCTGAGTTCAAATCCTAGCAACCACACGGTGGCTCACAATCATCTGTAATGATATCAGATGCCCTCTTTTGGTGTGTCTGAAAACAGCTACAGTGTACTTACGTATAATAATAAATAAATCTTTTTTTAAAAAAAAATTAACATTCAGCCTTGGACAGAGGGGCTGAGTAAGAGAACAGGATGGAGGATGGGGCTTCTACATAATGTGCAATAGATGCACAGGCTTACCAATAGTTAAGGTCCAGGAGAAAAGAGGCCATCTGGTGCTGAAAGCTTCTCCTCATCACTTTCAAGAGAAGGGCCCCCTTGTACAGTGCATAACCTGACTGATGTTCAAGCACATGCGGGCGAATAACTGTGCCTTCCAACCTTCTAGTGGGAATTCAGAAATTGGCGTCATTCAGGAATCACAAGAGTCTAGGTATCAAATCTAATGATGTTTTTCAGAGTCAGAGTATTATCAACTGTTGTTAAAAAAACAAAAGAACAAAACAAAACAGAAAAAACACAAAACACTTTAAGCCAGAAGTGTAACTCTAATACCCATAAGGCTGAGGCAGGAGGCTGAGGCAGGAGGATCTAGCATTTGAGGTCAGTGCAGTTTCATAGTGAGCCCTATCTCAAAAACATAAAAGAAAATGAATGACCTTCAGTTGACACTGTTCAAGGCCATTTTCTTTAGCAAGAGATGGATATGGTGGAAATGGCAGTCTTTGTGACTGATAAGCCTGGTGTAGAATTTTAGCATGATGTTGAGGATGAAAGGCAATTGTAGCCCTCCCGCATAGTCCATAGATAAAACATATGTAGACAGCTGTCCAAGTCAGCTTTGCTCAAACCTAACCCTAGAGACATGTCCCTCAAATCCCACAGCCTTGGACCATATGGAAGAAGAATAGCCATTCCATATGGAAAAGGTGGTGGAGGAGAACAAACAATTTTCCCCTTATCATGGAAGGGCACCTAGCCCCTCCAGGGAACCCCAATATGGCTGCTGTCTGTCTCTTTGGAGCAGTAACGTTGTCCCTGTTGACTGAGTGGCCATGTGTCATGTGCACTTCCTGAGGAACAGGCTCCAACTTGTGTCCCTGCTATATTTGAGTTGTTGAAAGTGGATCCATCAGGAACTAGCTGTCTGTAGCATTAGATTGTCATTTTCCTGGGCTGAGGCTTAAAGTGAAATAGGAGCTGAGCCTAGTACCAGATACATAGGAGCCCTTTCTCAAATTCCTCAGCCTGATGCTACTGTCCTTTTGCTTAGGTTAGATCCCAAAATAGCTTCCAGACTAAGCCACAGGCCAGTGGATCAGGAGGTTAAGCAGTCAAATATACAGTATCTAGCAGGCAGGCAAGTCGGCACCGCTTCTCTTTGGCGAATTCTAGGGAAATACTGATAACTTTCTATTTCTAGGATGATTTGTGCGAGGCAGCAAATGCCTGGTGGAAGAAGAGAAAAGTGGTGTTTTCAAAAGCAATTTAAGACAACATTAAAAGGCTGCTTCATGTTGGAGAAGTTGATAGTTATCTTGGTGTTTTGTGCATTTGGTTGGGGGCTGTGTGAGAGAGCTCTTTGACACTCTAAAGGCCTGTGGGTGCTGGGCTCTAACTCAGATTTTCCCTTGCCCCTGAAGAAGGACTAATTTTGAGACAGACATGCATTTAGCAATCTGAGGGTCCAGAAAGACAGAAGTCAGAAGACAGAAGACAGAAGACAGACATTCATTTTATTTTGCTCAGAAAACAGCAGACTGAGTGCAACTGATTTGAAGAGAACAATCCAAGATGACAGACACTTTCCAAATAGCTTTGGATAAACAAGTGAGTCCCCAAAGCCAGTGAAGACACTACTTGGAATATGAAATAAATAAAAGTCAAGAGGTCATTAAGCAGAGTTCTTCTGTGGATGAGGTTACAGTGAGCTGGAAGGCCAGGAGCCTTCCAGAGACCATCTGAATTCTAGCCCATGCCCGAGATCTCTCTATATTCATCTTCTACACAATTAAGGGTGGGACCTGATGACATAGGAGTTCTTTCCAGCTCCATTATTCTGTGGTGTGGAGATGAGAAAGTTGGTCTAGAGTAACTCTGATATAGTTTAAGAAAAATGCATGTTTAAGTCAGAGTCTAAAATACAATATTGTCTATAAAATATATGCCTACATTTTTAAAGTTCAGAAATAAATACACTCAAAAGATATTAAAACCATCTATCTCGTGGCTGGAGCGATGATGACTTGGTGGTTAAAAGTACTGCCTATCCTTGCAGAGGACCCAGGTTCAGTTCTGAGCATGCACATGGTGGCTCACAACCATGTAGGACTCCAGTTCCAGGGAATCTGATGTGCTTTTCTGGCCTCTGTGGACAGCAGGCATGCACATGGTTCACAGACATACAAGTAGGTAAAACATTCATGCACATAAAATAACATTTAAATTAAAGATTATTTTAAAAATCCATGTCTGTGCATCATTGTATTAACAGTTGCCTTTCCATTATAACTATGTGTATTTTAAAACTGTTCTATATTAGCATATAGTATTTGTGTTGAAGACATATGCAATTGCTACTTTTAATGACTGGGTATAAATAAATGACTGATGAGACGCATTACATAAAGAGAGGAACTCTAGCGGGGGATAGTTAAATAACACAGGGTATAGCAAGGAGGCAGACTTCCTGGTTTTACTTTTTGTAGTGTTTGGTGGGCCTGGTTTTGCCACCTTCCTATCACTGTGCCTACCCTTTTTAATCTGTGCAGAGAGGAGCATAGTGCGAGCATGTTTGTCTCAGGTCTAAATGAGATGGGGCATATGTCAAACCCCAAACATGACAGTCTGGTACACTGTCAGTCTCAATTCACACCCATTGTTAGGAGTTTTAAGAGGACCTAGCATGGACAGTTGGAAGTTAGCCCATGAAAAACCATACCCAGAGAAAACCTCTCCCCTCAATTCCTCGCACCATCCTCCCCCCTCAGTTCCTCGCTAACATCCAAATCTCTGCTAAACCTGCTATTTTCCCTCAACTCAAGGCAGTCTTCAATCACTCTGCCTCATAGAAATCCACGGTAAAATTATTGGGGTTACAAAATCCAAAAGCTTCGTCAGCCATGCTTAAGGGCAGACAGATTGCTTTTAGTTCATTGAACAAGCCTGCAACAGGCAATAAAGCAAGCTTCTTCCCTTTCTCACTTGGTCAAGTTATATGGGGTGATGTGCTGTTCTGATATGAGTCATTGGAGCAGCTGCCATATAGTATTCATTGCAGAGGAGCTGGATTCCATACAAGGTGTTCCCAAAGGTTCCTTACCGCACAGCCAGCCAGCAGTTCTTTGAAAGGTTGCATTGGGTGACAAGGACACTAAATCCTTACATGGATTACTGCTCCAAGAATGGACAACTGGAAATTACACCATGGTTTTGCTCTCCTCTGTTTCCAGAAGAGAGAAGTTTAGATTACTCACAGGGGCCCTCCCCACCCTTTCTGTGATGTTTTCTGGCTTCGAAGGCACTTCCATGCTTGCTCCCTTGTGTTTAAAGGCTTACGTACGCCACAAGTTCTTTATGAAAACAATATGTCTTTTTAAATTAACAGTAAATAAAAAGGAGACTGTCACTGGAACATCATCCTGGGTAAAGTATCCAGATTTAAAATGAAAGTTTGATGACCTCCTGACCTCAAACCCAAGCTTCTCCATTTCTAGCTGCTTGGAAACTATCTCTACTTGGATCTTCCACAACAGCCTCCAGCTCATAATATCCAAAACTTTTGCCCCAAACTGCCTCTCTATTTGCATGACCTTTGTTTTAGTTGAGGGCACTACCCCATTGTCCAGGCCAAAACCTTGAGTCGGAGTCATCTCAAACTCCTCGTCTTCTTTTGTTCACCCATTTCACAGACAGCACAGTGCCCAGTGCAGAGGCTTTTTCAGAAACATCACATTGACTAATAAACTGAGAATGTCTAGAAATAAAGGGAAAACTAGACTTTAAATAAGCTTCTTATTTGGGGTTGATTTGTTTGTTTCAGAACGTCCTCTGTAAAAATAGGGACAACGATAAACGATAACCTAGTTTATGTGCATTGCTGTGGCTTAAATCAGACATATGCAGAAAAGGAATGGCTGTGCGTGTGCAAACGTGCTTTATACTGCCTAAGCATGAGGCCAAGAGCAGGGGGAAGACTGAAGTTTCAAACTTAAGTCCTGCTCTCCCAGAGCTCAGGATCTGCCTGGGGAAAGTTAATGAATCCAGATGGAACACTCAAGGAGCAATGACTTCCCTGGGCAGATGGTCAATCCAGGTGCATGCACTCTGGGCAGACTGCAGGGCTAAGACTTGAGCTAAGCCCTGAAGGAAAAATAGGATCTGAAGAGAGAAAAAGAGGAGAAGCCGGAACCTTACAAGGGAAAAAGAACAGCATCAGACATGGCAGAGGCAGTTACCCGCATGGGCTATTTCAGCTGGCCTACTGAGATTTGTCTCATCAGCTGCAAGAGAACTCTGGGAAATTGCCTGGTTAGAATTCTGCTCTTTGGCATGTCCTGTGTGGAAAGGCAAACACACCTGCACTACTGTAGAGATGACTTCACTTGCCCCTCGGGGTGCTTTAGTTAAATTAGAATTCTTTCTCTGGAACAGCTACATAGATGGATAGGCTGGGGGATGGACCTCTGGGTAGTGGAGATCCCAAAAGGCAACAATTCTGGAGCTCTAAAATGAGTTTGTAATGGGAATCTACATAGTAGCATGAGGTTCTGGAGAGGGTAGCAAGTAGTAGGGTGTTCAGCCATCAACAGCGACATCATTTTGAATATGGAGGGGGTAGCACCTCCTTACCAGAATCTGTTTCAAGTGGTGTCTTCTGCTGGTGTGCTAGGAAATTTTGCAAATCGGAGTAACATGTACATTTATATTAGAAAAGTGCCAAACTACCCTGTTAGATAATAGAAGATTTGTCACAGATGGGTTGTTCCATTCGATGAGTACTTGGTAAATAGACCATGTCAGGCATGGAGATGTGGTGCCTTGGAATCAGGGCTGGAACACACTTTCTGTTTTCATTTACCTAGGTTTGCCCTCTTTGTCACCTCAAAGTTTGACTCCTAGGCTTGATCTCAGGTTGGGTGTTGAGCAGGAGGTTTCTTTCCAAAGACTATTGCTTTCCCCAAAGACCGCTGCTGTTAGCAAAGACTGCTCCAGGAATGGCTGAGAGTTCAGAGGAAGCTGGTCTGTCCTCAGGGCTGCATTTGGGGCATCTCTACTTGGCCAGCCTTCCCTTCCCTGCAGCCATTACACCAGTCAGGCCAGCCAGCCTTCGTTTGCTTTGGCACGTCCTCAGATAATGTGGGCAAAGATGTTTAGGAAAATGTTCAAAGAATCTGGGTCTTCAAGAATGAGCTATGACATAAAAACCTATCCAGTTCTCTTTTGTTTTACTATTTTCCTCCCACAGCAGGTTCTACTATTATTGATACTTGGATTTTGTGCTCCAGTTAGGTACGTTTGTGATCAGTCCCTAGAGTAATTCATAAGTGCTTTTCCTAGAGTCCACTGTGTGCTAAGCTCTGGTAGTCAGAGGAAGTGAAAGGCAGAGATTTGTCTTCAGAGAAAATATTTAGTTTTCAGGATGGAGGAGAAAGGGGTTAAAGTAAAGTTATCAGAGCACAGTGTGGGGATTGTCTATTAGGGGCAACAGTGTTTGGAAAAACAAGAGTAAGATTCATGTGGAGAAGTGGTCCAGTAAGGTCTCCTATAGGGAGTGACATGGGCTGTACTCGGATAAATAAGCTGAATTGAGTTTGATCAGTGCATGACGATTTTTAAGCTTTATGTGTGAGACTATAGGTCCACATGTGCACCATGCTGCACCTGTGGACATTACAGGGACAGCCTCACCTTCTATCTTGTTTGAGATAGGGCTTTTTTTTTTGTAGTTATTTGCTGTTGCCTACGTGGGCTTTCCATAGTGTGCTTTTGCTATTTCAGCATAACTTTCTCTTGTTTCTTTGATCTTTAGCTACATGTGCCAGCTATCTTTGAGCTCTTGATTCTCTTGCCTCAGACTCCTGAGTGCTTATATCACTAACATATACCATCACATGCAGCTTTCAATGTAGCTCATAAGCTCAAGTTGACTTGGTTCTTGACTAAAGAAATGGTGATATGACATCTTGTTGGAGGAAAAATACCCATGTTTGACCTATTAGAAAATGCTATACATTTGACTCTGGTGTAGAACCCTCCAAAGCACTTTTTTTTTCTTCCTTTGGTGTTGGAGATCAAATCCAAGTCTTCATACTTGCTAGCTGAGTTCCCAACAGACAGAGATACATTCTCAGCAACCAAAAAAATTGCTGAGGGTCTATTTTGTCCACAAATGATTTGTTTTCCTTAGTAAGAACCTAATGATTCCTAAGAGAAGACCTGGCCATTCATTCTTGTTTGGTTTCTTCCATTGGCATGAAAGTTGTGTGAGTAGAGCCTATGTCTTACACTTGGTGTCTCTCCCACAGTACCTTATACCTCTTAAAGCCAGTCAAACATAGTGGCTTAAAAACCAATAGATCCGTAACATGCTCACGTCAAAGATTACTAGACACATTCTTTTCTCCAGCAAATTCAAGGTTCATGAGAGTTATGTGTGTACTGCCAAGTTCTCCTGAAGACAAAAAGGAAGATTCATGCTATCCTGTGTATCCCATGACTTGCTGGAATCCTCTGTGCTATTTCTAGAGATGGAATCTGTGTGTTGCCACCCCAAGCTTGGTCATCTGAGCACCTGGCAGTTGTCTATTGATGCCTGTTCAGCTGTCACCATCTTACCCCTGGGTCTGTTTGCTGAGGGTGTTTCCTTGAGCAGCCCCTGACTATTTTGAGTCTAAGCTACAGCTGTCAGCATTTCAGGCGTAGCACACGTGTTTCTAGAATTAGGTGGAAATATTTGAAGCCTGAAAAAGTAACTATAATGTTCTGAGTATGAAAGAAATATTTAGGCAAGTATTAACTGGCAGCACACACACACACACACACACACACACACACTAAAAAAGAATTGAGTCCCTGGTAATAAAAGGAGAGGACAGCAGAACCTAGTCATCTTGGGTTACTTGCATTTTAATAGTAGGGATTAAGTTACCAAGGTATTTATATAATTTTTATTAGCATTTCATTAAGGAATTTCCCAAACATGGTAAGACTGTTTGCTCTAAACAGTGATATGACAGAAATAACCAAACATATTAATTTTATTCTAAAAGAAATGAATCTTCGATGTAAATGGTCACCCCAGTTATGTGTGTCTGAGGGATGCTTTGGAAGTCAAATTGTGTCTCTTGACCACATTTTTTTTAAAAGTTAATAACTTCTGCTCTCCAATCGTGTAAGGACAATATAGATCTAGAATAGTCACGTGGTAGCTCTGAAGCCAAAGTGTTAGTTCTTATTAGTTCTCATTGAGCCAGGCTGAGAAAAAGTAGAGAATTCGTTTTCTGGAATACCAAGACACCAATGCAAAACAAAGGGAATGGACACGTCTTCAACTCTCAAGATCAAGATGAATCTAGTGATCTGCTAGAGATTTGAGTCAATCCCCTTCACATTTAGACGTTATTTGGGATTCCTTTATTTGGTTCTGTTGGGGCAGGGAATCTCTAGTCTCGCCTCAATTTTGCCCTTGATTGAATTGCTTTTGTAATATGTGGTGGAACAAATGAAGCAAAGCCTAACTAACAAAGCCACCATCATCCAAACCTGCTTGACAAAAGCTGTTGTAGAACTAAAGGTTCTGGAAACAGAAGAAGTAATTGTGGTGCTAATGAAGAGGTAAAGGCCATGATTTCACTCCTTAAAAGGACTGATGATCTTCATTTCTTTCCAGATGATTCTGATACAGACAGTCCTGGGACTATGCTTTTGGGAAACACTACAGGAGAGACTAAACCCAGTCATTTCTACAGTCTAAAGGAAACAAAAAGCTTAACAGCCATCACTTTTAGTCTCTTTCAAAATTTGGCTCTTTGTGGAACCATGTCATGGGTCTCTGTGATCATTCTGGTCCTATTTCCTTTCAGTCAATAAATTATTGATAAAAAGATTACTGAATTAGATCATATGTTGGAGAAGTTCAAACTTAAATCCTCGGCCCTAGTGCTGCTTTGCAGTCTAATCTTGACTTAATCAGTTAGCTATTTTACCCTTTTGTAAACTGAAAAATCTATCTAAGAAACATCTGGTATATTTTGGATGAAAAGCGTTTGCATCACAGGATTAACTTTCCTCCTCTATCTATGGTTGCCAGATTTAGAGAAAGCAGAGAAGGAATCCAGTTAAATTTGAATTTCAGATCAACAATGGCTGATTTTTTGCTATAAGTACGTATACTTGGAGGTATACTTGCACCAAGTATTTTATTGGTTATCTGAAATTCAGATGTAATTGACTGCCCCATATTTTATCTGGCTATTCTGTCTCTGCCACCACTTTTTTCCTGGAGCTTGTACTTTCTACAGCTTGGGCAAGAAGAGAGACTTTTGTAGCTCAAGGTCAAGAAGGAAATGAGTACTCATTTAGTGTAATACAGGAAAAGAGAAACGCTAGAAAGAGATTAACTGTCCACATTGGAGAAACCTAGGTTCCTTCCCGTGATGGGGAGGATAGAGAGTGACTGGGCAAAACCCATGCACAGCATCCCAAAGAAGGCACAATTCAAACAGCACAACACAACATGGGAGTCCACAGCGTCAGAAAGAGAAATCAAAACCAGAACACCAACTCCGATCTCTACTCCCATCACAAAGGAAAGGGTTTTTTTGGTTTTTTGTTTTTTTTTATACACCAGCTAGCACAACTGGAGTCATAGCATAGCTTGGATTCTTTTTGAACTCTTGAATTCATTTGCAACTCGGAGTAAAGAAATTAGGTTGAGGGGGCTGGAGAGAAGGCTCAGGGGCAAAGAGTACTTGGAACGAGCCAACCAAAAGGAAGGACTGCTTTGGCTGGGCATCGTGGAACATATCTAAGCCAGCCTAGGCTACAAAGTCAGAACTTGTCTCAAAAGGCAAGAGGAGGAAGATGAGGAGGTGAAGAAAAATCAAAAGGCTAGTTTAGCTAGTATCTCAAGATACCAGCTCACTTTTCAAAAGCTTATGACCTTCAAACAGAATCAGTGCACGATGAAGACAGTTTATATAGGACATTATGAAGACAGATTGCAGAGGCCAGGCTCATAGGTTGAGTACAAGGAAGCACAATCCCGAGCACATTGTGAAAACAAACAGAAAATTCTTAACACAATCAGAAAGAAAAGACAGATCACATTTAAAGCTGAGTGACATGAAAAAAAAAAAAAAAACAGACTAACAATAGATAATAAACAATGGACTTCCCATTAGCAACAATGGGATTCTGGATACAATGAAATACTATTTGCAAGGTATTGATGGGAAGCATTCATTCACTTAAAATTTTATATGGCGTTGAATTATCTGATGACAATAACAGAAAGACTAGAGTTGAGTTATCATCAACAATGGATGGCAATTAAAATGAAAACTTTTTGTTATTGCTGCCACCTTTGTGCTTTTATTTCTTTATTCATGTATTTAGTAGTGTGGGTACCCTGAGGAGTGAACTCAGTCAGTCTTGGGGCCAAGTATCTTTGCCCACTGAGCCCTCTTGCTAGCACCCAAAAGGACTATTTAAATAAAGTAAACTAACATGAAGAAACCTAAACCCAGAATAGAGGGATGGAATCAAGAAACAATGCAGCGAAGACTTTAGTAAATATGAACACATTAAAATAAGCCCTATTTGAGAAATTTTGAGATAAATAAAGTGGTCTAAAGTTCTGGGGTCTGGAGAAATGGCTTGGTACTTAAGAGCTCTGCTCTTCCAGAGGACCCAGGATTAGTTCCCAGTACCCATATGGTGTCTCACAACCATCTCTTACTCCAGTACCAGGTCCCCCAATGTCTTCTTCTGATTTCTGTGGGCACCAGGCAAGTATGTAGTGTACAGACATACATGCAAGAAAAATAAACACATAAAATTTTAAAAAGTGAAAAACAGCCTAAAATTCTGGTGACTAGAATAAAGCTATTCAAAAAGGATTCACACATTTATAATTACTAATTTCTGTGGTTGAAAAAGAAGTGTAACACCAAAAAATAAATTTATTGTATTACCCATAAGATGAACAAAGAAATACATTTATCTGTTTCTATATGGTCATTGGGTACTGTAAAAAGACTAAGGTAAGTACTTAAATAACAGGGCTAAGTTCAATTTCCAAAATTTAGACAGTGGAGAAGAAGGCAGAGAAGAAAAAAATCTATCAGTACAATACAGTTAAAAACAAAAACAACTATATAAAATGATAAAAAAAGTAAATGAAAAAAATCACAAAAAGGACACTGTGAAATTTGTTTAATCATGCTTTTGTGTGTGTGTGTGTGAAGCATCATTGTCTAGACAGGGTCCTTATTCTTCAATACTTCATTCAGTGTTGAATGCAAAAAGGTTAGAAAAGTATAAACCAGGAAAATCCTAAGCAAAAGAAAGCTTATAACGCTATATCTGCATCATATTTTAAGACATCTTGGCAAAATACCAATGAGATTAAATAAATCATAACCCATTGAAGAAAAAAATTACAACAAAATGGTATAATAATCCAAATGTTATATAGCTGACAATGGGAACATTATAGCCATAAATATTTTAAACTATTATGAATAATTTTGTGCCAATAACATTGAAAATTGATGAAAACATCATTGTTTAATCTAGAGAAAAACAGAAAATATCTCACACTCATAAGAGTATTGCAATTTGATCTCCAAACCAGACAAGAACAGTCCAAGAAACAAAAACATTCATTAAATCCTCTCATGAACCTAGAGTCAAAATTCTGAAAAAAAAAAATGAGCTGATGACTTTAAATCTACTCATGTATATGATCATCCAAGGTGTGCCCTGAGATTGCAGTGATGGCTCCATGCTAGAAAATCTCACGTTAGGACCCACCACTGAGGCAGGTTAAAGGAAAGAAAGCAAATGGTCAGTATCGCTATCTTAGAAAACTGATGCAACCCACACTGGGATGAAAGGTATCAACAAGAACTGTGTAACAGGCATACATAATGGTGAGAAGCTACAAACATTTGTCATAAATCTCTAGAAGGAAAGGATAAAGATGCCTGTCATTCCTGCTTGTTTTGAAACCCTGTACTGGAAGCTCACCTACCACAGGCTGTGGATATAGACAAGTGAGAGATTGCTTGCCTGGTATGTACAAGGCCCTACGTTTGATCCCTGGGCTGTGGATATAGACAAGTGAGAGATTGCTTGCCTGGTATGTACAAGGCCCTACGTTTGATCCCTGGGACACAAATAAATAAATAAACAATAAGCAAATAATTCAATCTTATCAAACATAATGCTCTAAGAAAATAAAGAAAACAAAGCAAAACTTCATATCTGAGAATGACATTGATTGCCTCTATAGAAAATGGAGGAGAACCTAGATGGTAGAACTAATATAAACATTCAATAAGGATGCTTGATGTATTAGTACAAAGAACCAGTACCATGTATTCCCAGAAATAACAACTTCGAATATAGACATTTTAAAGGAATGATATTGTTCCAAATGTGTGTTTTTAGTAAGTGTTGTGAGTCATATGTAAACAGTGCAAGTACAGATAGCATGCTTTCAACATGTTTCTGTAGGTCCTACTGCATGCCTGATACCATGGTGAGCATATTCATTCACTCAGTCATCAGAGTCATCTGTATGACTGCACACATAATGACCAAAAAAAATGGCTAAAAAAATTATAAAAAATGGCCTTGTACTTTCATTTCTAGGACAAGATGAAGGAAAAGTATTTTCATCTAGTCTTCCTCCAAGTACAATTAACCCTGAATACTATGTACAATATGAAGGCTCTGACATGGAAAAGAGAGCAGATAGCTAAGTATCTTGGGAACTGAGGAAGTATTGCTAAGTTCCCTCTATTTTCTTTGACCTTATATATCCCAAGCAGGGTGCTAAAGAAGCCAGCAATTCAAGAGCATCAATAAATAGAGATCAAGAAAAGCCTCTTCACTTTAGGCCAGAAAAAGGAGAAAGGAGTCACCTAGTTTGACAGAAAACCATTAGTAGTGGTTCCTCTATGCACCAGTCCAACTCAAAAGAACATGGGCCTATTTTCTTCACTCATGCCACTAATGTCACAGGGATCCTGGACTTTCAGCCTTCATGACTATAAGAAGGTGTCAGTCATTTAACCAATGAGGTGTCTAAGAGGATATAATGAGGAGCTGGAACTATATTAAGTCCCTCTCTGTGTATGACAGTACGACAGCAGAAACCTGTGCTAAATAATGTCTGTATTCTAATTGGTTATTTCTGGGAATACATGGTACTGATTCTTCCTAGTCATACATCAGTATTCTTTCTGAATGCTACTGTTAGTTCTCTTACATTTTCTATCTAGAGAGGCACAATAGGGTCCTGGGTTCTGAGGTTTAGTTTTAAATGTCAACTTGCCACAACCTAGGGCAAAAAGTCTTAAGCAATGGGCATAAAGAAAAACCAAATAGAAATTTCAGAACCAAATGACCGAAGGCAAGAGCAAATCTGAAGAAAGAACTTGTAACTAAAATGACTAGGCGGATAGGGGTGGGGGTGGTGGAGGTAATGGGAGTGGGGAGGAGGAGAAGGGGGAGGGACAGGATGATAAGGAAAATATACTCAAAGCACAATATCTACTTATATGAGAATTTAAAAAAAAAGACAAAAATTACAAACAATAGAAAGTAGCCTGAAAAAAATATGAGCAGAGAACCAAAAAGCTGAAGTACTATAATACAAGACACAGTGAACACAGCCAGGAGGACCATCATGAAGTCCAGGCCCGCCTAAACTACATAGTCTATACTTCCCCCCTTTTTCCATCTTTCCCTCCCTTCTTCCATGTCCCCCTTTCTCCTTTTATTCAGAAGAGTGAAGACAGACAAAAGACAGCGATAGCAAAGCACTCAAAAACAGAACAAACAAACAAACAAAAAAACCCAAAGGCTGAAATTTTCTCGACTTTGTAAAAAAGAATAAAGCTACAGATTTAAAAAGATGAATGAGCCCCATATGGTGTGAACCCAGAAAAGTTTAGGGCAAGACCTATCACAGTCAATATTCTGATAATAAAAAGAAAGAAATCCTGAAAGCAGCAAGAGACAATAGCTCAAGTCTAATGCAAGAATAGTCAACAACTACCGGATGTCTGTCTCATCCTGCCCCGCAGAGGGGACAAGGAAGCAGGCAGTGTGTGTTTCAAGGGCTGCAAGAAATGAACTTCCAACCAAGAGTTTTACAACCAGCGAAAGAATGTCTTCCCAGAATGAAAGGGAAGTCCAGACATTCTCAGATGAAGAAACACTCAAAGAATTTTATCATTAGCACACCGAACTTTAAAGAATAGCTAGAGGAAGTTTTCCAAACACAAATGAATAATAGGAAGAATCTTGGAGAATCAGGAAGGAAGGAAGAACAAAGAACGTGCAAAAAAAAAAATATATGGGCAAATACAATAGGCTTTCCTCTTCTATTGAGGTTTCTAAATTATGGTTGACAGAGCAAAATGTAAAATGTATCTGATATGATTTTCAATGCATGTAGAGGAAATATTTAAGATCAGCTCTAAACTGGTGAGGGAAAAAGGATGCAAAGGGAGGTAAAGATTTTATACTTTATTCTAGCATATTCAGTGATGGCATTGGTCAACTGTTAAGTTATGAACATATACTATCAGCCTCAGAGCAATCCCCAAAGACCACAGAAACAGGCTCTGTAAACTCTGTCATTAGGTCAAAATGAATTCTAAAAGTGTTCAACTTTAGCTAGGCATATAGCTCATTTGTTGGAGTATTTGCCTATCACACACAAGGCCTAAGTTCCATCTTTAGCATGCAAAGAGAAATTAAATTCCTCACACCCCAGAGTGTTTAAGTTACCTTCAGAAAAACAAAAATCAGGGCAACAACAACAACAAAAACCCACCCAAATAACCAAATAACTAAAGAAATAACTAAAACACCCCCCAACATAGAAACTGTTGAATAGAGGTGTGACCAGATCATATGCCACAGCTCAGTGATGAGAAGAAGCAATAGCTTAGACGGACCTTCAGGGAGTCATGAATGAGAAAAGACAACTTCAAAAAGTTGTGTTCTGCAGAATTCCACTGATATAATAATCCAAAATGGCAAAATTGTAGAGATTAAGAGATCAGTGTATTCTAGAGATTCGAGATAGGGTTGTGTGGTGTAGATATAAAGGTAGCAGAGATTAGAGATAGGGTTGTGTGGTATAGATATAAAGGTAGCAGAGATGGGTAGATTGCTTGGTAGGCAACAGTGCTTGATTTGAAAGCACAGAGACCTGAATTTGAAACTCCTGTACCAATGTAATAAGCCAGGCATGGCTGTGTATACCTGTAATACCAGCATTGGGGGTGGGGGGCAGAGACAAGCTGATCCTAACAGCTTGCTGGCCAGCCTAACTAACCAGTAAAATTCTGATTCACTGAGAAACCTTTTAAGAGGGAGATAGGGAGAGAGGGAGAGGGGGAGAGGGAGAGAGGGGAAGAGGAAGAGAGGGGAGAGAGGGAGAGAGGGAAAAGGAGCAACAAAAATTAAAATAAATTATTAACTAATGTTAAAAATCAAGTTTTATAACATTTTGATGAAAATATACAATACTTTTATAATATTAGAATAAGCAAAGATTAATTAGTAACAGACATAAAATTGTACAAATTCTAATTTTGAAAATGGGCAAATGTAATTTGAAAATGGGCAAATGTAAAATCATGCACCTATATATAGTTCTAGCTAATCAGGCAGGGGGTACTGTTCAAACCCAGGAGTGTAAGAATAGCATGCAACCAAAAGTAAGAACCATCTCAAAAGAAAGAAAGAAAGAAAGGAAGAAAGGAAGGAAGGAAGGAAGGAAGGAAGGAAGAAAGAAAGAAAGAAAGAAAGAAAGAAAGAAAGAAAGAAAGAGAAAGAAAGGAAGAAAGAAAGAATCCAGAAGACAATCCATATATAAGAGACATTTGCCACACATAACTGAAAAAGGAAGAGTGCGCCAGAGGCACGGACTACATAGAGCACGGCCCTCTTAGAAGTACTTTTGTTTTCTGTGGTTTCAATGATCTGAGGCCAAGCTTAATCTGAAAGTATTAAATGAGAAATGCCAGAGAGAAAACTGCCTAAGTTTAGAATTGCTCCTCTTTCTGAGTACCACAGATAAACCCTTCTGCTGGCTCATGCTGTCCCTCCTGGGGTGTGAGTGGATTCAGCATATCCATATGCGACCAGCCTGTTAATCACCATGATCTTGGTTATCAGATCATGGCGTCATTGACCATGCTTGTTATGTCTGAGCAATTATTCCTTTCCTTAAGAATGGCTCTTAAAAAAGCCGGGCGTGGTGGCGCACGCCTTTAATCCCAGCACTTGGGAGGCAGAGGCAGGTGGATTTCTGAGTTCGAGGCCAGCCTGGTCTACAGAGTGAGTTCCAGGACAGCCAGGGCTATACAGAGAAACCCTGTCTCGAAAAAACCAAAAAAAAAAAAAAAAAAAAAAAAAGAATGGCTCTTAAATCCAAAAGGAGTGATGTTAACACTAAGAATGATCCAAAGAGAAGCCAGAAATGGAAAGGTCCTAGTTTAATGAGGAATAAAGAAGACCTGGTATGCTGAGGTTGCCAAAATTAATGGTAAAAACCAAATATTTTCCACACAGAGTTCATCCTACTCTATGCTATGGGGTTTCCAGCATCCACTGGGGTTGGGGGTTATTATATTTCCACTTGAATAAGTAGAGAACACCACACTATAAGTCTTAATTTTCTAAAAAGTAACCTACCCCAAAGCAAAATGGGCAAAAAATACCAATAGACATCTGAAGAAGAAACTGCAAATGTCTTTAATATGAAAACACACTTGCCCTCATCAGAACTCAGGGAAATAAACACTCAGGGAAATAAAGAACCATAACCAAAATGAGACATTATCTTACTCATCAGATTGGCAAAAATGACCACTCACTGTCAGTGTTATGGTATCACAGGAACTCATTCTCCTCTAGCAGGACTGTGGACAGGCTGAGCTATGTCAAAAACAGATCTGGCAGTGCTCACACTTAAAATGTGCATAGCCTGTAGTCCAGAAATCTTACTTTTAATTATTTATTATTTGTGTGTGCGTCTCTCTCTCTCTCTCTCTCTCTCTCTCTCTCTCTCTCTCTCTCTCTCTCTGTGTGTGTGTGTGTGTGTGTGTGTGTGTGTGTGTGTTTGCTCATGCACACAGGCTCACACACATGTGCATGCCACATGTATGAGGAACCTTGCAGAGGCTAAAAGACAGAATCCAATCCTCTGGAGCTAGAGTTATAGGCACTTCTCAGGCATATGATAGGACTGCTAGGAACCAAACTTGTGGACCTCTAAAATCACAGGACATGCTCCTAACTGCTGAGCTATCTCTCCAGCCCCAATCTTACTTTCTCAAAGAATTTCTGTGGAATGTCCTCTTTGGTGTTTGTCACATACTGTTTCTGGAAAAGTGGAAATTACCTAAAATATCCATCAGTTGGGGAATAAGTAAAGGAAATGTGTTTCTAACAGTGAGAATGTTCAAGAACATGGTGCAGAGTGAAGCGAAAAACAAACGTACATATGTGCTCTCTCACTCCTCTCTCTCTCTCTCTCTCTCTCTCTCTGTCTCTCTGTCCCCCCACACTGTGTATTCAACTCATTTCTATAGTATCATAAAAGGAAACTCTTAGAACTGAAAAACAAAGTAATTGCAACAATGAACTTACACTGTACAGTAGGAAAGTATTTGCTATGTTCTTTTCTGAACTTTAATGTGTACTTTGAATCTTGACTAGAAAGGAAAGGTATGTTAAGTATTCAATTACCAAGGAACCAGTAACTTTAGCTGCTTACCTTCCCAGAGACATTTTAATTTTTAAAGAAAGATACAGGACTGGGGGTACAGCTCAGCTCGTAGAACATGATGCCCTGGGATCCAGTGCTAGAAACACACCCCCACCCCCACACACTCCTACCTGAAAAAAAAAGAAGGCAATATCAGACACAAAAGTTGGAGCCTTGATGATAAGGAAGAATGTGAGATGGGCAAAGGAGAAGAATCTGGGTGTGGGTGGCTGTAAGTGAAGAACAGGGGTAACGGGGGTGGGGGTGGTGGAAGAAAGTGGAAGAAGAAAACTCACTTTGCTCAGAAATCACATCACGGTATCTAACATTACATTGTTGTTTTAAAAACATAAAGTACAAGGAAGGTTTTTAAAGCTTGGATCCCTGTGGTATTTGCTGTTACTTAAGCAGTGTGGGTTCCCAAGGCACCATTTCAAGGGGTGTCCCTGCTGCTAGTGCTAGTCCTGCAATATGTGTAAGCTGACATGGCCCTGATAGAAGGATGGCCATCCTCTGGATCGAAACACACAAGGAGGAACCAGAGCCCACTCCCTCCTCAACCACACTCTCATTCCTTATAAATAAAGCAGTGTTTATAACACCCACACATAAAATTTGCAGTGAGATTTATAGAAACACAGACACCTAAGTGCAAATAAATCCCTCCCAACATTATCAAGATCGCCTCTATCTTGGTCATCAGGCCAGAGTAGATTTAACCCAATTTAAATATTTCTTCAGTCATCTGTGGCTTGTAGGCCCCCACTCCCTTCATCTCAATCAAGCCCACTGGTTGATTACACTGCTCCAATCTTTCTAAAGCTACAGTTTTCAAGTAAGAGGCTTTTTATTGCTTTGGGCATGTTCCTTCTCCTAGCCAGTGCTCAGAATTTTAACTATCTAACTTGTCAATTTCTCTCTTTCTCTTTACATGGGGGAGAAACTGGATTTCTGTTCCACACAGTTTGGCAGAGGCCAGCAGGGAGTGAGAGATTACAGCCAGATGTACATCTACATGTCAACAGCCAGAAGGTCTGGGATGGTGCTTTTTCAATCAGAAGGGAGTAGTCATTTTCCCTCTCTCAGAGGAGAAGGCCTCCTCCCTCCCTATTTGGCTGCTGGATTCTCACTGATTAATTACCAAGGCTGCATCTCAACACCACTGGTCCCCTTAATGGTTCTAGCAGGATTCCAGATCATTTTAAAATGTATTTCTTCCTTCTAAAAGAACTGGCCTCCTTTTCCAACGCATACATTGAAAAAAAAGTAACAGAAAGACTTAAAAAAAGACAACTTATCCTTCAGAGTTGGTTTCATTGTTTTAAAACAAGGTCTTGCTACACATAACCCAGGTTGGCTTTGAACTTGCAATTTTTTGCCTAGTGCTGCATTCATAGTCAAATGGATTGCTTGTTCTATTTTCTTGCTATGTATCACTTCCAATATCTTCTGGTCAACTTCATAAATATGTTTCATATTGGAAAATTAAGGCAACATAGCCATACTTTTCTCTGTATCCAACAGCCACAAATCCCTGTTTAGCTCCCCCACAGGGATAGCATACATAATTCTTCAGTAGTAGTTCCCTTTTCTAGACCGACTCACCACCGAGGTTATCTGTGTTCTAAGGATGCTACATGAGGTCTATAACAAATCACTCTATGAAACTTAACCTGGAAGTTATTCCTTAATCCTGCCCTCATTTCTAAGGAGTTTAACATATAAGTGCTGGAAGTGCTTGCTCCCGAGCTGTAGAAACATTCAGCATTTTCAAAGATCACATCTCTGTGCTCAGAAAAATACTGGAAACAGAAAAACAGTATCCCTGTAATCTAACTGACAATCAGCATCACAAAACTGGAGGCCAATTGAGCTAAAAAAATGTGTTCACTCAAGTTCAGGAAAAGCTGCATCTTTTTAACCTCTCTTCGCACGTTTTCTCTCTTTACTTTCCCACATAATACAAATGTCATGGCTAAACTGTGATGTAACTGACAAATGACCTCTACGTGCATTAAATACATTCCCAGATGTACTTTGGGAATATATGATTCTAGGCATGCTATTAACTGAGATCTGGGCAAGACACATACTTGTAATCTTGGCACTTAGAAGGCTGGGGTGAGAGGATCTCATGTTTAAGGCCTGCTTGAATTACATATTAAGTTCTAGAACAGCCTTGGCTCTATAACAAGACCCTGCCTTTAAAAAGGAAAGGAGAACAGAAGAAAACAGACAAATCTGGGTGTAGTTAAGCTACCTTGTTATCCCAGTTTATCCAGGACAGAGGCCGTAGGATCGATCAGGAGTTCAAGGTTATCCTTAGTTACATAGTGAGAGACAATCCTGAGCTATATAAGGCCTTGTATCCAAAACCAAAAACTGACATGCTACCCTGAAAGACTGAAATGTAAGCAAGAGGAAAACCTTGAATCCACTTCAACTTATAACTGAAGTAAACCATCCAACATTGCCATTACCTTAACTACTGTGTGTAGCAAATTGTCAGCTGTGCTTGACAATGGCTACTCTTGTCACATGGTGGCCTGCCATGCTACCTCAAACCTCTATGTATGCTATTTCCCTCTGTTTTAAAGGTTTTTAATGATGTTTCAAAAAACTTGATTGAGGGAATGAATGAATGAATGAATGAATGAAGTGCTTGTGACCTCATAAGCCTTACTTTACATTTAGAACATTCCTACACTGTACCATGCTGTGCAGTAACAAAAATAATATCCCATTATGAATAGTGAAGTCAACTGTGATTATGGGTAATTTTCTTGACCAGAAAGCATAGAGCAGCAAGATGCTTTGCAGCTGTACATTTCTATTAAGGGCTGTTTAAATAAACATAAACCACATTTGCCAGGAGAGAGTGAAAGACATACACAAATTTTGGTTAGAAAATAGGTACATTCATTTTTTTCATTTGCTTTAAAATGTGCCCTTAAAATAATAATTACCCTGGGATGTCATTTTTTGACCAGCGACAGGGACCAGAAACAGTGACTTAATTTGGGCAGGGGTTAGCTGGGACATAATATGGCTACTGTGCCTGGAGTCTTTCTTGGTCATAAAAGCCATAAGGAAGAATGACATAACGGTGAGGTAGTAAATCACAGCCCAGGCCATTTTGGTTGGCAGAATTTGAAAGATAAATAAACATTACTTCAGGAGCAGAGAAGACGTGCCTAATTACCTCTGTGCCTAGGCTAGGATCCCTGCGGCTGCTGTCGTTCCTGGACTTAGGTGGGTCTGTTCAGACAGTGTCCACGTGTGCAGGATCCTGGAATGGTCCAGTGAGGAGATTGGTTGGCTATGGATGTGGAGACTGGCCCACCTCTGAAACCTTCTCTCCAGGGAAATCAGGCAGTCCAACTGAGTAAGAAGAGAA
This sequence comes from Mus minutoides, assembly GCA_902729485.2. NCBI lineage: Eukaryota > Metazoa > Chordata > Mammalia > Rodentia > Muridae > Mus > Mus minutoides. Next base: position 299,889 of record LR753475.1, read on the forward strand.
GCCCTGAGCTCCCTCCCCCGCGCCCCCCTGGAGCCTGGAAGGAGTGGGATTGGAAGAAGAGAGGCTGATCCCACCCACTCTGTCGTGGAGTTGAACTGATTACTTTGCAAATCTCTGCCCTTTTTACCTCAAGCCAGTCCAAAGCCCTCTCTCTTGTTCTGTGGTCACAGGGTCTAGCCACAGTTGTAGCCAAATGGGGTTTAGGGCTCATCTCAGGTGGTCAGAGCCTAGGGCTGGGACCTACTCTTCTTGCTTCCTGTCTTTTCAGAGCTCAGAAACTTCCACCCTATTGTATTTTTTAACGACAGTTCCATGCCATCCCCAAGTGTTTCCTCTCTTTCCCTCCCCCAACCTCTGTCTCTTACACACACACACACACACACACACACACACACACACACACACACACACACAGCCCTCATCACTGAAACTTAACCCAGTAAAAGATAACTCCTCTTGACAGTCCTTGGCAACCTTTATTTTACTGTCTCTATAAATTTGACTTAACCTGGATACCTCAAAAAGTGAAATTACAGAGTATTTTGTTCTTTTATGAGAATTTGATTAGCATAATGCCCTTAAAGTTCATCTGTTTGGTCTGTAGGCATGTTTCAGAATTTTCTTTCTTCTAGAATCTGTCCAGTACTCCCATGTGTACATATATAAACACGACATTTTGTCACTTTTCCACAACCTAGAATCACATGGGCAGAGAACTTCAGTTGAGGAATTGTTTAAATCAGGTTCATCTATGGGAGATTAGCTAGATTGTCTACTAGTGTGAGAAGATCCAGCCCACTGTGGGTGGCCCCATTCTCTCAGCAGGACTTGGCCCATATAAGTGAAGAAGACAAGCCAAGCCCAAGCATGAGCAAGCAGGCACTATGGCTTCTTTTGCTTCTTTCTACTCTTGGTTAGGAATGTGATGGTGACTGGCTGCTTGAGTTGCTGACTTGATTTCCCCTTGATGGTCGGTTGTAATTTAGAACTGTAAGCCAATTAAACCCTTTCTTCTCTAAGTTGCTTTTGGTCAGACTATTTTATTACAGCAACAGAAATGAAGGTGGAGCATCAGCCTTCCCCTGCTGGGCTGTTTCCATCTCCCAAACTTCTGAACTGTTTAAATGCCCCACCTTTGTCCTCCACAACCATCTGCTTATCACAGCCCCGGGTACATTGGTCACACAGACCAGCTGCTAAGGTTTCTGCTTCCTTCACCTGCCTAATAGTGTGGTGAATAGGTAATTACCTACTTCCTGCACTAAGAAGAGGGTTAACAGTGAGAATCTGCAAAACTAAGCAAACGGTTACAAAGGCTGGAGAGATGGCTCACTAGTCAAGGAGCACGCATTTCTCTTACAGAAGACTGGAATTCAAGTGTCTGTACCATAAATGGAAATTCCATCTCCAGTAGGCTCCAATACCGCTGGCTTCCACAGGCACATACATGTCTAATTACCCATATGTACACATACATAATTCTCATAATTAAAAATAAAAATAAATGTTTAACAAAAACCCAAAGACTTGTCTTACCTCAAAGTCCACATACTAGGCCCCCATGGTCATGCCTGAAGAAAACCAGGGGACACTTTGCCACCAATTGCTTATGTTTAATATGATGTAGAGTTTATTATTGTTGTTTGTATTTTTATATTTTTTGATAATTTCATACATGAGTTGTGTATTTACATCATTTCTACTTCAGCTTCTTGCTCCTCCAACCCCTCTTATGTTTCACCTCACCCATTTCCTGTCAAATTCATGATCTCTTCTTTTAAAATTATTACTGTTAAATTACACACAGAGAAAGACACATACACGCACATGCACGCATGCATGCATGCACACACCACTGAGTCCATTTAGTTGCTTTAGGGCAACCTATCAAGAGACTTATCTCTGGGGAAGCCTGATTGTGACTCTCTTAGAAGCCATCTCACTCTGATGACCTCACAGGACTCAGTGGTACTCAACCTGGGCTAGGCCTGGGAGTGTGGCGGTGGCATGGGCAGGCAAGGTTCTCTGGAGTTAGTTTTTTTTTAAAAGAAAAGTCGAGCTTACTGTAGGCATTGACAAGCCATCAGCTATATGTGCTTAGAAGGGCCCTTTGACTGTAAAAAAAAAAAAAGCAAAAAAACAAAAACAAAAACTGTTCAATGTTGGATAGGAAATCATTCCTGCACTTGTATAAGGCAGTACTGAAAACCAGTATTCATTTCAACATTGTTTTTCAACGAGCAGAACAAGGTAGACACGAACTTGAATCCTGTTCTCAGATATGTGACTTTTCTATAGTTACTTGTCCCATTTTCTCTCCGGAAGCTCTCTGTCTGCTCTTGCCTACCTTGAGTGGATTAATTAATTGTGAAGGTGGCCAGCATTTTAAAAGGCTAGAAGAATTAGGCCTGAAGGTGTGGGGCAGATGTTCCTCTATTAGTGTCTCAATGCCTGAGTGACACTAAATTCCATAAATGGGTAGAAAGTCTGCAGGACATTTATGGCTGAGACTAAGGGAAGGGATCCTGAAGGTGGAGAAAAAGGCTCAGTGGTGCAGGAAAGTTCCAGACATAGATAGAAAGTCCCCTGCCTCGGTTTTGCCAGTTGTTGGCTAAGTCCACAGTATTTCCAGCACTGCCCCAGAGGCTGTCCAGAATGACCAGGAAAATGCTGGTACTTGGACAGTGGTGGGCCCAGCTGGGTAAACAGGAGAGCAAAACAAGTCAATCAATCAAGGCTGGCTCCAGCCTGCCCCAATCCCCTCCTGCCCCTTCCTTTCCAGTTCCCCTGGGTCTCCTTAGCAAGCAAGCAGGCCCAGATGTCCTTTGATCTATAGGAAGGGTGAGCTCAGCCCCACGTGTAACCCACCCCCAGGGTTCCTTGCAGGGGACCATGAACTTCACACATCCAGCTGCTAACAGGAAAAAAAAAAAAGGCAGGCAGACATGGCCTGATTGGAAAACTTAAGACTGGCCTATGGCTAAAAGGGGCCTGGGTAGCTGAAATTCACACAGTCATGAAGATCAATGAGGCATGTTATCTACTCAAGCTTTGGAGCACGGGTCACAAGCTATATTAAGCACCCAAGGCCTGGTCAAGGACAGGATCAATCTCCAATTGACTCTTTCTTCCATGGCTTAAGGTTTTCATACACTACTTAGGCTTCAGTCTGGGCTCTTACAGTTTTGAGATTCTCACATCCTGTTAGTAAATGGATAGATCATTCACTGTTATGCCATCTTCTCCCAGATGGTCCCCTCCCAAGGGCCCATACAGTTTAAAGTTGGATTGGGTGAGACTCGTCCGACTGCTGTAGCTCCAGGATCTGGAAAGGCGTGCAATAGAAAAAACACTCATCAGACACTTGGAAGAATGAATGATTTGACATTGTGAAAGGATTCAAAAGTTAGTCTCTGAGGGCCAGGGAGATGGTTCACTGTGTATCAAGGCGCTTGTTGACAAGCCCAAAGATGTGAGTGCTGGCATTATAGCCACAGACCACTACGCATAGTTTATACAATACTAGCTATTGAGCCTAGGGCATGCTAGACAAGCACTCTACCAACTTAGCTATAACCTGTCTGAAAGCTCTCTTTTGAAATAGTCTTCAAAAAGCAGCAGTAGACTGCATGTACTTGAGTATCTTTCACCAATCACATAGATAATGGTGAAGATTTGCCTTTAGTGGGACTGCCCTTCAGAATGATAGCAAGGGCTGTGGGCAGTGAGATGTACTAAAATTGTGGAACCCTCTAAATAGCTTGTTACTTAAATAAGAGTTGGATTATTTGCTTATTTATTATTAATAATTATTATTGTCGTATATGTCATACATGTGTGTGGGCACACATGCTACAGCACATATGTGGAGGTCAGATAACTTTGTGGGCTCATCTCCCTCTTTCTATCCCTTACATGGGTTCTGGGATCAAACTCAGGTCACCAGACTAGCAAGGCAAGTTCCTTTACCCGTGGAGCCACTTCGCCCTCATGCATTCTGACTCTTTATCAAAGAGGGCCTCAGTCTGAGATTGCTGTCAACAGAGAAGCAGGGTCCAAGCAGCAGACACACACCCCTACTCCTAAGTGGAGACTTTGGTTCTATAAACAGAATGGTCACCTCACTGTGTGCTTGAGTTTGTCAAATGTCACACACTATATGTCAGACGTGTGAGATTTGACATCACATGAGCAATATGGCACACATTTCCAAATCTATTTGAACTTCAAAAGACATGCCAGCCACTTTGGCCCCGCTTAAATGTGTTACACTTTTGATCAGCTGGTACCTGATGTCCAAGAAGACTTAGAAACCCATGTGTCATTTGAAATGTAGCCAGGAAAGTGAATTTTTGATGAAAAGTAAATTAACTCAAGTCCTGGAAAGTTTGAGTTCAGCTAGGAACACAAAGCATATGAGGTCAGAGCAAGTCTTAAACTCTCTATCTGAAAATACTCTTGTGGCTTCATGTTAAAATCTGGACATGTCATTAGAGTCTGGAGAAGGGGGAGCCAAGAAGCCTCCTCAAAGGGGGAAAGGCCTCATCTCAAAGTCTCTGCAGAGGGTTAGCTCCCAGCAAAGCATAAGGGCAGACTGATTTTTCTAATATTATGTGTACTCTGCCATAATACTAAGGAAAAGAACCCTCAGTAATATACAAGCAAACTGAATACAACCAGAGGTGGATAAAGAACAGCTTTGAGATGTCTCCTAGATCTACAAGACAAGGAGCCCAACTCTCACCGCTGCTATGCAACGTGGTGCAGGAAGTTCTAGCAAGACAAATTCACCAAGTGAAAGACACGAACAGCATCCGAATTTCATTGGAAGAAATACAACTATTGCTACTCAGGATACCATGAGCTTAATGGAGAGCATCCCCAAGAATCTCTCTCCGCCCCCCAAATGATTAGAGATAAGAATCAAGCTCAGTATTGTAGGACACAAGGAAATGCAAGGGCCAACTGGATTACTACACACCAGCAGAGAACAATTGGAGGATAAAAATAAGACAACTGTGCTTGCAATGAAATGACCAAAACAATAAAAAGAACAAAACAAGGAACCAACTGCGTTTACCATAAAAAAAGCCAATAAAAACGAACAAAAGGAGAAATCAACTGTGCTTACCATAAAAAACCAATAAAAAGAACAAAAGAAATCAACTGTGTTTACAATAAAAACAAAACAATAGAAAGAGCAAAAACAGTTTCATTAAATTTAACAAGAGAAACACGAGACTTGGATAACGGAAACTACAAATTATCATTGAGAGGACTTAAGGAAACTTTTTAATCATATATTAATAGTTGCTCCATTTGTATGCATGCATGTAGGTTGCTGTGATCATATTCATTCCTTGAACTTCCCTTTCTCTTTCTTACTCCCCACTTTCTCCTTCCATATCCCTAATAGATCTCTTTTGTTCCCCTCACACTCGTACTAGATCACATACCTGAGAGAAAGCATATGATGTTTGTATATTTGTGTATCGCTTATTTCACTTAGCATGACAATCTCTAGTTTTATCCATTTTTTTCTACAAATACACAATTATGGTCTTCTTTTCAGCTGAATCCACTTCATTGTGTATATGTACCACATTTTCTTTCTCTTTAATCTGTTAATAGGCTTCTAGGTTAATTTCATGATTTGGCTATTTTGATAAATAGGTGTCTTTAGGGTGATCCAATTTTGATTTCAAGAAGACTAACAGATGAACAGATGTGCCTTCTTTTGAACCAAAAATTTTAGCATTACTAAAATACTACTTCTCCCTAAAACTGACCTAGAGGTACACTGCAATGCTAAACTAAAAATGTCAACTGGATTTCACGTATCAGCTGACATGTTGACTCTAACACATAAAAAAACAAGAGATGGTTGGTCCAGTTAGATGGTTCAGTGGGTGAAAGTGCTTGCCTTACAAACCTGATGGCCTGAGTTTGATCCCCAGAATTCACAGGAAGGAGAGAACTAACTTTTTCTTTTTGAGATAATTTCTCCCACTGAAACTGGAAGTCAACAATTTAACTACACTAGCTGTCCAGCAAGCCTTTGGACTCTTCCTGTCTATATCCTACCATCCAGCATTGAAGTTACAACTTTTCTTTTAAAACTAGGTGCTAGAGATAAAACCTCAGGTCCTCATACATACACAACAAACACTTTAACCAGAGTTCACCAAATTATAAATGTTTTAAAATATTGTGTTCATCTGTTTTTTAAAAATAAAATGATGGTGGATAAACTCAGTTTAGTGTTTAAAGTCATTGAATTCACTTTGAATAAAATAATAATTCTATTTTAAATGCTAACCTTTATAATAGATTGGAAAGTAACATCTTTGCAACCATTTAGACTTACAATTTTGAAATTATATGATAAAAGTTTACACGGAGACACAGTTATTAAAGGTCAAGGATAGGGTGAAGTCACTTCTTTGGTATTCTTGCCAGAAAGGCCATAACTCCAAAGAGATTGTAAAATGAAGGATATTCCACAGTGTAGCTGCCGAGATTGTCTTAATTAGCACTAACGTCATGTAAGAAAAGAACCAGACTGAGGACTTGTCACAAGTGGGGCTATTTTTCTCCTAATCCTTCCATATACATGTACTGTATGTGGACCTTTGATACAAATACTAATCCTATTTTAATTACAAACTGCTTTTTAAAAACCAGTGCCATAAAAGACGATATCATTCCATGGTTCTCTGACATTATTTTCAACTATGAGAGAAAATTCCTTTGTGTGGATAGACTCAAACTGTTACTGGACCACATGCTCAGTTTTGTCAGTAGGTGTTAACCATTGGAGGGATGTGATGACTTGTTCTCTTCTGCCAGAGTCTCTACACAGAGAGTAGGTACTTAAATCAGGCCCATGACCTACCCATAGCTGTGGCTATGAAATTACAAGGAAGCTGTGGCTTCTACCCTATCATCACATAACCAGGCTGCAAGATATTGTTATTCCTCATGGATGATGGAGGACTAAGATATCTAACTCATAGCCCTAGTAAGAAAAAAACTTTTAATACACACACACACACACACACACACACACACGCACACACACACACACACACACACACAATATTTATCATTGCATGTGCATAACTTATGAAGAGGTGCTCCTAGTTTACAAAGTATATTAATGTACTATATGTTGATATATTAAGTGTAGATAGTACATAGTATATACAAAACAGAAAATGAGATATTATATGTGCATTTATGATTTGTTAATTATAAATAGGCCTTGCTGAATCTATCTATGTATCTATGTATCTATTATCTATCTATCTATCTATCTATCTATCTATCTATCTATCTATCTATCTATCTATCTATGTGTGTGTATATATATATATATATATATACACACACACATACATGAAAAAAACTAGAGGCTTAAAAATAATTTTAAAAAGAAAACAAGCCAGGTGTGGTGGTGCACGCCTTTTATCCCAGCACTCAGGAGGCAGAGGCAGGCAGATTTCTGAGTTTGAGGCCAGCCTGGTCGACAAAGTGAGTTCCAGGACAGCCAGGGCTATACAGAGAAACCCTGTCTCGAAACGTGCCCCCCCCCAAAGAAAACAATAACTCTGGCACATACCTTTAATCCTAGTATACAATAGGCAAAATCAGATGTTTCTTTGTGAGTTTGAGACAAGCCTGGTCTACAAAGCAAGTCCTAGAACAGCCAGGGCTACATAGAGGGATCCTGTCCCAAAGGAAATAATGAAATAGAAAAAAGTTCTAATTTTTTTTCTGCATACTCGACACCACTTTGGAAAAATATCACTAGATAGGAATACTGTCAATAGAATCCATTTGTTTTCTTAGACAGAAAGCCAGCATACCAGTTTTCCCATACACCTTCAAACTGCTATTGACTGAATCCTAAGTGCACCCCAAACCCCTTGGACCCCACTAGACATTTCATAGTGGTTCCTGCAAGGGTCTGCTGACCTCTGTGCCATGGGGCTGTTCATTACACAGCTTGTATGTTGTCTATTAACTTGAGATTCTTGGAGCTTGTAGGCAAGAGACAAGCCATTCATTTGTCCAGTACTTAACATACAGTTAGCCTTCATTGTTCGAGGCCACTCTGATTTGTAGACCAAACACTGGCCCTGGAGTCAGAAAATCTGGACTATAGTCTTTCCTCTGCCCCTTGCTTAATTGCATGACCTTGAACATTTATCTCTGTGGAGGAATCCTCGGTGTGCTGCAGGAGGCAGTGTGACCTGGCAGAAGGAACTATTGCTCCAGAATCAGACAGGGAATGCTTATATCTCAACCCTGCCACTCGGGCGCTGAGCCATTTCAGGAGAGCTTATCTTCTCTTGGTTTCCACACTTGCATGTTGAATCAGGGCAACAAAATAACTATCTCAGGGGCTTGCAATGAGATGCTGTGAGTGTTATGAGAACAGGCCTCAATCAATGTTTGCTGTGTGTGAGTCCTTGGAAGGTAAGCAGAGTCACCGAATACCAGAGCTCTCAGAGATCATCTGCTCTAGCCGCCCCCCCCCCCATATAGCACATTGAGTACAAGAGACTTGCCCAGTGCCATACCTTGAGTTCCATATCTTCTATAAAGTAAATGGATCTGGATTCTCTGCATAGTGCTATGACCCTCTGCAGGCGAATTTCCCTTGAGCAACCTCCTAGCTTGTAATAAATGTTTAATGGCTTTTTTTTTTTTTAATGGGAGAGGAGGAGGGGAAGGCAGAGCTCTAACACTAAACTAAGGCTCATAAGCCATATAAAAAGGGTTAGGCACTGAGAAGAAATTTATTTTTCAGTGCTGCAGATCAAACACAACCTTGTGCTTGCCAGATAAATACTCTACATTGAAGTCCATTCCAAACCCTTGGCCTTTACAGACAGGATCTCATGGCATAGGCCAAACTCTGTCTTGACATCCTCCTGCCTTTACCTCCTGTGTGTTGGGATTGCAGGTATGTGAAACCATGTCTCACTAGAAAGAATTTGACAGTGATATCTACCATCATGTGTGTTCACAGCTTTCTTTGGACATCTATGTGAAAAAACATATCTAATCCTCATAGCAATTAAATCCCCATTTCATAGTAGAGGAAACTGGACCTCCAAAAGGTTCAAAAGTTACCCAAGATTATTCAGTAGGAGAGCTAAAATTCCAACTTAGGTAGTCCGTTCAAGAAAAAGGTATCCAACTTGAGCAGGTGTAACAATTACCTGGAGGGTATGCTCACAGACTGAGTCCCACCTCTGACTGTTGATTTAATAGATCTACGATGGGGTACAAGTCTGCAGATTTGTTTTGAGATAATGGCCAATGTATATAGCAAAAGTTGATCTTCAACTTCTGAGCTTCCAGCCTCTATCTCAGAAGTGTTGGTATTATACGTACATACCACCATACCTGTTTTATGTGGTGCTAGAAACTCAGACCCAGAGCTTTGTGCATGCAAGGCAAGCACTCTACCAATGCTACCAGATCTCCACCCCTAAGGATTTAATATTTTAACAAGTTTCTGGTGACATTGATGCTGCTGTCACGGGGACCACATTTTGAACATCAATACTTCTAAATCCTGTGTTCTTTTAAAATATTTTTTGCATAGTTATGATTAATTCATGATATTCTTTTTAATTCATAATATTCTTGATTGACACATGATATTTATGGGGTAGAGAATAATATTTTGATTAACGTATATGCTGGCCTTTGGACATATATGCTTGGGCTTTAGTAGTTGAGTACTTAGTTTGCCAAGCATGTGCAAGCACAGGTCCAATTCCCAGAAGGGGATGGAAGGATGGACGGATAGATGGATGGAAACACAGGTAGATAGATAGATAGATAGATAGATAGATAGATAGATAGATAGATAGACAGAATTGATAGATATTCTTAGGTTAATAAGCATACCATCACTTTTACTGTATCTCTATGATAATGATATTCAAAACTGCTTCCTATTATTGTTACAGTCACCTTATGTACAATAAAACATCAGAATTTCTTGTTCCTGTCCAATTATAATTTAGCACTCACTGGTCAACTTTGACCTACCCATCCTATTCCCCTAGCTCTTCAAATTCTCTGCTAATTAGTATTTGACCCCCTGCTTTTCTTTCCTTAATATTCCACATGAGTAAAACCATGTAATGTTTGTCTTTCTGCATCTGGCTCATTTCACTTAACATAATGTCCTCCAGCTCCATCTCTGTTGTTGCAAATGACAGGATTTCAGGTTGCGCTCTCTGCCATTACCCAGTCACTCCACCAGGAAATCTTTCATTGACTCTTCCATAAGCTTCAAGATAAAGCACAGATGCCTACTTAAAGCATGCAGAGAATGCTGTGATCTGGCCTTGTTTAGCTTTCTAATCTCATTTCCTTCAAGAATCTCTTATATATCACATATCCATCATATAAAACTATTTTTTCCATTGTAGAATGTACCCAGATATGCCAGAACTTCTCTAAGGCTGCTGTGTACATTTGCTGTTTCTTTCCTCTAGGATAGTTGTACCCTTACACATTCCTGCAAGCAACAGTTGACAAAGTCACTGAATGAGTTTCAGCTCAAGCACTACCAGGGGCCATATTGAACCCCACTGCCTACTCTCATCCCCTCTCAGCTTCCCAAGCTTCCTTCTGTCACAATCTTGATCTCACTATACTGTTCTCTACACCCCAGTTTCCTGAACAATCTTGAAGAATCTATTTTATTCATTTCAGTATTCCCAGTGCCTGACTAATACCTATTAAATGAGTATTAATGGGTGATAGTTGAGAAACATTACAAGCACCCAGATGACAATATTATGAGCTGCTTGGGGACACTATGAACTAAGAGAGAAAAGGGCCAACTGTCTCTTGCTCTAAGCCTGTCTCAGGGGCAAAATATTTCTGACCATTCTTTGTCTCAATGACTCTCCATTTCTCCCTTTCTCTCCCAGGCCCCACCACTTCCCAGTGTTGGAGACATTCATTCTGGCCACACTCTTCAGGATTCCTTTCCAATCTTTCTGTAGTGCACAGTCCCCTCCACATTGACAGCAAGGCTGTCCCTTTTGCTGTAGAGGGAAAGCCTCAAGTGCCTGTCTCTGGCAATATCACACAACTCTAGTTTCTAAGCAAGTATAACTCCCCCCCCCTGCCCCCAAACTCGGGAAGCTTAAGAGTGGAAGGAAGTGAGTAAGGCCATCTTTCCTGGGTTATTTTATTTTTCCTCCAACATTGTGGTTTGTTTTTACTAGGGCATTTTCTAGCCCTTTTAGAAGAATGGAATGAGGTCTTCTCTCATGCCTATAAATCTTTTGTTATTTTTTTCTCTTCCTGACACCAAGGCAGATAATAAATACTGATTGGCTTTGTGATTTATGACTTATTTGAATGGAAGCTACTCAGCTAAGATCTAAGAAGCATCAAGAAAAGCTTAATTTTTATGTCTTTCTTTTCCAAGTGACTGGCCTCGAGTTTCATCAAAAGAGTTGTTCAGCAGCCAAAGCAAACAGTAGGGAGAGTTCTACTTTATAAACTATAGCTATGAGGTAGGACCAACCACCTGTGCTAGAAGTTCACATAGAATGTCTCTGAGCAAACAACCGCCACTACTACAAGCGGCGCCCACAGCAGAACTGGGAGGAAAGAATCCAACTTCCAGGGTTGCTACACACTGCGCTCAAAAGGTCAACTTTCAGAGGAATTCGATACTTGAAGATAAACAGCCCATACACAGGATTAAGAACAAATTATTAGAAAGTGTATCCACAAAAAAGGGAAAAAGAAAAGAACGTGTATGTGTGTGTGTGTGTGTGTGTGTGTGAGAGAGAGAGAGAGAGAGAGAGAGAGAGAGAGAGAGAGAGAGAGAGAGAGAGAGAGAGAGAGAGAGAGAGAGAGAGAGAGAGAGAGAGAGAGAAATACTTCAAGCCATTTCTTTGGACTTTTTAGATAAATTTAAGTTACCTATTGTAAATGTTAAAAAAGCTAAAGAGAAACATATCTAAGAGCTAAAAGAAGATATGAGAATGATGTCTCAATCAAAAGAGAGTATACCCAGGCATAGTGTCAAAAAAAAAAAAAAAAAAAAAAAAAAAAACCTCAGGAGGCTGAGACAGGAAAATCAGAATTTCTGGACCTGCCCGAACTATACAGTGAGTTCAAGATCAGCCTGGAAAATGTAATGAGATACCATTTTAGAAAAGAAACAAGATGGCTGGGATGCAGTAAGGTGTTGTCTGATGCTGTGGGTGCTTTGAATGGAATGCCCCTCCTCCGTAGGCTCAGGTATTTGAATATTTGTTCCTAGTCGGTTGGGATGTTCAGGTAGGTTGAGTAGGTGTGGCCTTGCTGGAGGAAGTGTCACTGGGGGGAAGGCTTTGAGGTTTTAAAGCCACTTGTCATTTTCAATGCATTCTCTTTTCTTTCTGCTTGGGGCTCAAGCTGTGGGCTCTTAGCTTCCAGCTCCAGCCTCCATACATTTGCTGTGGCATCATGGATTCTGCAACTGTAACCCTAAATAAATACTTCCTTCTACAACAACAACAACAAAAAAAGATGGTCGGGATGCAGACAGTGGTAGGTCATTTGTTTGGCATATACAAAATCCTCAGTTCAATTTCCAGTCCCAAGGAAGAAAAAAAAAGTAGAGCATGACATCCTGGAAAGCCTAATAGTAGGAACAGACCCTTTTCTAGATCTGTTCGGAGGTAGTATTAATGGGCAATAGAATTAATTAGAAAACTTGAAGATCCAGACATAATCCTGTGTGAGAAGCAAATAGGGAGAAAGGAAGAGACTTGGGGTGCTCTTCCTAGCACACCAACAAATTATCATAGTGAGAGCACATACAGGACAAGTGGTAAAAGGTCTGTTGGAAGAAAGAATAGCCAAAAATTTCCCCAAATGACTGAAAAACATTGGCCTACACAGGAATGAAGCTCAGTCAGGTCCAAGAAGATGGATCTCAGTGCAATCCATATTCAGGCACATTGTCATCACACTGGGAGAGGCCAGCGACACAGAGGGTCTCAGGAACAGAAATACAGAAGCCATGCATCATCTCACAGAGAGCTGAAGCCAGGGGTGATGGTGCGAGACATCCCAGCACCCAGGACATAGACTGTAGCTCACCTATGACTACATACAGACTTCAAAGCCAGCCTAGGCTACCCTACCTAGAAATAGCCTCCTTAAAACTATGCAGGCCATAAGGCGGTGGAATTGGATAAGATGTTCAAAGTAATGGCACACACACCCCCACCAAAAAAAGTAAGAAAGTGAAAAAAACCTGTTAGGTTTTTATGTATAGCAAAAAAAACAATCCTTTAGAATGAAGAATGAAGATATTCAAAAAGTGAGAGACTATGATACAAGAAGACCTGCCTTACAAGAAACGAAGTGTAATGATCCAGTTATATGAAAAAGCCACAGAGAAGCAGCGCCTTTGAATGCTAACTACAGTTCTTTAAAGAAGATTAAAAATCTAATTTAAAAAAGAAATTATTGAGATGCCAAACTTATTTATTTTCCCTCCTATATATATATTTCATATATATATATATATTTCATATATATGTATGAAATAAAAGGACACTAAATAGTAATTATAAGCCACTTGAAGAAATAAAGAATGCTTGTAAAATAATATTTAAATGCATATTTTCTTTGGTTTTTGTGTATTGAGACCTGAGTTTCATGTATCCCAGGCTGATCTCAGACTCACTTCTGATCCTTCTGATTCCCCTTCCCTGTGTGCTGGGATTACAGGTGTATGCCACCACATGTAGTCTATAGGTAAGGAGGGGGACATGGAGGTGTTGGAGTGAGCAAAGGGGAGGAGAAAAGGTATTTGTTAATTAGAGACATAATTTACTATATAAATGTAATATAAGAGAAATTTGAAAGGTTTAAATCTACTTTCATAATCCCCTTATCCTGGTTATAAAAGAATGGTGTATAGAGTGGGAATTGCAAATCTATTTAGGGCACATGGGGCGCAAAGACAGGAGGAAAGTAAGGCAGGAAAAGGAAATACCCTTGCCTAGGGCCACAGCAGCGCTGAGGAGGAAAGAAAGACAAGGACTGAATGCAAATCTGCTTGGGATTGAGAACTAGAGTTGAAAACGCTTGCTGTGCTGGGTAAGGTAAAAATTCTGGGTCTTTTCCCATGATGCTGTTAGCTGGGGCTCTTGAGAGAAAGCTCACAAGACCCCACCAAAGAAGCTCCTTCCTTTGTGGGCTTTTGTTGTATCCTTCATGCACGTCACAGATACTCAATAGTTTATGCAAATGTGACTTAACTCTTTCAGGAACCTGAAGGCTAAGGTGTTTTTTGTTTTTTTGTTTTTTTTAGTGAAGAAATGGTAAGACTATCACTCATGAAGTGACCTATCCTCTGCTCTCTGTCTCTGTCTCTCTCTGTCTGTCTCTGTGTGAGTGTGTGTGTTCAAGTTATCTAAATTTACAACCTCATGAGAACATGTACTGAAATAGGCATAATACCTATCCCATTTACAGGCTGAGGAAACAGGCACCAACACAGAGCCATTTACACAATGTCCCATAGCTAGCAAGTGACAGTTTCAAAATGACCCAATTCCGTCTCCAGTGTTCACATCCTTTCTATTTGATGGTGTCAGTCAGTCCTGGCTGAGACTGCCACCACTGTATATTCTAGTTCTCAGATCCGGTGGAGGTGCAGGCATTCCTACATAGGAATATAATTTCAGAAGAGTGAGAAAATTAGCTTCTCTTGATACCTCTTAACTACCCTCCTTGCCTTGCTGACCAAGGTCTGAAATTTCACTTAGAAATCTGTTCCTTTATCTTAATATCCCTGATTCCCAATCCACAGGCCTAACAAAGCATAGAAGACTTTATGATGTGCTAGAGAGGATTTTATTGCCCACATGGAGACAGCCAATGGAAGATGCTGTGGGAGAAGTCAGGAAGGGTCTGTGAGATCAGGAAAGTTCCACGGTAGAGAAAGTTAGACAGCTGCAATACACAGATGTGACCATTCTGGAGACACTCAGCCTTGTCAAATGCCAGTAACTGCTCTGAAAGCTCATCAACTCATCCTCACAGACAACACTGAGTCTCTCCCAAGGAAAGACTTTTCTGTGGGAGCTACTGGAACAAGGTTTCCCAGGGGGACTGGCTGCTGACTTCCGGGAGTTGTCTGTTTATATCAGAATCCACTCGGTTAGGTTGGAATTGCTACTCAGCAAAATCCCTTGAGGTGTCACTGCTACCTGGGAAACAGGTCTTGTCTGACTGTAAAGTGATTGAGGAAGGGAGAGGTAGAGGTGGGGTGGCCTCCGGGTGTGTGTGCAGCTTGCAGCTGAGAGCTGTAATGGGGGATGTGTTTTTGCCTGATCTTGGCTCTGCCCATGATGGTTGGATGACCTTGAACAAATCTTTCTGGCTGCTTCTCTCATTTTTTTCTGGTGTCTCTGTGATGGGTCCCATGTCTATCTCTCCTCAGTCTCAGAGTTACAGAGCTGCTATCTCAGGCCAGGCTGAGTTCTCTTCCAGAGAACTCTTAAAAAGTGAGATGAGGCTTATCTTTATGTACCTGCCCAGAAAATAACCACTCTTTCTGCCACCTGACCTTGAAATCTATGCCCCAAGCTATTCTGGGTTTGAATTTCTCTACTTCTAGTGTCTGATTTTGATAAGTGTGTCTAAGCCTCTTCTTACTTATCTACAAAAGGGGTATGTAGTTGTACCTACCTATCACATGGAGGATTTGCAATACACCTGGCACACATTTCATATTTAGCATCACTCAACTCTTAAAAGTGAGCAAATGGAGCAGTTGTGTCATTAGAAGCTTAGGTAATTTCTCTATTTTGGAGACATTTAAACGCTGGCAAAGCCCTCAGCCTCCTCGTCTAGTCTCCTTCCAGGGCCATGCAAAGGCATGTGCATTATCCCAGACTTCCTGAGGGCCCCCTCTGAAGGCCAGAAGCCTAGCACACTATCTGAGGGGAGAGATTGGCTGCATGCGGCAGGGACTTATTGTTCTGTGTTATGTGACATTTCTCAGGCACACAAAGGCTTGGCCCCTGTTAGCCCGATCACTCCTCCTGGTGCTCGAAATTCCCACTGTCTTCAGAGGAGAAAGTTTTGTTTTTTTGTTGTTTTTTTTTTTTAAAAAGTATCCAAATGCTGAGCTCTCGTCCCAGCACGTTGGCCACCCCTGTGGGGGCGGGGGGCTCTTACCTCCTTGAGATCCCTATGAAAATGCCACAGTGTCACAAGTCATGTCCTAATCAAGGACTCCCAACTAGTGAATTACTTACCAAGGCTTGACTCAGAGTGGGGGTGGGTGGCCCAGGCACCAGGACTGGAACCTGAAGGCTGACTGCCAGCAGAGAGTCGAACGATGTGGGCGGAGCTCGGGCTGCGTCCAGTCTTCCTACTGTATTCCACCACATGCAGTTCTGTATATTTCCTGCCTGTTTACTCTTCTACCGGGAAGTGTAATCTAAGCCCTGATCAGCCCGAGACTGGACCCTCAAGTCACACCAATTTGGTCTAATCTGTGCAGAGGAGGCTGGGGTACACGATCAGAGATACATTTTTATGACTGCCCAGCAAGTACAGTAGCACAGAATAGCTAAGTAAGGGCTGCCAAGTCCTAGGCCTGCCAGACTCGCTTTAATGACGAGATAAGAACATTTACAATTAGCACATTTGGTCTGTAAATGGGCTTCACTACACTCCTTGCCAACAGTGTCTTCCCAGGTTTTTTGAGTACTACGAGCCTTTGTGCATAGTTGAGTTTGGAGAGGTGGGGGTAGCTGGTGAGGAGTGGGGCATAGCCAGAAGGCAGGGTATAACTTCAAACCCAAGAGTTACAAAAAAAAAAAAAAAAGACATTTGGAATAAACTACAAGGGTGATGAGAAGGCCCCCTTGCTGGTCCCTGATACTGCTGGGAATAGACACCCACTTCTGCTTCCCCCACAAATGGAATGAATTGACAAAGGTCCTGTGTGCATTCTCCCATGGTATACACACACATTAATGCACACATGCATTCCATACACAAGTCCTTTGTTAAGCTCTGAAGCAGGAAGTGGGAAATTAAAAAAGAGGGCTTCCTGCCATCCGTTGAAGGAGCCAGTCCTGAGAGTGATACAGACCAGAGACCTTTCACGGAATCTTCGAGTTCATCCTAGACGCAAAGCAGAAAACTTCCAGGGCTCAATGCAAGAGATGATTTGCCTATTGGATGCTCACTAACCCCCAGAGTTGCCTGTAGGTGCCATGGGTCTGTGTGTGTGTGTGTTGGTGAGGAAATCAACGGGACAGGCTCCAGTCCCCTACTCTTGCTATGTCTGGATAGGCAGCCACATGGAAAGACAGATTCATTTTTCTGCTTCATCCTTCTTTGTGGGTTCAGTTTTTTTTGTTTCATTTGTTTTGTTTTGTTTTGTTTTGTTTTGTTTTGGAGGGGCTCCTCTGACTAGCAGGGAGATTTGGACTTGGTAGGGATGTGCATGTAGGTGGTTTGTGTCACACAGCCACAGGCTGGCTAAAGCAGAGAGGTTAGAGATACCTGACCCTCTTTCCTCAGAGAGTGGGAAATGTACAAGAATGGAGAAGCCATAACTTATCAAAGGACATCCCAGAAGGAGCCCTGCAAGGTGGTCAGGAGGAGCAGTAAGGGAAGAAAAAAACCTGATTGCTCTTGTTCGAAGCTACATGTTACTAGTATAAGAGTATTCACTGCCCTTCCAGTGTGTGTGTGTGTGTGTGTGTGTGTGTGTGTGTGTGTGTTTGAGAGAGAGAGTTGTTAGTGTGTGTATCCGTGCATGTGAGAGTGACTATGTGAGTGTGTGTACATCTGAATGTGTGTGTGAGTGACTATGTAAGTGTGTATATGCCTGAATGTGTGTGAGAGTGACTCAAGAGTGTGTGTACAAGGGTGTATGTATGTATGAGTGTGTGAAATGTGTATATATGAGTGTGAGTGTGTATAGCATTGTGTGTGAGAATGAGTATGTGTGTGTGTGTGTGTGTGTGTTTTGTGTGTGGGTTGCAGACTGATGTGATTTTGCTTGCTGCACGTCCAGCACAAGGTCTGTCTAGTAGCTTCATCTTTGTAGAATAAATCTCTCATCTTCAAAGTGGGTCTTGGGAAACCTGCTTGAGGTTCTTGCCCAGATGAAATAGAGTAAGCCAGGACTGCTGTGTCTGATGTTTCCTGTGCCTGGCTCTGCCTTGTCTGGGAGTGGAACATTCTGGTGGGAGCCTCCACTGCCAGCCCACTCAGGCCCTCTGCTTCCACACTTCCTCAGCCCTAGCTGTGACCTCCTTCAAATCAATTGGCTTGAAGGTTGAGAATGAATGGTGGAGGTGAGGTGGATTTTTTTTTTTTTGGTCCTTTGTTTTGTATTGTTCTTTGTTTTTGCCCAGACTCCATCCTGGTGGCCCTTTCACACTTAGCCTATTGTCCACTGCCCAATGGCAAAAATCTGGACTTGATCCCAAAAGCAAAGCCTGCTAATTTCTAGATAAGTGTGAGGGCTGGGAAATCGTGGGACTCAGGGTGGCCCCAGAGCTCAGCAAGCCAGCTCCCTTTCTCTGTTCTTGGGGGCTGGCAGGAGTTAAAATGCAGGCCGAATCCCTCGACTCCACACCTGCAGAGGGGACAGTAAGCCTAATCTGCCCCCAGTGGCTGGCTATACAGGGACCTCATTCACAATTCACTGCCTTCTAAGGGGCACTGCCTCTCATGAACCGTTCTTTCAGGAGCCTTTAATCTAAGGAGCTACTGCTAACAGCCAAGCTACCCTAATCTGGTGGATAGGCCTCAGCTTCTCTCCCTCAGCACATTTTTTAAGGAATGGTGTCCCCCCCCCCAGCTTTTTTTTATCATCATCAAAATATATTCACAAAACACCCACATCTCTGTCCACACTATAAATCAGGGTGGGGAGCGTCTGGCCCACAGCCCAGATCTGGCCTTCAGCTTGATTCATCTGGCCTGTGGGGGATACTGTATTGGCTGCCACAGCTGCAAGCTGGAGACGATGCCTCCCTCCCCACAGCCCCCACCCCGCCCTGCTGGGGCCTTCCCACTCCAAATGGAACCTCAAAAATAGACAGGCTCCAGTGTGTGTGTGTGTGTGTGTGTGTGTGTGTATAGTGTGGGGGGGGGGGGAGCGTCTCCTGCAAGTCCTTCAGTTGCTATTAAACAGGAAACAGCATGACAAAGCCGATGAGGTGATTTTCAGACTGAGCAAAGTCAATACTTTGTGGCCACTTTGCTCATTTTCAGGATTGGCTACCATTTTCTTCTCTAACTGTCCTGATTCTTTTGCGCTGAGACCATGGTGTGTTTCCCTCTGCAGGGGAAGGAGCACCACAAGTGAGCAGCACAGCTGGAAAGCAAGTTCCCACACAGCTTCCCGCACAGCCTGGCCATTGTAACCATTCCACCCCAGGGCTGTCCTTGGAGGAGCTGGCCTCCAAGGCAAGGCTTTATTATTTTCTGTTTTGCTGTTGTCGATGTGGTTGGTCTTTGCTAATTTATTATCTATCCATTTACTTTCTTATTTCAGATAGACTCTCATTATGCAGCTCTGACTTGACTGGTACTTATGACAATTGTCAGGCTAGCCTTAAGCTCCTTCCTCAGCTGGACTGAGGTGACTACTATGTAGACCCTAGGCCTGGCCTCTCCTGGTTCTTGATCATAACCCTGTAATAATCTGGAAGCCCTAGAGGTTGGGCCCCAGTTATTCTCACAACTTGTGCTCTAAAGAATGAATTTAAAAGAGACACACATGGCTACAGGATGGAAAGTGTGTTACTCAGTTAGAATTCAACTGAGACAAGGTCTCACTATGTTACTCAGGCCAGCCTGAATCTCACCAGGAGAACAGACTGGCCTTGAACTTAGAGTGATCTTTCTGATTCTGCCTCCTAAGCTGGGAATCCAGACATAGACCAACATGCCTGGCAACAGACTAGTTCAACGTCTAAAAACAGTGAAACTCTCCTGAAGTTTAAAACACAGACATTCCTCTTTCTTATTCGCCTATATATGTCCTTACTAATTGAGGGAAATGAGAGGAAGACACACACACACACACACACACACACACACACACACACACACAGAGAGAGAGAGAGAGAGAGAGAGAGAGAGAGAGAGAGAGAGAAAGAGAGAGACTGGGGTCTCAGAGAAACAGAGATCATGGAAGCCCCTAGGGCTCATCTACCCAGTGACCTCTTCAAATCTTGCTGTAGCACTTTGTCGCCTCAGCTCCTAGGTGATCAAGCTGGCATGGTGACTCTGAGTGGGTCAGCTGAAACACAAACTATACCCCAATAAAATTCTCTGTTCAAGTAAAAAATGGTACGTGTCCTGGAGCACCCAGAAGTGGAGTGGTTAAAGGCAAAGAAAGGATAGGTAGTCATTTGAAATGCCAGATCATCTGTCCATCTTTTTTTTTTTTTAAGTGTGGCTATGTAGTATCAAGTGAAATCTATATATCCTAGCAGGCTCACAAATGCCCTTTGCGGACACTGCAAGGCAACAACCAACTGTTTGGGTTTAGGAAAAATTAGGGGAACTCTAGACTGATCCAGGAAAGAAAGACAGCTGCTTGGCGACAAAGCCTGGGGGGAGAGGGGCAGATTCCTATTGCTTAAAGCCCAAGTGACTAGAAGTATAGAAGAAAAGGAAAGCTTGGTTGGGCTCTGGAGCCACCAGCAGGGGTGTGTCTGCCTCCAACAGCTGGTACTAACGGTCCTGGCAGCACAAGACTCCAAATGAGAACATCTTGTCCTCTCAAGATCCTTGGTAACTGAGGATTTGCTATGCTCATTATGAGAAAGTTCTGGCACCCTTCAACCCATTTGTACCTCTTCATCATCTCACTAAACATGTCATCTGGCAGGCACAGCTGCAAGCCCCTAAGAAACCATGGCCCTAGACCTGTGGAAGACCCCACAGAAAGTGGAAGAGTGCCTTGAGAGCCATCATTCCTAGAAGTCACTGGACTCTACAAGACTGACCACAGAAAACTCATGCCTCTGTCTTCACAGATGGCCTGCATGTTCCACCTGGATGGCACTCCAGAAGCCAGCAACTCAAAGGAGTCTGATTCTCCCCAGAGGGAAGTGTATAAAAACTACAGGAGTGTAAGGAAGTAAATCAAAATAGCAGCGCATCTTGGAGCCTGGTGACCTATTTCCTGAATTGGATGCTGGAATCTCCTTCTCATAGAACAGCCAATTGTGATGTGTTAGTATTTTCATGCTGTGCAGCCCTCTGGCATAGAGGTGCTGCCCCATTCCTTCCCAAGGAAATTCCACTGCAGGCAATGTTATGATTAGTGGACTAATAACACTTGTCGTTGGAATACCCCAGCCAAAGCTCCAGTGTGGACTGGCCTCCAAGTCCCTTAATCACCTATTTCATCATCACTGAAGCCCTGGCAATGGGGTGGATTTGTGGATCCCAATAATTAACCAAAGGGACAGCTGCTCCTTTGCATGGGGATCTCCCTTCCATTCATAATTCCAATCCAATTTGGGGTGTTAACTAGTGTGGTTACATTGGCCAATACTGGATAGCTGCTTAGGGTTTAGGGGATGCTGCAGGCTCATTCTGAGGCAAGTCACCTGCTGGTTCACTCGTGACATTTATGCACGCACAGTTTCCTTGTGATTATCTTGCTGGCATTCTGGACCAGGGCCAGTGGAGGAGCCAGGAAATGCATGAATGTGCCTGAAAGATGATTTGGAGCACTGCAGATTCCCGACTACAATGGCGTGCTGCTTTATATTTCCCCTTGACGTTGTAAAGTGGGATGTAGAGGAAGAGATGCAGAAGCTCTGTACATTCCAAAGTATGTAGGAAGCCACTTGGGTGGATGCGAAATCAAGAGGAGATGGGGGAGGGGTAACAAGAGGCCAATTTTTCATTCTGGTCCTTTTTTATTTCATTTCAAACCAAATGGGAGTTAATTAGGCTCTGAAGGAACTTAACTTACAAATGAACCTTGGTGAAAAGAGATGAGTAGAAGATGGTGAAGCTGACATGATCAGAAGGGTAAACAAGACCCTTTGGGGACTTACTGTTTTCTCACAACTTCTGTTTATCATGAGGCCAATGAACCTGACCTCCTTTGTAAACGCGCCGCTCCCCCCCCCCAACCCCCAGAGCCACCAGAGCTCTTTGGTCACATCTTTGAGGGAAGAAATAAACATATAAGGAGAGTGCTGTGATAAAGGAGAAAGCACAGAATGGGAGAAAGAAAGGAAGACTGAAAATGAAGGAGAAAGGTCAATTATTGTTGGAAATGGGCAATGCCTGGGATCCCTCAACTGAAGCACTGGAACAGACCTTAGAAGAATCTCTGCTCCGGTGCACAGAACTGGACTGGGTGAGCTACTTCAGCAGTCCTTTGGAAACAACACCCAAAGCATGCAGCTCTCCATGATTTCCTTCTCCCAGATGTTCTGCTCCAAGCCCAGGTTTCTTACAGACAGTTACTGTTCACAGAGTTCAAACAAGCTCTTTCCCAGGATGAGATAGCTCCCCTTGCCTGGAATCAAGTGGGAAAGTCTTAGGTTTCCAGCCCCACTGGGCCCAGGTACCAAGAGAGAAGAGTTGCATCTGCTCCCTTCTCCACCCACTGTGGAAGGCCAAATTGTGCAGTGACCAGACAGCTCCTGGAGCAGAGGCCCAAACATTCTCTGGGAAAGTTCTACCCCAATCCCGTTCCCACTGACCTTTCCAAAATTCATCTGGCTTTGTTTTGTGCTCCACAAGTTATGAAAGTTGGCTTCCAACGGAGCTGGAGAGAGGCATTCCCAATGTGGGATTTAGAATTTTTCTTTTCCACTCAAGTGCCACAGTAGAGTTTAAGGCTGTTTCTCCCTCATATTTAGACAATGACACAAAACCTGTTGATTTGTTTAGATATAATTGTCCCTCAGCAGGACAGATGGTTTCTGAATGGAAATATTAAGAAATTTAAAAGAAATAATTATGTGGAAAATATGGTTGGAGTCAAGGAAGCCTAATAATCTATCTGAAGAACTCAGGTTAAACCTGCATGAAAATTATCATCATGGGTTTATTGCCCTGCCATCCCAGATAACTCCATCAAGAAGACATGTTTTATATTGTACGATTAAATACAAACTTTAAAAATGTACTCATGGGAACAGTGACACAAAATGTTCAGTTTTTACATTTCTTCCTGTGGAAACTAAAGTTCCTGGTAAAAAAAAAATCTGTGAAGCAATGACTTTATTATACCAAATTGTTTTTTAAGAAATAACACAGTAGGGTGTGGGAGAGTTATTTTATTAAATTATTTTGTTGTTGTTATTGTTTTCCAACTTTGAGCTGCTTTTTGGCTCTTTGAAGCTCGGGGTCCAAAAGATGGGTTGTTTTTTAAAAAAAACAGATCTTTCTTTAAATGAAAGCGTTCTGGCTCTGGAGGTGGAAGTGAAGGTCGGTGGTAGAGTGCTTGTCTACTATGTGTGAGGTCTTGGGTACCATTTCCAGAACCACATAAATAAATAAACAAATAAATTCTTCATGCATAATACTCCTTTGCTCTCATAAGTGAGGGTGGGTAAGAACTTGCCTGAAACACTTAATCCTGAGCCAGTTGATTCTTCCAACAAACAAGAGGTCCAAATGTAGAGAAGAAGTCACTTGGCCTTCCTTCCTTACATACTGATTCACACAGTGTATTACTTACCTTACCCACACCCCATACCACTGAACTCTCTTTCCATTCCACGATCTGATAAGGACTATACAGCATGAGTTTGGCTCAGTATGTTGATGGAATACTTGAGCCAGAATGACAATCTGTAATTCTTTAACATTATCTAAACTGAAGATACATACGTTTTAGGACCCATAAATTGCATTCCTACATAAGCCCAATGGAAAAGCATGCCTGAGTTTCCAAGAAATAAATACAGAAAATGCTCCTAACAGCATTAGTCATAAAATCCATGACTGAAAATAACCCAGAAGTTGTATCAAGGACAGAAGGTGCAATAGTGATAAAACAAAAACAGAACATCCAATGGAAGACGGTACAGAAACAGAAGAATGGTGAATCTCCTAGATTAAGGTTTCAAGCATGATGTTGAACAAAAAGCCACCCAACAAAAGAACATATCTTATATAATTCCATTAGGAAAAAGTTAAAATTTAGAAAAACAACTAATCTGTTAGAGGCCAGGCCAATGGTGACATCTGAAAGGGGAAGGGTTATGAGGACAGATGAGGAAGTAGTAGACTGATCTGTGTCTCCAAGAAAGATTATGTTCACATCTCAGATGTGAACTTGACCTTGTTTGTTGAAAGATATTTTAAAAGACAGACTCCCCAGTTGATCTTGAATTCTATGTAGACTAAGCTGGCCTTGAACTCACAGCTATCCACCTACCTCTACTTCCTGAGTATACAACTAAAGGTATGCTTCACCCAACCTCAGGAAAGTTAATCCTATGTAACTAATGTATGGATCTCGAGATAATCCTGGATCACCTGAGTAGGTCCCTTTGCTCAAACACTCAGTGTTCTTATGGGAGACAGAAGAAGGGAAGGCACAACAGAGGAAGAAGACAGAGGCAGAGATTTCTAGAGTGGTGTAGCCACAAGCCAAGGCATACCGAAACCCATGAGAGCTGCAGATTTTTCTTCTAAAGTCCCAGAAGAAAGCAAAGTAAGTTTTGCTGGCTTCTAGAACCATGATGGAATCAATACATTTCCTTTCTTTTCTGCTTCATAGTAGTACGTCCATGTGCATGTGCACATGTGTGTGCATGTATTTCTCTCTCTCTCTCTCTCTCTCTCTCTCTCTATATATATATATATATATATATATATATGTGTGTGAGAGAGAGATGTGCATGTGCACATGTGTGTGCATGTGTTTCTCTCTCTGTATGAGAGAGAGAGAGGTCCAAATGTAGGGAAGAACTGATTCACACAGTGTACTACAACACCACTGCCTGGCTGTTGTTGTTATTTCTTAAGGGGTCATATGTTGTTCAGACTAGTCTCAAACTCTTTAGGTAGCTTAGCCGGCCTCGAACTCCTGATACCCCTGCCTTCACCTCTCATGTTCTGGGATTACTGCTGTGTACCACACACCCAGCTTAATTTCTGTTGTTTCAAGCCACTAAATGACAGTCATTTTGCTGAAGCCACAAGCTTATTAGTACAGGAAAGTTAATCCTATGTCTTGTTTTGGTCATTTCTTCTGATCATATGAGTACCTTGATCTTTTAAAAATTCAACATGTTAGGCAGAAACATGTTAAGCAAAATAAGCCAGACTAAAAGAGACAAATGTTGTGTGTTTTCTCTAATGTGGAGGACCTAGATGTAAATATAAACAATATGACATGAAGGTAGAAGGGAGAGGAAGAAATTGCATCGAGGGGAGAGAAAGCAATGGGAACACAATGTCCTGGTTTTCTACTATCTACACATGTGATGTGGAAGCAATGGGGAGGGGAAGGTGGGACTATCAGTCCAGGAGGGCCCAGGTCGTCAAAGCATGAATAAAAGCAAGTTACCATGCCTGAAAAAGCCATACTGAAACCCATTATTTGACACACAAATTTCAAAAAGGAATACATCAGGAGGATCTTTGCATTTGGAAACAGTCCTTCCAGAGATGAGTAGAATATTTAAAGACGAGCTAAAGAGTAAGGCACAGTGCTCAGTGCCTGCAGAGCCAACTACTTGGGAGGCTGGGCAAGGGTATCCTTAGCCAGAAGGCAAAGCAAGCCTGCACAGCATAAGGACACTTAATCTAAAGCAAAGAAAAGTTCAAGTTGTCCACTGATGATTCACGTTCCCTTTTCCATGTATACTATACTTCAGTGAAAAGCTATTTTAAAAGATGATGATTCTGTAATCTATTTTCCAAGTACTCACCACTTTGAATAAACAGACGCTGGCTTTACGAGGTTCTTTCCTTTTTCCTTTGAATTATATGAGGTTCTGTTGTTTGTGTTTGAGCCTTGCTCTACAATAGGAAGCACCCCCACCCCATTTTTTTAAAGACAGGATTTCACATATCCGGGCGTGGGGGTGGGGGTCTTGAACTCACTAGCCAAGTCTAGCCTTAGATTCTTGATCTTTCTACTTCTACCCCCAGTTTGTCAAGATACATAAGTGTGTACCATCATGCTCAGTTTATATGCTGCTGATAATTGAATCCAGCTTTGTGCATGCTACGCAAATGAGCTACCAACTGAGTTGCAGTTTCAGCCTCAGCAACTCCTTGTTATCAAATAAAAAAGTATACACATACACACACAAACACCATACACACACCACACCACATGCACAACATCACCCACACATACACACACCCCACACACACCCACATACACACACACACACACACACACACACACACACACACACATCACAGACACAGATATCATATTATACCATACATACAACATCCCACACACATACATACCACACTGCATACACACACCATACACACACACTCACCACACATACCACAGTCACACTCATACACATACACACACACCACAGACAGGGATATCACATCACACCATACACACAAAAATCATACACATACACACCACACTACAGACACACATCCATACACATACACACTCAGCACACACAAACACCATACACACTCACCAAACCACACACACCACACCCACAGCCACAGCAACACACATAAACTCACCACACATACCACACACTCAGCACACAAACACACACCATACACACACACACTCAGCACACAAACACACATCATACACACACCACACACACACACACATCTTTGGACTAGGGAATCCAGCTTAGCAGCAGAGTGTTTGCTTAGCATATTTGAAGTCCTAAGTTTCCCCTGAAGCCAGCCTTTCCACATAACAGTACACTTCTCACAGGCCTCCCTCCCACCTCCCACTCTAGTGCAATGCATCCAAAATGCCATTGCTAGTGTGCAAATATCCGATTTATATGGGCTTTTCTCTTTTTGAAGTAATAGGTAACAGAATACTGAAGAGACAACACGTGTCTGAGTTGGGAGTAGACATGTTCAATCAGAGAGGACCAACAGAGTGGCCAGCGCTTTATCTATGCTCAGAGTGGACCAGTTGTGACCCAATTGTGATGAACAACAATTTTTTTCCAAACTCTACCCAACTTCATCTTGTCTGACAATTCTACAGTGTGTTGGAGCAAGAAGCCTTTTGTAAAGTGTTAAGAATGAGATTCAAAGATTCAGAGACAGTTTCCTTGTCCTGGAGAGGGAGAAGGAACATACTTGGCAGCCTACAAACTGGAAACCAATGGAGGGTTCGTATTTTTCCAAAAGAATGAAATCCCTCCAAACTGAGCATGTTTTCCGTCTTCCACTCTCTCCCAGCCCAGGCAGATGATTCTGAACACACACTCTCCTCTCACTGGCTCTGAAGAAGCTAGCACTTGCCAGAACTGTGGACTCAAGGAGAAAGCCAAGTGCAGATGGAAGGGGCTGAGCAGAGCAGGCCCAAATTCCCTCAGCAGGGATTACTGCAGAACAAAGCTGGCAGGGTGCAGATTTCAAACAGTCACAGGTGCAGAGAGGCCCAGGGAGGAAGCTCCAAGAAAGGGGTTTGGAAAAGGATGTTTTTCCCACCCTCGATCAGACACCTCTCTGGCGCGTTGGTTTAAAGGGGGCCACTGCTGCCTGAGTACAAGCACCGAATGTCTAAGTTCAAGGGGGCCTCATCACTGAAGATGAACACACACGGCCTACTCTTGCCTCCATGAGAGGATTGGCCCTCCCTCACGGTTCTTGCCCTGGCACTGAGAACACAGAATGTGAACACCCTGATTGGGACGTTGAAGAAAACTGGAAGAATACAGATCGGGCTTTAGTTTTCAACTCGGGGAGGCCTTTGGCAGGCCAAAGAAGGAACAGTGTGGGGATCCCTGGAATCCCGGCACTCTGGAGGTTGAGGCAGGAGAATTGCTGCCTGTTTGAGGCTAACCCAGACTACACAGTGAAACCTTGCCTTAGAACACTAAACAAATTAGTAAATGAAATGAAATCAAATTAAAATAACACTGGAAAAACCAAGAAAAATGACCGAGTAGGGGCAAGACAACCTTTGTCAGTGACTTGAGTGCTGACTTCCTTACAAAGCTAAATTAGGTTCAAATTGATTAGTCCTCTAAGTCCTCTCTACGCTGGACTCCCCAAATGTGTGTGTTTTCTTCTAAACCAATGTCCTGTCTTTTTCCTCTCTTAGTACAAGCAACACAGACGCCAAGGGCTGGGCCTCCTGTTTATTTCTGCTGTCACCTTTGAGCTCTTGTCATCTACATGCAGCTGCTAATATTTTTTTTAAAAAGATCCAAGAAAAAACCAGAAAGACAGAAGTGAATGGCTGCGTGTTCCAAATTAAGTCACTCTTGGATGGCCAGAATGGCGACTTCTTCAGCAAGATGAAGAGCTGTGCTAAAGAATGAGAGAGAGAAAGAGAGAGAGAGAGAGAGAGAGAGAGAGAGAGAGAGAGAGACAGAGAGAGACAGAGAGAGAAAGAAGCGTGGAATAAGGGTGAAAAGTGGGAAAAAACCCTCCTCTATAGAGAGTAAGGAAAGACTAGCAATGCTTGTGAGCAGAGATAATAAGTAACCAATTTTACAAGATGTCAGAACATTAGGTAATATGAAATGTTTAGCCTGAAACCTTGACTCCAACATGTAGTGCATATTTTCCCCTTAATTTGGTTTTGTCTGTGTGGCCTTCCAGCCAAATGTTCTAACTGAAAGCCCTTGAGGAAAGCCGGCACACAAGACAATGGCTCATAATTCCATTCTATCAGCATTCGCTGACTGTGGACTACGTGCTCATTCTGCTTGGTGTTGTGCTGAAAGTGTACGGAGCAAAAGGCACAGGCAGGACAGGCAAGAAGCTTACTGTGTGGCACGTGCAGAGTCTAACACAAAACCGTGAAAACCATTTGATAGGAAAATAAAGGCCCAGGGCTAGTAAGATAATGATTTAGTGGGCAAAGGTGCTGGCACTCAAGCCTGATGATCTAAGTTCAACTCTCAGAACCTACATGGTAAGAGGAGATGTGTTCACAGATGCATGAAAACACACACATATACATCATACATACATACACACACAAATAAGTGAGTACATGTAGTTTTTTATTTTTATTTTTTAAGAAAAGGAAGATGTAGGGTCAGCAAGATGGCTCAGCATATAGAGATACCTGTAGCCAAACCTTTTAAGTTCAGTTTGACACCTGGAACCCACATGGTAGAAGGAGAGAATTGTATTTATTTGTTTATTATTTTCATATGAGTGTGTGTGTGTGTGAGTGTGTGCCTGTTCAATTCGGTGCTTTGCACTTCATTAGATTTGTGTTCTCAATATTTTATAACATTTTAGATGTATTTCTTTGATTTTTATGCATATGAGTGGCTGGGCTGCATTTATGTATGTGCAATATGTGCATCCCTGGCTCCTGTGGAAGCCAGGAGAGCATGTTCATGTCCCTAGAATTGAAGTTACAGTTCTGAGCAACCGTGTGGGTGCTGGGAATGGAACCTTGGTGTTCTGCAGGAGCAACAAGGATTGAGCCATCTCTCCAGCCTCTTCCCTTACCCTGCCCCCAACCCCAGTTTTCAAGACAGGGTTTCTGTATGCAGCTCTTATTGTCCTGGAACTCACTCTGTAGACCAGGCTGGCCTTGAACTCAGAGATCCACTTGCCTCTGCCTCCCGAGTGCTGGGATTAAACTGGATGCTAGCACTGTGCAGCCTCTTCTG
Organism: Mus minutoides; assembly: GCA_902729485.2. Classification (NCBI taxonomy): domain Eukaryota; kingdom Metazoa; phylum Chordata; class Mammalia; order Rodentia; family Muridae; genus Mus; species Mus minutoides. Next base: position 329,729 of record LR753475.1, read on the forward strand.
TTTTCTTAAAGACAGACTCAAAGTATCTAACCCAGGCTGTCCTGGCACTTTGTCGCTCCTCCCTCGAGTTAGGATTACAGACCTGTACTATCTATTGGCTCTTTCCTCCTTCATTTTTCTTAAAAAAATATTTTTGGATGTGATTAAAGGTCTTTCCTCAGAGGCCCACGACAAATTTTCCATTAGCTTTAAATGCTATGCACTAGGTCATATACCCATTCCCAAACTGAACCTTAGAACCAGGTAGATCTGAAATATCCCAGGGGCATAAAATTTCCAAGACTGACTCAGGCCAATTACACTCCATCTGCAGGAGCTGGAAGCAATAGTCAAAACTATTTTGCTAAACAAGGCTCAAAATAGATGGAAAGCTATCAGATCACAATGGCCACCATCATAAGCATAGTATAGTTGAGTGTCTTAATTCTAGAAATAATGAAAAAAATAGCCCGGCTACAAGCCATTGGCCTCTCCCTGGGAGCCAGCTGAAGTTAAGGTCTACCCCAGTGACCTCTTTGAAACTATAGTCATATCCGGAGTAACAGGAATGCCACTGCCTGGAAAAACAGGCTCCTTTTCTAAACCGGGCTTTCTCTTCTGGCCAGACTGCTTGGTCCATAACTTCAGTTGATAGGATCTTTGGGAGAGGTTTCCTTGGCCTTTTGTTTGAATGTTGTGCCCCCTTTATGATTCTATACATGAATAGGAAACCAGCCCATTCCAGCTATGTCAGGACCCTGATTAATGCCTCCGTAGCAAGCACGACCCAGGCCATAGGGAGCTGGGCTCCTTCCTTTCCCAGAAGGAAACTAACCCACTCTTCCTTTGTTTGAAGTTGCTGGGCTAAAAAGCACCAGCACCAATTTCAGAGGGAGGTGGGGGTGGGGGACAATAATCTGCTCCCTTCTCTGTTCCTCTGTTCTTGTTGTTAACTTGAAGATAAATCAGCCTTGAGAAGGGAGGAATCATCCAAGACATTGTACATAGCCACAGACAAAGCTGCAAACCTTAGTCACAGGCAAGGCTGCAGAACTCATTGTGACCCCTGGCTCTGGGGCTGTGCAACAAAGGAAAGGCCTGTGGACCTTAGGGTGCAACAACTCTCATCATCTACTTCTTCCTTGACCTGTTTCTAATTTTCCAAATTCCCACACCTCCTGCAGAATAGTTTCCGCTCCTTGTCTGCCTTCTGCCTCATCTTTCCCAGGCGGTGACTTGCTCTTTCTCCCCTGGCCTGTCTGGCTAACTGCCTTGTCATCCCAATAGACATGAAGGTACCCTTTACAACTCTGCTTTGGGTCCATTTTCACTGTTTTTCTGGAGTTCAAATTAACGACTTTAAAAACATTTTGGTAAATGGAGATATAGAAGCTAGATAGGATTGTGGTCATTTTGACCCTCATTTTTCTTGCTGCTTGCAGAGTAGGAAAATTCAGTGCTGTTTTTGGATTTGACCCAATACCTTTTCTGTCCAGAATGCCAATAATTCACTCTCCAAGTGACTTGTTTGGCTCCACTGACCATATCATATACCATATATTACAGATAATTTATCACAGTCATTGGCAAAGCTGACCACTGCCCAAACTCCACTCATGTGCCCCAGCGTCAATGCTGCCAGAGGCAAGCATCCGTTCACGTTAGGGAGATGTGGTGGGCTGCTAAACCAATCTACATTATTTGAGGCAAAGGAATAGAAGCAAAGAAACTTCCAGGGCTCTTGGATAAGTATCAGTAAAATTGCTTTTGGCCTGCAAATACTTAAAAAAATTGCCTTTTCAACATGACTTAGAATTTGTTTTTCAAATCCTGTGAAATGTTGTGTATAGACCATTTTGCTCAATGTTGAGGGAGCTACAGGGTTGGAGTAGTGAGGGATACATACCGTATACTCTGAAGTAATGTTGAACAGCCCAAGTCACGGAATAGACTATACCGCTGAAGTAGGGGACTTTATCCTTAGTTGTTGTAGAACAGCTTATTTCTAAGCATTGCCCTTAGGCCTTTTCATTTAGGACAATGACATACTCATGGAAAGTTGGGGTGGAACACCACTAGCCATCTAGAGTTAAGCAAAACCTCTCATTAACCTATAGCTACTCTATACCCAAAAGTTCAGTTACTCGCTTGCTGTGGCCAGAGTTGAACTATTGCTGGGAAGGGAAGATGAATGTGAACAGGGGTGGGGAGAATGTTGATCAGACCTCCCTGGGAAACACGCTGCTATATTCCAAGTTGCCTGGTCACTGAACTTAATAAGTTTAAAAGAAATCATTATTTTGTTTGGTGACCTATAGTGAAGCTTGCACTCTGTCAAAGAAGAGAAAATAAATGTCTAGGGGAGGATAGTAGGACTCTTCTTAAGAAAGTCTCTGCTGGGGCTAGAGAGATGGCTCAGCAGGTAAGAGCACTGACTGCTCTTCCTAGAGGTCGTGAGTTCAAATCCCTGCAACCACATGGTGGCTTGAAACCACCCGTAATGAGATCTGACTCCCTCTTCTGGAGTATCCGAGCAGAGTGAGCAAAGGTCCTAAAAAGTCAATTCCCAACAACCACATGAAGGCTCACAACCATCTGTACAGTGTACTTATATATGTAAAATTAATAAATCTTTTTAAAAAAAGAAAGTCTCTGCTGTTCATTCAGCTTATTAATTTTTAAAGAGACATTATGGGGTCAAAAGAGAACCATAGCCTGAAAGTCAGGAAATTTGCTGTAAGTGGGGCCATAAGCAGATGTAGGGAGAACACTGGCTTCTAGAAACCTACCAGTGGCATTTATAATAACAACAGTGGCATGGGTGTTTGTGTGATGCAACTGAACTCTTCTTCAAATCACTTTCACATTTTCTACCATAAAACCATAGCCCCCTAAGCACAAGGTAGAAAAGTAGCATAGAGTTGTGATCACTCCTCGCACTCAAGAATCAGAGGCCAGCCTTTGGAGAGACAGTGTCTCACAAAGGAAGAATGAGATGGAGGGAAAGAAGAAAGAAGAGAGGGAAGAGAGCTAGAGAAGAAACTAGTCAATGGAATATCTAGTCAATGCTGCTCTTCCAGAGGACCCAGGTTAAATTCTAGCACCTTTGAAGTGGCTCATAACCATCTGTAATTCCAGTTCCAGAGATCCAATGTCCTCTTCTGGCCTCATTGGCCACTACATGTATGTGGTGCACAAACAGACATGTGTGGAAGTGGGAGCACTCAAGACACATACAAAATTAATCTTAAAGATACATACTGAAGTACTAAAAAAGAGAGCAAGGAGGGGTATAGAGGAAGGTTTGGAAGGAGGAAAGGGAAGAAATAAATAAAATAAAATTTTAAAATAAGGATTTTTAAAAAGATGTATTTATTTTTATTTTGTGTATGGGTGTATTGTCTGCATTTATGTCTGCATACCATTTGCACACAGCACCTGCTGAGGCCAACAAAGGTCATTGGATTCCCAGAACTGAAGTTGCAGATGGTTGTGAGCTACTGGGTTGGTGCTGAAAATGGAACCTAGATCCTTTGAAAGAGCAGGCAGTATTCTTAGTCACTGAGCCATCTCTCCAGCCCCTTTCTCTTTTTAAAGATTTATTTTTATTTGTCTGTATATGTGTCTCTGTGTGTAATGTGCACATGAGTGTAGTGTCTGTGGACTCCTGAAGAGGGCATCAGATCTCTGGAGCTAAAGTTGCAGGAAGTTGGTTGTGAGCACCCAACTAAGGGAATTTTTGCTGGTAAGAAAAATATAAATCAAACTAAACATATGTCAAGCCATAATGATTCCCAAAGCTACACTTTAGAATGAACTCTTGCACACACTAAGTGAGGCTCAAATTAAATGAAAATATTAAAAGTCCACAGATATGTTAAAACCAAACAGTTGTTAAAATGTAATATGGAATCTCGTGTTCTTTAAATCTATTCCCTAAGGAGCAAATTGACTTCAGAGATTACATATTCAAAAAGTTCTCTTTTGTGTGTGAACTTGCTGGTCTACTCTGCCCAGTTTTTTATAGGAAGAATACTCCAATGAGATATGGACGGATGGAAAGTGGCCTATGAACAACCTAAACAGTTTTGCCTTTTAGATGAAAGGAAACATTAGGAACATGCTGGATTCTACTTTTTCTTTTTCTTTTTTAAAAATATTTTATTTATTTATTATATGTAAGTACACTGTAGCTGTCTTCAGACACTCCAGAAGAGGGCATCAGATTTCGTTATGGATGGTTGTGAGCCACCATGTGGTTGTTGGGATTTGAACTCAGGACCTTTGGAAGAGCAGTTGGCACTCTTAACCTCTGAGCCATCGCGCCAGCCCTGGGCTCTACTCTTAGCCAATTTAACTTCATCTTTATAAACTTCATTTACTTGTGACCCCTGTAGTCACTAAAGCAGCTTGACTTTTTTTTTCTTTTTTGTTATCAGGGCTTAAATGGAGAAACCTTGATATTTTATAGCAGATTCAAATTATTGTCTTGTTATTTTGTGTGTCTACACATGCTAATGTGTGTTAGTGACTTTTCTTTTTTCTTTTCTTTTCTTTCTTTCTTTTTCTTTTTTTTTTTTCTTTTTTTTTTGTTTTTTTGAGACAGGGTTTCTCTGTATAGCCCCGGCTGTCCTGGAACTCAAACTCAGAAATCCGCCTGCTTCTGCCTCCCAAGTGCTGGGATTAAAGGCGTGCGTCACTACCACCCGGGCAATGACTTTTCTATTAGTGTGATCAATACGACATATAGAAGAAAGAATTTATCAGGCTTCCACCTTCAGAGGGTTAATATGACCATCATAGTGAGGAGTGTGACAGAGGATAGGCAGGCATGGTGCTGGAGCAATACTGAGCACTATATCCTGATTCATAAGCACTAGGCAGAGAGAGTGCTGAGAATGGCGGGGCAGCACTCAGGAGGCAGAGGCAGGTGGATTTCTGAGTTCTAAGCCAGCCTGGTCTACAGAGTGAGTTTCAGGACAGCCAAGGCTACACAGAGAAACCCTGTCTCAAAAAACCAGAGAGAGAGAGAGAGAGAGAGAGAGAGAGAGAGAGAGAGAGAGAGAGAGAGAGAATAGCCTAGGTTTTTGAAATCTTTAAGTCCACCCCCTAGTGACACAACAAGGACACATCCCCTAATTCTTCCTAAACAATTCCACCAACTAGGGACCAAACATCCAAATATATCAGTCTATGAAGGTCATTATCATGCAAACCACCACAGTGTGTGTGTGTATGGGCAGGCAAGCATGTGCAAACAACAGATGCAGAGATTAGACTTTGGAGAGAGTGTGTTTCTTCCACTGTGGGATCTAGGGTTTAAACTGAAGTCAAGCTGTCAATCTTGCATGGCAAGCACTTTTTACCAATGGAGCCATCCTGCTGCTCTGGACTGCTTTTCTTTATGCATAAAATGACTGGCAAGAAAGGAAATGACTTAGGCCTGATATTGGCAAGTTAAGGAGCCAAAATCTGTTTTATTTCCCTTAAAGCCTTGGCTGGGGTGATAAAGAATGGAGAGGCCATGATGCTCTGTTCTGAGCACCAGGCTATAATAAATGAGATGTGTGCTCAGTTTTAATCTCATATTGGAGGAAATGTTCTAATAAGGATTACTCATAATGGGCTTTTGACACATTTTTGCCACTTCTAAAAGTATGAGGATTCAAAGAAAATGAGAAGCAAAGCCTAACAGGAAAGCCTAATTAAAAGACTTTTTCCTCTATTTAAAAATATGAAACTGAGTCAGGCTTAGTGGTATAGACATAAATCCCAGATACTCAAGAGGGTGAGACAGGAGGACTGAAACTCATGGCCCATATGGATGACACAGAATGAATTCAAGAACAGCTTGGTCACTTTAGTGAGACCCTGTGTCAAGATCAGAAGAGGGCCGGGGATGTAGTCACTGACAGCATACTTGCCTAGCACATGTATGGCACTAAGTAGAGAAAACAAGAGAAAGACTGAAGAAATGTTTCTGTTTTTTAAAAAAAGAAAGTGTTTTAAACTTCTGTATAATTCCTAGGCTTCAAGAAGAACTCCTTTAAAGTTCATAATTTTTACAAACATACAGAAAATTCTATCTAATCAGTTTCTATATGCTCACCACTTAATTTTCTTCTGTACAAAAGTATCCATTTTGTTAAAAAGTTTCTCTTGACCCTGTCTCCCATCTCAAGAACATCTACAAAGGGTACTTGTTAAATAGGAATGGATTTGCACTACAGTATACTACAATACTCTACTTCTTGTGTCTATGTGGAAACCCTTAGCAGCTCTAGTCCCATCATCAGAGATAGGTGGTGAGCATCCCTAAAGCTTTAGAGGTGAGCAAGCACATGGGTCTGCCAGGTCACCTTACCGTGACCCCATCAAGGATTAGATTTACCAGAAATAAACAAAATTAGGTAGGAAATGTTTAAATTATAAAACGCAGCTCTTGGAATACACTTAAGCATAACTTTCTAGGATTAAACTACACAACAACCCCCTTTATATATCCTTTATTTTTTTTTCTTATTTCATAAGAAACTTTCTCTGGAATAAGCACCCAGTTGGCCTCATGTACATTTGAGTCATGTTGGGCCATTTCAATCACCAGCTCATGCTGCCAACTTAACGTTTATTTCCATCACTGTCCTGTCGTTCTTTATATTAGAATAGTCTAAATTTCCTCCTCAGCCCCAACTCAGTCCTCTTCCTCGCAACTTGACAATCAGATTGATGAAAATTTGAAACTGTGGTCAGGATCCCCGCCCCCAACAATAAGCAGTCTTTGAACACATCCCATCAGGTGAAGATGTTTTTTATGTTGTATTGCTTGTGTATGGTTGGAAGAAAATGCATGTGTCATTGTCTCTGTGCGGAGGTCAGAGGAACATTTAATAGGGTCTGTTCTGTCCTACCTTTATGTAAGTTCTAGGGACCTAAGTTGGGTCATGAGACTGTCACTGCAAGTGCTTTGCCCATTGGTCTTGCTGGTCTTGCTGGTCTCAGATCATTTTTTTCCTGAATATTGTTTCCTCCCAGTCTGCTCTAGAATCTCTCCATTCCTAATTTCTTCCATTTTTATCCTTTCTCTTGTTTATCCCACATGGTACCTTTATGTGGCTATTTAAGTGGAAGGAAATTAAAATGAATCTGATGTATAAGTTCAGTTTTGTTATTGTGTTAGCCACATTTCAAGTTTTCAATAACCCCAGCTACTGAATGGGATATCATAAACTTAGCACACTATTATCACCACAGAAAATTCTACTAAACAACATTGCTTGGTAGGGTTTCCTGATTTCTTTCTTATGTCATAGAATACTGATCTGAGGAAGACAGCTATCTTTTTATCCAACAGCAGTGAGAGCCACTACACAGGTACTCTCCTACCCTTCTAGTCACCAGAGCCTTAGGATACCACCAAAGTTTTAGAATAAGTGCCACTTTCCTTTCTTGGTCTTGCAGGATCTGTCTAGTCAGTAAAATGAATGTGCCTAAGACTCCTGCAGCATCCTTCATCACTTCTTCACTCATCCCCCTCCCCAATGTCTCTTCTCCGGTCTGTTCCTTCCACCTCGTGACTCTTTCATGTCACAAATGCGAAAGTAGTACTGGTTAAATAAGGCAATATATTTGCTTCCCAGGTCACTCACTCTGCTAGAAGCTTTCCTCCTACCTTTCCTCCATCTTCATGGTCTAGTCTTCTGCTCTTCAGCCAGCCCTCTTCTTGTGGGCTCACCTCTCCATTGACTTTATCTGCTCATGAATATGGGTTATTGCTGTCCTATTCAGCAGAGGTAAGATATGAAAGCAGACTAGATAGCCACAAATACATGAAAGACTAGCAAAAATGTTATATATATATATATATATATATATATATATATATATATATATATGCCATAAAGAAAAAAATAAAACTGATTTTCTTTTTTATCCACAGGATCTAATGCCTTCTTCTGACCTCTGCAGTTACCAGGCATACACATGGTGTGGTGCACACACATACATACAGGCAAATATAAACATAAAAATGTTCAAACTCTTTCCCAAGAATTAAAAAAAATGAATAAACCTTTAAAAACAAACATACAAAACGGAGTCTCAATCTTACCATTTAAGTGACTAATTCTCACCTATATGACTGACGTTACAGAAAAAGCACCATGAGTGTTTACATTATCCATGAACAGCGCCAGTGATCCAGTGAAACTCTTCTCTGTACCCCAGTTATCTCTGCTCTTGCTCCACCATGGGGGACATCTAACTCAGAGAAATAGTCTGGCCTTTCTTTGGAAGCTGTGTGAACTGAGGCTGTGGAGTGACTGAGAGAAAACCTGCAAACTCAAAGGCACGGGACATCCCTAGTCAAAGGAAGAGAGCTACCTTGTCCTGCCAGAGTTTTCTTCAGACCAATCCCCGTTTCTCCCTTTTTGAAGGAACAGGGGAACAGGTTAGCAGCTTCTCTGTTGCTTCTTTCTAGAGACCCCCACAATTGCTGCAGATGGTAATGGAACACCGGTCACTCCCACCAGGACAATACCGTGCCAGAAGCCTGGAGCAAATTAGACGTGGGTGTTAGGTGAAGAAAGTTGACAGGGCAGCGCTAGTTCCCTTCTCAAAATGCACACAGACCGTCCAAGGCGGCCTTCCACAGGGACCCATGGCGAGAGCTGATAGGGAACGCAGCCGCTTTTTCCTGCCTTTGCCTCCCTGCCGCTTTCAGTACACACACATCGCTGTGCTGATTACAAAGCTAAGCACATGGTGACTTTGGAATATACAGCTTCTTCGGCTTTGTGAAAATCAAAGAAATGCTGACAATGTGGGATAAGATCCTTGATTTCTCACATGTAACTAAAAGAACAGCAGTCCCTGACCAATGTTCTTAAAGTGTAAATTCAATATTCAAACCCATAAGTGACATTAAGAACACTGGAGAATAAAAAAAAAATAAAACCAACAACGGGGGAAATTTACATTGGACACATGTGGGATGTTCAGATACTTTGTGATTTTTTTTTTTTTTATAGCTGCACGGTCAAGGTAGTTTTTCACAGTGATTTGTACAGTTTACTTATAAAAGAAAAACAGATTTAAGAGAGCATTCAGCTATGTACAAAATAATCAAAGTTATAAAAATAACTCCCCAAATGAACCCTGACTGAACAATTTAAATGGAAATTCTATAAAAGGCAGATTGTTTGGACCAGCAACATAGCTTTTGGTGTACTGGAAGAAAATCAGTAGATGACAAAACTTCTTTTACAAATATAAAAGAAAGAAAGAAAAAGAGGAGAAAGGAAAGGAGGAAGGCTTCCTGCTTCACACCTGTAACCCCAGCAGGTTACGGAGGCTATAGGGAGGGTGATCTTCATGAGTTCAAGGGCAACCTGGACTACATCCGTGTTTGATACTGTCGTCCTGGGCTACAGAGTGAAAGACTGTTTCAAAACTAACTGACTAAATTATAAATAAAAATGCAGTAAAATAAAAGTAAAAAAGAAATGGACAAATCAATAAGTTGATTTTTTACAAGAAACTTGCCCTTCCAGAAGGGCTCCTTCTCTCTGCCTTCTACCAAATAGATTCTTTTGTTAGGTAAACATAAGATAGCAACAATTTATGTACATATATGTACATATACACATATATATGCACACACACATATAAATGTGTATATTATATATATAAAATTATAGTTAAGAGGAAGCTTATGAGCTTATAAAGCATATGGTAGATTTGTGTCACAGCCTGGAAATGAATGGTTCTTTTGATGTAAGGAGCCAATGCAAGTGTATTTCTAGCTAAATACACGCTCTGGCCATACATCTCTCAAAGATGGATAGAATGGAGAATCCTGCAAGACAGAAAAGATGAGCCAGAAGCATTGGCGACACTGATATTCGTTTACAGTGAGGATTTCAACTTTCAGCTTTGTGCTGAAACATGTTTTACCAGAAGAAAGCAAACCAACCCAGCTCATAATGCAACATTGGGCTGGCCATCTGGTTTGGAGTCAAGTTTAATAAACCCAGAGACATTAAATCTACTTGTCTAGCACTACAACTAATCAAAGAAAGACTGGTCAAAGCATCAGGGGTGGGAACAAGAGGACATAATTTGTGAATTGTGTAACTAGAGTTTCCATTCCTGTTTAAATTTTGAGAGAGAGAGAGAGAGAGAGAGCACAAGCGAGTGTGGGGGGAGGAAGGGAGAGGGAGAGGGAGAGGGAGAGGGAGAGGGAGAGGGAGAGGTTGATTGATTTCAGGCACATAAAGGTCCTTGCAGCTCATATTTCTCATCCACAAGGAACTGGTGTTTGTTTAATAAGCAACTGGTTCACAACTGGGCTTCAACTGTCTGACCACATCCTGGAACACGCTGCTGAATCACACTCAGACCCACACTGACATCTGCAGGTAATTGAAGTAGGGCTTTCCAGGACTGGATTCAAGACTCTGGATCCTCACTCGGGCCTTTTAGCTCATCACAGCAGGGTGCTAACCCATAAAACTTCAATATCCTGAATGGCAATGAGTTCCTTTCAAACATATTCTCAGTGTTGAAGTGCTTTCATACAATAAATTAATGCAGCATATAGAAAATGTGCTTGATTTTGCAGCAAGGGCCACAGAGACAGCGGTTTCCACCTGGTATAAGTCCAGCAATTTTTATTTTCACTGTACACATTTCCCCCCTTTTCACACAGTCTCCAAGTGGCACACAGTACTTTCTCAGTACCTTATGGAAAGATTACTTCCCCAAATCTAAACTCAATTCGTAGTTATCCTAAGTTCACATCTATCAAAGACTTTTACACACACACACACACACACACACACACACCACAATTTACTGTAATAAATCTCTGCTGATCAGCATGCTTATTTATATATTTCATCAAAACTCTAAAGCATCTATAAGAATAGGAAGAAAACAGAAATGTGGCAAAAATCAAGCTGCTCCATTATGCCTAAGCATTCAGTTTTTCTATAATGTCTTTTAACCTGGCAAAAATGACAAAGTAATGCTTTATAGGGTCAATTTATAATTACTGTGTTCGCAACAATAGGATCTGTTAGCAAGAGGCTCCTTTTACAATGACTATTTTAGAGAAAGCCTGTTTTTCCAGGCTTATAAAATCAAGTGACTCATTCAACTTCTGAGGCAAAAATCAACATATAAAGAAGGCCTTATTCTACACATTGAAAACACGTTATTAAAAAAAAAAAACGCATTAAGGATTTTTAGTGGTAAGAAACCAAGAAAACAAGGTTGACTGGGTGTGGTTGTGTACAAGCGTAATGCCAGCAGTCAGGAGGTAGATGCAGGAAGGGTGTGAGTATAAGGCTATATAAAAATAACAAACCAAGTTAAAAAAATTTCTAAAGGGTAAGCATGGGAGTCCACACCTTTAATCTTAACACTTAAGTGACAGTTATCTGTGAGTTTGAGGCCAGCCTGATCTACATAGTGAGTTCCAGGCCAGCCAGGGTGACACAGTAAGACCTTGTCTCAAAAAAAAAAGATTTTAAAAAGAAAGAAAAATAAGAGAAAAGGAGGGAGAAGGAGGAAATGAAACAAACAAACAAACAAACAACCCAAAACAAAACCCCGAGGGTAATTGCTAGCTTGAGGGCTCATTAATACATTCCATCAACAGGCGCTCATAAATAGACAGTTGCCCAATTTGGCAACATGTTCCATTGCAAACATTTATTGATAATTTTATTTTTGGTGCCCAGAATGTATTTTCTTAAAGAAATGAAGTTCTAGCGGTTAAAGTTGCAAGTTAATTAGCAAAAGTCGAGAAGTGTATGTCTGCTGTGAGAGGGTGGAAGCAGTTGTGGCCGTAAGAGGAAACATATGTTGGAATGATTTTTAGCCCTGGTTAGTTCTCAGTGTTCTAGTTTTGCTCCATGAGGACATCATTACAGAAAGATAAGAAAGCAGGACTTTATATGGTAGTGTCTGATTTCACTTGAGAATTTCCAAGCTTTTTTACTTTTGATGACAGCACATGGTTTATGCACATAGGCACTGCTGAAGGTTTTATTTAACAAATGGAAACATAAATTTGGGAGAAAAGATAGAAGAGAGATACTGGCACAGAAAGAGAGCAAGAACTGAAAGTTGGGAGAGAGCTGGAGAAAATATGCTTTTAGATCCCATGCCTCGCTACCATGTTCACTCTTTTTTCTTTCAACTAGCATGTGGTGAGCTGTATTAGTAAGTATGAGGACCAAGTCGTTCCATCATTTATTAATTTAATAAATACTAATTGAGTATTAACATTGTACATAGAGTAAAGGATAGCAACCTGAACAAGACAGTCTTGATCACTATGCCCACAGACATGAAACAGATAGCAGCATTCTAAGTAAGGAGTTCAGGTCTGTCTCTAGCTATTTGGGGTTGAAGGCTTCAAAACAATAATAACAAGGAAAAAGAAAAACAGCTGGGCGTGGTGGCACACGCCTTTAATCCCAGCACTCGGGAGGCAGAGGCAAGAGAATTTCTGAGTTCAAGGCCAGCCTGGTGTACAGAGTGAGTTCCAGGACAGCCAGGGCTACACAGAGAAACCCTGTCTCGAAAAAATAAAATAAAAAAGAAGAAGAAGACAAGAAAAACAAGCAAATAAACATAAATTAATACCTGTTATCCCAGCTACTTAGGGGGTTGAAGCAGAAGGATCACCTCGAAACAGAGTCAAGACCAGCATGATCTATATAGTGAAATCTAAATCAGCTAGGGCTACAATCTGTCTCTCTGTCTCTGTCTCTCTCTGTCTCTCTCTGTCTCTCTCTCTGTCTCTCTGTCTCTGTCTCTGTCTCTGTATCTCTCTCTCTCTCTCTCTCTCTCTCTCTCTCTCTCTCTCTGTGTGTGTGTGTGTGTGTGTGTGTGTGTGTGTGTGTGTATTTTAAAATTTGAGGACCAGTCTAGGCTACAAAGCAAAACTATATCTTCAAAACAAATAAAAATAATCAGGGATGGATGAGCCAGACAAGGTAACAAGCCTGTAATGTAAGCACTTGGCAAGTGAAGGTGAATGGATCAGGAGTTCAAGGCCAGCTTTAACTACATAGTTTGAGGACAATTTGGGCTACCCAATGTCCTTCTAAACCTAAAACACACACACACACACACCACACACACACACACACACACACACACACACACACAGAGAGAGAGAGAGAGAGAGAGAGAGAGAGGAAGAAAAAGAAAAGAGCGAGTGTAAGTGCCATAAAAGACAAAGCCAGATATCGGATTGCCTCCTGGCATCACAATAACTCCTTTCCACTAGATGGCTGAAGGTAACAGACAGAGGAGCCTGGTAATACTGGCTGGAGCCAGGACAGAGCAACTGGTCTCTAAGTGTCTTAACTGATAAGTTAACATCAGTCCAGCTGGGCCCGGAACAAACGAACCATCCAGCGTACACACAGAGCACCATGGAACCATCCAGCATTACACACAGAGCACCATGGAACCATCCAGCTTACACACAGAGAGCACCATGGAACCATCCAGCTTACACACAGAGCACCATGGAAAACAAACAATTGTTATTTAAGTCCCTCACAGTTGTAAGGGGAAGGGGGTAATGTAGGCTATTTTATAATAGCTCATACAAGCTGTGCATGGTAGATCAGTCCTGTAATCCTAGTGTTTGGAAGGCTGAGACAGCAGGACTTTTTTTTTCCATTGGAAACCTGCTATTTTTTTCTTTTACCAAATAAACATCATTACTAAAACAGTACCAAGTATGGCTTCTCCTGTTCTGAGGGCTCGATCCTTGCCTACAGCCCAGAGGACAGCCCACCTCCTGCACAAGGAGGTTCTCAGGCAACTCAGCCACGATACTTCTCAGGCTTTATTTAGAAAATGCACAAGAGATTACGAGGTACCGAGGGAAACAAACAATGGATTGTTACAGTACAGACATTCTGGTGGAAGTCTGTTCTTTCTAAAAGCAACAGCAGGACTTTTTAAATGATTTTTTTTAACCGTGTATCATTTTAAAAATCTATTCTTCCATTATGACCACTTGAGAAATTTGTACTTCTTTTTTTCAACATAATATTTTTATTGATTATTTAGAAGCTTCACGTTATGTACCCCAATTACACTCACTATTCAGTCCTTCTACCTCCCCTGTTGCCTACCCACCTTTACACCAGAAAAATAAGAAGGAAAAAAAAAAAACACAAGATCAATTTGTGTTGCCCACATACTCACTGAAGTATGTTCAAATTCCCAGTGGTCAGCCTCTTAGAGAAAACTGAGTCCTTCCCCACCTCCACTCTGCCAGAAACCATCAACTGTGAAGCCATTCCACCCTGACTGGTCTCTTCTGATCTCGGAAGCTAAATGGGTCGGTTGGGCAGGCTTAGTGCTTGGATGGGAGAAAACAGGATTTTTCAGAGGCCAGCCTGAGCCATATTGCAGACCATATGAGGCTACACAGAGAGATTCTTTTTCAAAAATAATGTTTCCCTCTATGCCCAAATAAATATGCTACTTATTGTGTAAAATTTGGGGGGGGAGAAAAAGAATATGTGGATTTTTTTTTGTACATGCAAACTTTCTCTGCCAGTATACACAAGAAATGGAAAGCAATTGCTTCTGGGGGGAAGGAGGTAAAGTAGATTGGGAACGTGGCAGGGAATTCATTTAGAATTGAGAATTTAGAAGCATCCGAATACATTTACTATGAATGAATGATATCTATTCTTTATACTGGGGTATTTCTAGAACCCTCGAATAATATCTAGGGGAAACTAGGAAATCATAAACTGGTAAAATCTTTGTAGTCTGAAGGCATGGCTTAAGCAATGCCTATAAAAATATGCAAATACATATGCATTTCACAGACTATCCCTGGGAGAATCTGCCAGAAGCTGTTAGCATTGGTTGCTTCTGAGGAGAGCTATATTATACCCTTTTCCCTATATACCCTTTTCACAGTTTGATTTTAATTTTAAATTTTAAATATGATGTTTTATTAATTCATTGAGAATTTCATGAATGCAAACAATGTATCTCGATCATAGTCCCCTCCACTCAGCCCCTAAACTCCTTTCAAATTTACCTTCCCACACTACTCACATCCAACTTTGTGCCCTCTTTTTTTTTTTTTTTTTTTTTTTTTTTTGTAACCCACTAAGGTCCAATTTGTGCTGCCAATGTGTCTCTGAGTGTGAGCTGTTGATTGGAGTGCAGTCGACCTATTAGGAGCCACAACCTTAAAGAATACCAAGTCTCCCTCCCCTAAAAGCCATCGATTGTCAGTAGTACCTTGACTAGGGGCAGGGGGCGCTCATGAGCCCCACCCCTGCTGGAAACTCACTGGTTTTTTTTTTTTTTGTTTTTTTGTTTTTTTCTGTAAGTTTTGTGCAGCCAAGCACAGGGATTTTTAAATACACACTGAACTTGTGTTGTCTTTCTGAAGGGAAACTAAGTGAAAATGCATGACTTTTGACCTAGCGACGTGTAAGTACGTCTAAGAACCTCTCCTAGACATGTTAGTACACAGTTGTAATCAACTCAACAGGCTGAGGCAGGAGAATTAGAAGTTGGGAGTCCAGCCTCTGACACACAGTGAGAATCCTTGCCTCACCCAAATGATTTTTATAGAAATACAGATAGAAACAAAGATAAAAACCCTGCCTCAAAAAAGAGAAAAAAGAAAGAGAGAGAGAGAAAGAGAGAGAGAGAGAGAGAGAGATGTAAGATCCTATAGTTATACACAATAACATGTTACTTAACAAACTCTTTAATGTAGCAAGTGAGATGGCTCAGTGGGTAAGGAATTTGCCACCAAGCCTGATGACCTGAATACAATCCCTCAAGCCCACATGGTGTCAGGAAAGAACTGACTCCCTCAGGTGTCCTCTGACCTCTACAGACATACTGTGGCATTCTCAACCATGCATGTACACATGAACAAGTAGGAAAGAAATAAATGAAGAGAATTAAGGAACCTAAATGACCACCAATTAAGAATCAATTAAAAATGTAGACTGTTTATAAAAGAAAATACTATATAGATATGAAAAGTGAATCCATAATCCACCACCTTGCTCAACTTATAATATATTTTTGTTTGCTACAAAGTCTCACTGTGTAGCCATGACTGTTGTGGAATTCACTCTATAGACCAGGCTGACCTGGACCTCACAAAGACCCTTCTGCTTCTGCCTCCCGGGGCAGATACTGGGACTAAAGGTGTGTGCCACCACACCTGGCTAACACAGAATATTCTTGAACTCTCAATGAACACCCCTTCCAGCCATTCATTTTCTTGCCTCAGCTTCCCACATGCTGGGATTATTAGCACACAACACTACACATGGCAGACATCCAGGAATTCTTGGACCTTCACCAACCAACACAGTCCCCTCTCTTTTCCGAACTCCACAGGTCCCTAAGTCAAGTATCTAGAGGGCAGAGTCACCCCATTTAGATTCAGTATAGTCATCTTGTCATCAGAAGACTTAGGCTGAAAATTCTTTGAACCCAAAGCATCAGATCTCAGGAACTTGACCAAAATCTTCTCTCTGAGGAATCTATTCTGACCTTAGCTCTCCTTTAATCAGAGAGATAACTAGTAAGTACAGATCTCAAGGGCATTTTAGGCCCCTATCGCCATAGCCTCCAGCAAGTTCCCTCTTGTCTTTGAAGACAAGATAGTGGTGGTGTTTGAAGAAGGTAAGGGTGAGGGTGAGGCAGGCAGGCCTTTCTTACCATACTTCACAGAGCAAAGAGTAGCATTCCCAAAGGAGAGTCCAAAGAAAGACCCCCTAAAGGACCATTCCACAAAGACTAAGCAGGTTCTCTTCTCCACACATCAACATGACCCAGTGGGTTTCTGTATCAGCGTTCTTGCATACATTTATCCCTAAGATCTTGGCTATATTCAAATACTTCTCAGAACCATTGCTTCCCTAGTGCATTTCTTTAGGTCAGCTTTTTCCTTGCTACTTATTTTTAAAACACAGGTCCTTAGAAACCTTATTTTCTACATTTAGTTCAATAGAATACTTCATATTATTCACATAAATGGAAAATGAGGATCAGAATCCAGAGAGAGAAAGAGAATATCAATAAATATTACCTAAGATGGAACTCCTTGACAAAGGCTCCTCATGCAAGTTCTCCTCAGAGATGTCTGAAAGGCGGGCCTGCAATGCTCCTCCTCCTAGAGGTTATAATGTCTGGGAAATACTTTCCAGGAGATTTTGTTTCAGCTTCTCCTATAGGTTAACATCCTCCTGTGATTTTCTTTTAGCTCCGCCTATAAGTGAGAGTGACATTCTTTCAGCTCCCTCTATAGGTTAGAGTGTAGGACTATTAGCCAGCACAATTTTATTGAGTGACTATTCTTTTTCAGATACAGCGCTAACTGCTTGAGATACAGGAGAAAAAGGAAGATAAGCTGTAATTGAGCCCAGATGGAGAAAGGCAAGCAACAGGGGTGCTATTAGAAGACATAGGACAGACTAAACACACCAAGCGTCTCCATCTTCTGAGCCCATCTATTTAAACTAGGAGTTAAAGCTTGCTGGCAGGAATGTCTCAGGGACTTCTAAATGACCAGAGACAATGGGAAACTATCAGCCCACATGTTAATTAACCTTGGTAATCACTCCCTCCTTTGCTTCACTGAAGCACTTGGCTACAGGGTTTTCTCCTATCTCCCTGCCACCTTCTCTCTTCTTTAACCAGATGCCTAAATGTTGATGCTTGCCAGGATTTTTCCCTTCGCTGTCTCCTCTTGAAGTTCCTGTTGAAGTCTGCACACATAGCTTCTACCTTCGTAAGCTAGACTCCCAGACCCCAAAAGAACACAATAACTGTTTCCCTCTCTAGCCTCGTTTTCAGCTTTATAGCGTTATCATATTTCTGCAATGGATCTTTATTCAGCCTGTATCCTAGCTCCATCTACCTAATTCCTGTCTCCATCCCAAGTTTGTTCAAGGCTCAGTCTCAAGCCACTGAGGTACATCAACTGCGAGAGCACTCGGCTGAAGATCCAGTGCCAGCTCTCCGAGAAGCCTTCTGGAACCACAGCCTTTACTTTTTTATGCCCCATTACACACTCTACTCAGCCCCTTTGCTGCTTATTGTTGTTGCTGTTGTTGTTGTTGTTGTTGTTGTTATTTATTAGATAGGGTCTATGTCTGGGCTTGGTGGCACAAACCTGTAATCCAACACCTGGGAGACTGAGACAGGAGGATTGAATTCTATGTTTGGGCTCCACAGCTAGGAAAAAAAAAATCTGTCCCCAAACTAACAAAAAACGGAAAGAAAAATTGAGCTGTAAATAGTCAAACATAAACGAAAAGGAACTGAGAGGCATATGGGGTTAATCACTGGTATTTAAAGTGAGATTTTTTTTGTTTGATTTGTTTATTTGTTTTAGCCCATTTCCTTCCTTCTGTAGGGACACCAATGCAGGGAGCCAGAAGGTCAGTCCTAGGAGAGGGCTCTTGCTGACGAAGCCCAAAGTGATGGCTGCCAGGACACTGGTTACATATCTTACAAAGAAATGAATTATTTTTCGTATAAAAGAATCAGGTCTCTAACTGCCAGAAAATGGAGTTGCAAATATGTTTAGTGAAGACTGAATTGATACTTTTGATGGTGAACTGAAATCAAGGGTACTAGTATGAACTCATTTTTTTTTTCTTTTATTGAGTCAGGGTCTAAATAGCCTTGGCTGTTCTGGAACTCAAAATCCTCCTGCCTTTGTTTTCTGAATGCTGGGATTCCAAGTGTGTGCCATAACAGAACTCATGATTTTCAATAAATAGACATATATAGTTTGTCCATGAGCATTTATGTGGTATACGTATGCACATACTCTCTGGGTTCTGAGGCCTTTGAACAATTATGCCCTTGTGGTAATAATGATCTTACCTAGTGTTCAACATGAACAAATGAGTCAGAGCTCCTTGAAGAAATGGCTGATCTCAGAGGCTAAGATACAGAAAGTATGAACCTGGGATATCTTTTAATCAACAGCTTAAAACACACACACACACACACACACACACACACACACACACACACACACACACACTCAAAACCAGCATCTGGCAAAAGGACATAAAAGGGGCTGGAGAGTCTCCCAAGTGCTTAAGAGAACTTGACTCTTCCAAAGGGCCCAAGTTGTGTTGCTAGCACCCTACCTAGGGCAGCTCACAATTACTTGTAACTCCAGTTCCAGGGGATCCAATGTTTCAATGTTTTCCTTCGACCTCAACAGGCAACTCATGCACATTTGGGGGAGAGAGAGAGAGAGAGAGAGAGAGAGAGAGAGAGAGAGAGAGAGAGAGAGAGAGAGAGAGATTGATTTAAATAATTTTAAGGAACACAGGAGTATGCTTAGAGGGTTCTCACTGTCCAAATCAACTACCAAAGTAATGGTGATGGATTAGAACACACCAAATAAAATAGGACCCAGTGAATCTACACAGATATTAATATATGGTGGCTGGAAAGTCCTCTTTCATAACAAACATTGGAGGAGTGATGGGATTAGAGTCACCCACAGGTAGCCACTATGCCATCAGGCCAGAAAAAAAATGGATATTCAAATAGGCAAAATTGAAACAGATCCTCAGATTTAATGGTCATATTGATAGTTGTAACACGGGAGTGGGTGGGTCAAATGTTCTTACATTTAAGAAAGATACTCTGAAGGATTTCATAGTAATAGAGTATCATGTCTACAACTATTTCTGCATGGCTAAGAAGTTATGCACACACATGCATACAAACACAAAGTGTGGGGGCATATATTTAGAAAGAGTGCTCAAACAAATGTGGGCCAGTATTAAAACTGAGAACTGAGGTGAACAGTATATAGAAAGTCTTTGGGTGTTCTCGCAGTCTTTCTGGCCTTAAGAAATTATTTCACAATATGCTGTTTTACAGGAAAGTCGTCTATTTCTTTAAAAAGTACTAAAATTAAAATCAAGTGTTTATAATGTGAAACATGCATTAAAGTCTTTATTTTTGCCTGTTTATAGAGGCTTATAGAGGTTTTCTTTAAAGGCAAACTGAAAGCAAGCAAGAAATATGTCACCATGGCCAAAGCCATCTAAATTGTTGAATGTGACAAAATACTCCTAAAGAATTGGCAGATCATGTGGAGAGATTTCTTCTCTGCTGGTATAGACAGCTTGAGCTAGAATAGAACTGCCTATTAGTTTCTGTATGCAGGATAATCCTTTACTCACAACTTGACCTATTCCCAGAAACAGAGAATAAGCTCCTGGGATGTGGGGACAGGAATAAGAGAGGCACACTTTTACGATTCCATCTTTTTATACACGTATATATACTTTATTAAATTCACAATCTTAGGGTATACACTAGGTCAACATTTCACAAAACTTTCTATTATTCCAAAAGCAGTTATCATAAAACAGTGATTTATAAGTCAGTCAAGCAAAACCAGTATCTATAGGATTTTATTATGGTTTCATTTTTTGTAGTAGTTTTCAAAGAGAAGCTGAAAATATATGATATAATATGAGAATAGGAAGAAAGAATTTTACTTTATAACAAGAACTACATTTCAAATATTAGACTTTATATAAAAATAAAGGGGTACTGTCAACAAAGCTGCTCTGTGGATTAGCATATTACCAGTTTTATTTATTTCAAAACAATCCCTGCACAAACTTGGCTTTCTAGTCCATTTAAACAATATAGAAGACAATAATAACAAAAGGTTACTTTACAACGAAAAAACAAAAATGTGGTAAGGGAGTCTGTAAGAAGAAGTGGTGACTGATGGTTGGGACAGAGATGCGGAAGGGTGAGGAGCAAGGACAAGCAGAATCAATTGTAGATGAGTATGGATTGAGAAAGAACAAATTGAAAACACTCAATTAGAAACATTAGTAAAAGAGTTGGCCTAAAACAGTAAAGTGAATCCTCCTGCCTCTTTGATCTCATCATACCATTTGGACAGTTTCAATTTTCTGCTCTGGTTTTACCTTACCATTGAATTTTAAAGACAAATTTAGGTATCATCACATTTCAAAGATTATTTCTTAAGAGTGCCAAATTTGGACTCTAAATTTGAACTGCAAAGTTGTTCCTTTAAGGCAAATAAGACAGAAGAGTGAAGGCAGACAAATCTCCTGAAAGAAAAACTCATCTCTTATCATTATGAAGGCAAAAGCCTTTGAATATGGTTCATTAACAGAGTGGATACACCAAGTGCTATCAAAGAAATGTTTCTTTAAAATAGCACACAAGTGGGCGAATCTTATAACAACACATTTATGTTAGGTTTGGAGGATTAGGAGCTTTTCACAGGCTAAAGAAACATGGGAACTCAGGCCAGTAATAGCTTTTATGACAGTGATTACAATGTAAACTTAAGACCTGATTCTATAATGGAACTGCAGCAAGCTAAGTGATGTTCTCTGATAATTAGAAGAGAGGTTTTGCTTCAAGCTCACTAATTTCTAGTCTGTAAATACCTTAAAACCAGATTTCAAAAGACTTATGTTTAATCATTTTCTGTTTGTTTTTTACATTCACTTAATATCACGATTCTAGTGGAAATATTAAACAAATAGTCCATCCACCAGGTTGAACATTAAAAGAAATCTAACAGCACAAACATTGCACTATTACACCATTTCTAGTGTAATACATAATAAATACTGCCACAACAGATCACAAGTGGATTTCTTAAATATTTTAGTCAGGAGCTTTCTTTTGTAAAAATTACAGAGTATATGTCATGTCACACTGCATATACACTGCTTAGAGCTCAAAACACTTCTGGAAGCAGAGGGCACAGTAATACTGACCTTTTTAGCTCCTCAAAGCTTCCTTAACCGACATTAAGATATTAAACTGACCTCTATAGGGCAACAAGGACAGGAAGAGGGTTCTGAATCTAGCACAGCACAAAATCCAAGAACACCAGGTCACCACATGACAGAACAAACTCAAGGACAACAAGGAATCAGGAAAAAAAAATCAAACAGAACAGCACTCACATACAGAAAGCTTCCATTTCCACAAGACCCTACGACACATATTCCCTACAGGACGGCAATGTACCCCAAGGCACCTAAGGCCTCATAATACTACCCAAGACACTGACAGCTCCATGGACGCTTGCTTGCTTTTGTACAGTGGTTTGTGTAAATAACTATTCGTTCATTTGTAGATGCTCCACACATCTGGTCAAGGCAGGAATTTCTTCTCCTTGATAACACCACCTAGAAATATCAACAATATTTTATATATTCCTTAAGGCACCAGGATTGGGGAGAGAAATAGCAACTGTGGTAGCAAAGTCCTAAGAACCTGAGGTGACTAATGCAGGCATCCTATAAGTCTGGTTCATTCTACATTCTATAATCAGACTTCACTGCATACATTCCAATAGCAAAGAAGCAAGAATGGTGGCGATGGAAGCGACTATGGGTTTTTTCCCCTTGGTGAGAAATGGCAAGGAAGCAGGTCAAACAGGCAAGGGAAAGAAAACAGTGAGGCAGACAAAATGAAAATTTGATATAATCAAAAACAATTTCAATATTACCATGAAATAAAGAGATGGGAGAGTATGTAGTCAACAGAGAATTTTTATAAATCTCTCAAGCAAGAGAATTTCTGATTAACTCTGGTTTGCCACTGCTAGGGAAAAGAACAATTATAGAGAATATGCATGAATGCTCCCCTTAAATGTTTGAAAGTAGGTGCTCTTTGAGGCACTAGGGAAAAAGTCCTCCAAGCAATCAGAAATGTGTATTTGAGATTTAGTCATCAAACACAAAATGAGATCAGCCCAAACAGATGTTAGTAAGGTGACTCTGCTTGCAAAATTGAACTTTAGAGGAGAGATGCCCAGAAATAGGAGCATCATCGGAATGGTTGCAATCTGCCAAACTTTAATCCCCATTGTGGATCAAAGTTCTCTGCATTCCTCATGGAATGTTTTATGTGGGAAACAGTTAAAACACTCAATCAGAAATGG
This sequence comes from Mus minutoides, assembly GCA_902729485.2. Lineage (NCBI taxonomy): Eukaryota > Metazoa > Chordata > Mammalia > Rodentia > Muridae > Mus > Mus minutoides. The sequence goes on from LR753475.1 coordinate 352,719, forward strand.
TTAAGTCACTTGGGTGAGAGATCATCCATCAAGATGAACGAAGAGCATGGATTGGAGCATGCTACTGGAGACTCTGCGGGAGCGCTGCCTGTAGCCAGTGAGTCTGAGGGCAAGCCACTGCTGATACTACTGCCATCCAAAATATTTGAACTGAGGACAAAGCAAAAAGAATTATAAGCGAATGCATGTATCAGGGTCAACATAACATGCAATGACATGATTTCACAGACACACACATCAATACAGCATTGGTAAATAATAAGAAGCATAAAGGCCACAGCACTGAAATGCATACTACACCATGTTGAGAGACCTGTGAAATTCATAAAACCACAGAAACCCAAAGTGAGACTTGCCACACTGTCCCATATATTTTGATTATCCCTATGGAGGTGCCTGACTATCTAACATATGGTAACTGTTCCTCTTGCCATGCCAGGTTTATTGTGAGGTGGGTCCTGACCTCTGTCTGAAATATTTCTATCTTCATATTTATCTTCTTACCTTTCAAGAGTCTCAGAGCAAGAATAACTTCTATTATTAATAGTTAGTAAGCTATTTGTTCTCAAACTTGCTGTGTGTGCCTTCAGAAATATTACTGCTATTTTTGAGGAAAGTCTTTCAACTGCCCGAAACTGACCATTTTCCTTGTCCACTCCCAAGAGGCTTCAAGGCAAATATTTTGAATGATTTTTCTCTCTAAGTATATGTCTTTGCTATTCTTCTCATTTTATGAATGTTTTCCTATTTCTTTACAGACCCAAATATCCCCTGCTAGCCGTAAGAGCCTCCTTTTCTTCTACCTCCCAGCTCCTCTCCAGCTAAGCTTCTGAGATGTTCTCTTCTCGCAGTCTATATCATGTCTCTTTAATGCAAACAACTGGCCTCTGCTCTCATCTTCCCTCTGAAACTGATTTGGACACCAAGGGCCTCCATAAGCCATCCCAGCGACATGCTTTCCAACCAGCCCAGATGCCCACAAATCAACCTTGGCCTGCCTCCAAAACATGGCTTCTTCATACTTTTCATGGAACCAAAACCCTCTGCTTGACATCAAGCTGCTTTTCTTGGTTTGAATCCCAGGTATTGTAGATCTATGCTCTGTATTTGCCTTGAATATACTCATTCCTCTCTTCTAATATTTACTAAGTGCCTGCCAGGTGTAGAAGGTATGTAGATACTTGAGGGCAATGATATAAAGGACAGACAAGGTCCCCAGCCTCACTGAATTTACAGGATAGTAGAGGAGACAGAGATTTAAATATTCAGGCTCATATGAAAATAATTACACTTCGTGACATGAGTGATAAATAGAAAAGGATCCAGGGGCTATGAGAGTCTGACATATGGGTAACCTAATCTAACCTGGAGTCACAGTGAAGGGATTCTACGAAGTGAGATTTGTGTTCTGACGTGAAGGATGAGTAGAATTTACTCAGGAAGCGTTAGGAAGAAGCAAGAATGGGTCTGGAATCACAGAGGCAGGGTAGAGTCAAGAGAACACAGGGAGAGATGAACTGAAGTAGTCTGACAGTTTAAGTTTACACAGACACTTTTTTATTTTTTGAAATGGAAGAAAAACATAGACTTAGAGAAGGAAATATGGGTTCTAGTCTGCCACTAGCTCCTTGGCAAAACTCCATTTTTTTTCTAATAAGTGGAATCGAAAGTTACACCTTTAATATTATTTGTGTAAGTTTCCAAGTTGATTTCTTTCCATTGTAAAGAAGCTTATAGTACATTTGTAAGTCTCGGTCTGCACTGTTCTCCTGGAAAGCAACTGTTCCTCTCTTGCCTTTCTACTCATGTGGAATGTCATCTCTTCCTTTCATGATTTTACCTGCAGTGCTAAGGATGGGGCCTAGGCCCTCATTCATGATGGGCAAGTGTGTTAGCATTGAAGCTACACCATAGCCCCTCCACCATCTCTGTCGGTTGCCTGCAGGTTGTTTTTAGGTGGAGACAGATTACAAATAGGTTTTGGAAGATTACAATTAAAAATTAGAAATAGTATCATCCACATTACTCCTCCACTATGCACATGGCTGTCAAATGCATCATTAATAAAATAGAGGAACAACAATATGAACTAACCAGAACCCCCAGAACTCGAGTCTCTAGCTCCACATGTAGCAGAAGATGGCCTAGTCAGCCATCATTGGGAGAAGAGGCCCCTTGGTATTGCAATCTTTATATACGCCAGGGCCAAGAAGTGGGAGTGGGTGGGCAGGGGAACAGGGGGGGGGGGGGAGAGGGAGGAGGGAACTTTCGGGATAGCATTTGAAATGTAAATTAAGAAAATATCTAATAAAAATATTGAAAACAAAAAATAATAATATCACTTTTAAGGAAGAAATCTGGAAAACTCAGTTGGCT
>LR753475.1:355194-391978 GCA_902729485.2 Mus minutoides
CCTAACTCTATTTACTATATAAACCCCTAGCATTTGAGTTTCGGGGTCGACTCCTATACCTCTCATGGGGGCAGGTGTCGACCCGAAGCTTCGAGAATAAACTACCTTGTGTGTTTGCATCAAGAGACGGGTCTTGTGTGCTTCCTTGTGTGCACGAATTCCTGAGACTTGGGGAGACCCCCAGTCAGGGGTCTTACAGCTCTGATATTTGGTAAACCACACGGCCAACTGGTCCAAAAATATGAATTATTCAACAACTGAAAAAAGTTGCACAGATAATCCAAGACACTGGAAAATCCAAAGGACCTTTCTATTTGCCTTGGGAACATATGTGAATTTTCCCCTGTAGCTTTCTGCCTAGACTAATATTAAAATGAATTGACTTTCCTAAAGCACATATTGGCTGAACAGCACAAGGGCATGCTCTATGCCATTTGGCAGGAAGAAAAAGACTTAGATTAAAATTTGGCCACCATGCAGATAATCTGAAGATAAAGAAAGAATTCCTTATTGCAAGCAGCAGGATGAGAGCCAGCCCAGGACCAGAAGATTTTCTTTGTACCAAGACCTGCTAGCTTAGGTGACTCCTGTACTCATTCCAAAACAAAATAAGACTGTGCAGTAAATGTTTTTCTTAACATTGTTGATTACTTACTAGAAAAAAGCTGACAGAGATATTACCAACTAGAAAAAAAAATACCCTGAATATTTCAAAATGTCTTCTCCACCACTACACATGAAAGTCTTTATTTTTTCTGTCACAAAAATGGTATAGCTATACTTTGTCTCCACCACAATTTACCTTCAAAACCTTATAAAGCTTAAAGTAGATATCGCCACTGAACTAAGACTGAGTTTCTGTTCTAGTTAACCTGGCAGAGCACATGGCCATAGGAGCTGACGCTGCAGGCCAACTCACTCCCGTTATTAATTAGGTCCATGGAGATCAGGACTTGTGCACCTATGAAATCCACAGGGATTACTGTGTGAACATAAATTGTATGGATTGCCATCACATCTTATACCAGAGCTTCGAAAAGCAATGGATTCTGGTTCAATTTGAGTTTTTTATTTTCTCCCATCACCTCTGATGAGAGTGCTAATGGTAATGAACCTTCCTTTCACTAGGGGCCCAAAGTTAGACAATGATAGGAAAGAAAAGATCATTCAGATTAGACATAGAACTCTCTGGATTAAAAGGGAACTAATTTATCCCAGCCAGGACTGGTGTGGTGAGATGGCTCAGTGGGGAGGGGCACTTGCTGCCAAGCCTGATAACCTGAGTTCAAAGGACAGAACCAATTCCTGATCTCTACATTTGCATGCCCCACATAAATAAATAAAGATAGATAGATAGATAAATAGATAGATAGATAGATAGATAGATAGATAGATAGATAAAATGTAGAAAATGATCTAGGTATGGTGACATATGCCTGGAATCCCAGCATTTCAGAGGCAGAAGTAGGAGCACCAGGAATCCAAGGTCATCATCCTTGGCTGCACAGTGAGTTTAAGGCTAGCTTTGGATAAAGAGTAAGAATTCTCCCTAAAAAATTTAAAAATAATGATTAATCATTAATTAGGTCCATGTAGATCAGGACTTGTGCAACTAGAGTGTGACAGCACAGAGCTCATGAGGCTGGGGCAGGAAAATCTCAAGTTCAAGACTAGACTGGGCTTCACACTAGACTTCAGACCAGTCTGGGCCACGTAATGAGAAAACTCAAATTGTAAATGTAACTCAAAATGTTAATATTAACCATCCTATTAAACACTGATGCGCTGGGTATGAAAACTCAAGAATTTTCCCTCTTATGGGCAAAACAGGGTACCACTTAATTTTTACCACAGGCCTAGCTAGGGAGTCTGAAAATACCTTGGTTTACTCTGCAGTGCTACGGACACATACAGTCTTATTCCCAGTTGAATGAAGAACAGTAGGGGAATTCTTAATATGAAAAAAAAAATCAATCAAAGTACCATACAAGGCATACTTCTCAATTATGCTCAAACTCTTGATGTTTACAAATACTAAATATAAAATGATATAATTCCAGCTTTGTAGTTAGCAATGTTCCCTTCATTCTGTTGACAGTGACTTTTTAGGGGAAAAAAAGGAAATAAAAAGTATGCCGAAATGGACACAAAGCCTAAATGGGTTTACATTCAAAGTTCTAATTTAATTTATACTTCAAAGATGTCATTTTTAAAGATTATTAAGTAGCACATAAACTTTAAAGACTATAAAATGTATCTTTTCCTTCTCTTTGTGGTATGGGACAGGGAATAAAGAAAAGTTTAAAAAGATGAGATCATATCTGCTAGTTATCAGATCGTTGAGATACTCTCTAAGAGAGAATCCTTACTTTCATTATCAAATATACTACCATATTTAGCAGCAGAAATAAGGACACAGGTGGTTCCTATCTCTAGCCCCATCTCTAAGAATATGGATGTCTGATTTTGATCAATTGAACTGCATTAAGAGACAGATGTTTCTGAAAATTCAGAATCCTGATTCAATATTAAGAGTAACTCGCACAAAATTTATTCACTGTAGACATGTCAGCATCCTTAGTATATAAGGTGCCCCATAGATCTTAACACAATTTTAAGCTTTATGATCCTTTGAGACTTCACAAATTCAACTAACAACATTACTTGAAAGTTAATTAACTGCTTTTGCAAGGCTCGTGTAAGCATTTGTATGTGGAGTGCATTCATGTGTGTGCACATGAATATTCATGTTCATCACTGCTCATGTAGAGACCAGAGGCCAGAGGATGTTGGGTGGGCTGCTTTAGCACTGTGTCTTATCCCTAGAGGCTCCAGTTTCCTGGCTATGCTGGCTAATCAGTAAGCACCAGTGATGCATCTGTTTCTTCCCTCTCCCCAGCACAGGAGTTACAGGCCTGTGTGGCCATGCCTGGCTTTTATGTAGGTGCTACAGACGTATTGTATGTGTGCTGCATGCATGTGTGTGCATAGAGGAGGCCGCTGGGTGTCATGCTTGCACAGCAAGTGTTCTGACCCACTGAGCCATCTTTCTAGTTGTTGGTTTTGCTTTGTTTGGGGGAGGGAAGTCTTCCTATGTAACCCTGGCTGAAAACTCCTAGGCTCTATGATCCTGCCAACCTAGCTTTCTGAGTACCTAGGCCTATAGACATGTGCCACTAGACTTGGCTAGCACTTGAGAGCTTACTTTTTGTGAATTATGAAGAATAAATTTTTTAAATTTTAGTCAGTACTTGAGACACACTTCCATAATCTATATATGATCATGAATTAGGCAAATACCTTTTGGGTGATGTTTTTCTGTTTTGCTTTTGTTTGGTTTTGTTTTTGAAACAAGGCAATCACCATGAAGCTGAAGCCACCCACTCACTTAAGTTTCATTTAACATTAATGTCCATGTCTCCAGGACTTGCACAGCTATTACAGGTTTATTCATGGTTTGTGACAACAGCACGGCCGTAGCCACTTAAGGCTGTGAGGCTTAAAACATGAATGCCCACATAAGGAGCGAGAACCACAAATAAATACTGTTATGCTTTCTTTTCTTTCTTGTTTTATTTTGGTTTGAATTTTTGTATTGCTGTGGATCAAACTCAGGGCTACTAGCATGCTAGAAAAGTTTTCTGTTACTGGGCTATGCCTTCCTGTTTTTCTTCTGTTTGATACAGTCTTACTACATAGCTGAGGCTAATCCTTTTCACTATGTAGCTGAGGCTGACCTCCAACATGGCAGCCTGCCTCAGCCTGCATTGTGCTAGGATTACAGGCCAGTGCTACCACAACCAGCTCCCTAACCTTGCTTTCTAATTTGCATATAAACTTCTTTTGCTGTTTTGTGGCAATGTAAAAAAAAAGGACATAAAATATAAATCTATATAAATCTGACCATGCGTGCTTTGCCATGCTGGAGGGAGAACACAGAGCCTGGTATAAGCTAAACATGCACTCTACCACTGAGTTACACACCCAGCTCCTCATTATCTTTGTTTGCTGCTTGGCAGAATGTTGGGAACTTTTTCTCATTGGATCACTTGATAAACAACTGGATACTCAAATCTATTTATAGTCATGTGCCTATACTCACACTTTACCATAAAAGCCACATGTAGTGTGCAGCAAGTATATAGTTTCATCCACTAGTCCTCTTGACCAGCTTCAGGAACTGCTCTTTGCAATTTCTACATATCTAGGAAGACACTCTGTACCAAAATTAGCACACTGAGCTACCAAGGACACAGAGACAGTGGAAGATACAAATAGGAATGATTTAGAAGGCATTCCAACAGTACTAGTCAGCAAGCCTCTTGAAAGATAATAAGCTAGGACTTGCTCACCTCGAAGTGCAAGTTATCTTAAATAAAATAATACACATGCAATTTGGGAAGAAGGAATTGTCGACCCTTACAGGAGTGAGTGGCTTTTATACTTTTTCCATTTGTAGAGTACCATCCTATGTTTAAAGTGAGTGCCCCCATGAGTTTGTAAAAAAGGGTTCTCATCTTTAAAAACCCAGGGAACAGAAAGGCCTAAAAGGTGTTATGCAATTGTATATAGAATATGGGTACTCAGCAAGTTGACTAGAATATCCTGAAAGATTACAAAATATTACCTAGAAACTGCTATTATGCCTTCCTCCCAGATTTCTGTCAGCATCCAATTGCTCAACTTTAAGAATAGGAAAAGAAGTCAATTCTCTCATAAATCACTGAAAACCCTTACATTACAGACCTAAACTACAATGAGAACGGCCATCAGTCATGTGACCTGGACCATAGAATTAGTAACTGTTACTAAGAAACCTCACATTTAAGCTGGGGTTGATGGTACATGCCCATGGTCCCAGTACTCAGGAGGCTAAAGCAGTAAAGGAAAACGTTCTGGGCGAGCCTTGATTACACAGTGAGCTTGAGGTGAGCCTGGGTTATAGAATAAGATTGTGTTTCAAAATGCAAAGAGAAACTGCAATCTTAATGAGCATTGTGAATGACTACGATAAATTTTCTAAGAAGATTTTTACCATGATAGATCACATTACTTAGTAAATACCATAGGCATAATGTTTTGAATATGAAATATCCTGGACCAGTTCATGTGTTGAATGCTTGGTTGCCTGGGTACTGGCACTATTTTGGGTGGCAGAAACTTTAGGAGGAGGAACCTATTTGGAGCAGGGAAGCTACTGGGGGCATGAACATGAAAGTCATACCCTGTGCCCAGTCTCTTCCTTTCTCTCTGCTTCCTGGCTTTTATGAGGGCAGCCTATTGCCATGATGACCTGCATCAGCACAGGCCCAGAATCCAGAGAGTCTGGGAACATCAGACTGAAAGCTCTAAAACCATGAGCAGAAATAAATCTTTCCTCCTTTGTTTACGACAAGGGCTTTGTCACAGTGATCCAAAGTTCAACTGATACACATAGGTAAGATGTAGCCATGCCTTAGAAGTGAACAGCATGGAACTCGTAATGCAAGCAAAGCAGCGACAATCAGTGTACATTTTCTCCACAGTAACCCAGAGGTTCTTTCTCAGATCAGTCAATTGATGATACTACACTACACCACCCCATCCATCGAGAAAGGCCGACCTAACAGAGGCTAGGAATGAAATCAAAGGTGCAAAAAGGATACATACACTTCCAAAGTAGTACTTGGGGCTTTCAGAAGACCTGGTCATTCAAAATCACTTACACCTCCGTGGAGACTCCCCCTATGTGAGCATGGATTATATTTTACATTATCTCAATAGTCTTTCAATGTGGTTCTTTTTAAATGTGAGTCATACCCTAATAGTTTTTTAAATTTCATTTTTACCATGAACTGAAATCAGACAATTGTGCAGGATTGGTAGACAGCATGCTCGTGGTGCCTTGGAAGGGTCTCTTTGGCTGGCTTTCCATCTCCATTTCCCCTACAACAAAAGAAATATAGCTACCATAAAACAATTTTACAAACATGGGGTTGGGGATAAATGATGGTGATATTTGCTTAGTCAAATGAGACTACTTTTAGCTATTATGTAAAAGCTCCTGCATGTGCCAGGAGTCCAGAGTTCCAGAGACTAAGGCAGGAAAAGCAAGGGTTTAATCCTGGGCTGAATATCTACTTCCAGGTCAGCTCGCACCCACCATATAAGATCATCTCTCAAAACAGCCCCTTCCATAGCAGTCAGTTTCCTATGTGCTTTAACATAAAAGAAATATACTTCCATATACTTTGGCCAAATATTAATAACTTTAATTTTCGTGCATTATACACAACATGTTTTACACACATACACACACACACACACACACACACACACACACACTCACACACTTTAATAAAAGAGAACAATGATTTTATCAAACAACTTAAATAAAAACTAACCAATGGTAGAAATAAAGTAGGTATTCCCAAACAGTTAAAACTCGCAGCGAATATTTTATGACTAGCAAAGAATACTTATTTTATATCTTTTAATATCTTAACATTTCTTGAGACAGCAACAAAATGTATATTCTGATAGGGTGGAAAATAGAAGGCTGAGTTGGATGATATACTACAAATAGAAATATAGTTGAAAGTACAGTTTGAGAAAGCAATGAGAGTAATTCAGGTCACACATTTGGGGCTACGCTGGTTTACTCAACTCTATAGATTTTCACAGAACTAGTAATGATAAAACAGCCTCAACAGGAACAGTGCTTAACATTTGGTGCTACCTACTGAGGGTTGTTCGCCTCTGCTCTGCTCCAAGCTCTGTTTTTATTTCAAATGAGCATGTTTTTAAAATTCAATGGTGTTTATCTGAGCTTAAAAGTAGAATAGAAAAGACAATTTAAGATAAATGTGAATCTGCCAGTAATCTAGCATTTGTGAGGTAGAGGTAGGAATATAACCACCAAGTTTGAGAGTAACTGGGCTACCCAGAAAGCCACAGCAGCCTGAACTACAGAGTAAAAGCCTGTCTCAAAAGAAGCAGGGAAGCAAGCAAAAATTATCGAGCATGTCTATACCTCAGCAGAACCGTGGAACTGGACTTAAAACTTAGGACAGAAAGAGATCCAAGAAGAACACATGTAGCCTTCATTTTCCCCTATTATGAATTAAATCATATTATTTTTCTTCTGGAGCTACTGTGAAAATTACTAAAGTTCATAAAAACTATGTTTCTTAACTAGTTTGTTCAGTGCTTTAATATGCAGCTTTGAAACGACAAGGTTTGAAACTCTAGCAAAGAACCCCTCCACCTACTGGCAAATATTGGAATAGCTACTAAAACACTAATTCCATTAAATTTCTGGACAGATTTTACTTTAATAATAACAACAACAATAGTTTTAGCTTAAAGTGTACTTTCACCTAATACTCCTGAGAACATTCCTAGGGTTATGAATAATTGCTTGCAAGATTAAATAAAGAGAACTTACTCACTAAATACAGTTACTGACACCATCAGGATGTACTTTCCAAAGCATTAGCATCTTTAATATTTTTGAGAATTTCATATGTGTATAAAATTAAATATGATAATATTCACCCCCAACTTTCCTCTCCTACTCTCTCCGGGTCTTTCCCCCATATTCACATTCCAATTTCATGTCTTCCTTATAATTTTATAACCTACTAAATCTAATTAGTGTCTTTTATATGTGCATGAGTTTGAGGCTGTCCACTGGAATATGGGCAACTTTCTCCACTCCAGTGATCCTCCTGCCTCTGACTTACAAATATGTGCAACAACATGCTGGGTATATCCTCCTCATAGTCTGTCTCTGGGCCTCTGGGCCTCCCACACCCCTTTCTTTCATAAACAAGGTTTCATGTATCTATCCTAGGCTAGTGTTGAACTTCCCAGTTAGCAGAGAATGACCTTGACTTCCTGATCCCCCTGCCTCCACCCACCAAGTGCTGTAATTACAGGTATGCACCAACGAACTCCTTATGCCACAGTAGAGAGCCAACTCAGGCTTTCATACATACTAGGCAAGTACTCTACCAATTATGCTATACCCTCAACCCTATTTGATCTTTTTGAGACTGAGCCTCACGAGGCCAAGTTGACCTTGAAATCGCTACGAAGAAGGTGAATACTCTTGAATTCTTAATCCTCCAGTCTCTACTACCCAAGTGCTATGATTACAGTTGTGTGGCATCATACAACTGTTTGGTGCCTTAATTCTAAGTTGTCTTAAATATAGTACTTCTGAATTTGTGTGTGTGCTAGGACTAGAAAGACTTCACCAACGCCATTTTCCTACTATTTTATTGGCCCTGAAGGTGATCTGAATTGCTTAATTTGGGGGGTTTATGAAACAGATTTGTTTATTTTTCTGTGTATGAATGTTTTAGCCCTGAATATGTATGTGCACCATATGCCTGGTGCCTGCAGAAGGTACAAGGTACAAGGGAAGGTATCAGATCCCGTGGAAGTAGAATTGAGTTCAGGTCATGCAAGAGCAGTAGTCCTTCCAGCCACTGAACCATCTCTTTAGCCTGCCCTCCCGCCTTTTGTTTCACTGTGTCCAGGTGGGCCTGGAACTCACTATGCCCAGGATAGCCCAAGCCCTGGCAGTCCTATTGTCTTAGCCTTCTAAGTACAGGATTCCAGGCATAAATCTCCACTGAGCTGAACTGCTTTTTAAAAGAAAAACTAAAGACTTATTTTTATTATTTTTAGCTATGCATGTGTGTCTGCATTCGTGTTGGCACGTGCATGAGTGGAGGAGCCTTTGGAGGCCAGCAGTATCAGATTCCCCTTGGATCTGAAGTTACAGGTGGCTGTAAGCTTCCTAACGCAGGTGCTGGAAACAGAACTCAGGCCCTTTACAAGAGCAGTATGTTCTCTTAACCACTGAACCATCTGTTCAGACCCTGGATTACTTTTTTTCTTAAGGCAATTGTTAAAACTATTCTTTACAATGGCATCTGCTTATACCTGTAGGTTTAAGTGGTTTCCTCTAGCAATTCCAGTATTACAGGTTTTATATTAAGGTCTTTGATCAATTTTGAATTGCTTTTTTGTACACTATCTAGTTTCATTCTTCTGTATATAGATGTCCAGTTTTCCCAATAGTACTTGCTGAAGAGGCTGTTATTTTTTCTCCAATGTATGTTTGAGACACCTTTAAAAATGAGGTAGATGTGGGCCAGTGAGATGTTATGCTGTGGTTAAGAGCATTTGCAGCACTAGCAAAGGACCTGGGTTCGGTTCTTAGCATCCAGTGGTGGCTCACAGCCATCTGCTCAAACTCCAGTCCCAGAGGACCCAATGCCCTCTCAGCTCTGCACAGGCACTTCATGCATGTGATGCACATATATGCAGGCAAAAATCTTTTAAAAATTATGTATAAGTAACTATGTGGGTCTGTGAAACCTGGATATCCCAGATTAAATTTTTATATATGTGCATTTATGTGTAAGTGTGGGTGTGGGTACAGAATATGAAACTAGAAAAGGTCTAAGAAAAAAAAAAAGAGGTCTCCAGTGGAGAGCAGGAAAGGGAGGTCAAAGACACAAATAAGAAAAGCACCTAGAGAGTGCACTAGGGGAAGAAAGGGATGAAGTTGGATGGTAGAGGAGGATTGACGTAACTAACTATGTGTAAAACACATAAAGAAACCCATTACTTTCTATGCTGATCCAAAAAAGAAAAAGAAAACGAGGTGGATATGGTTAGCACCCACCTAGAATCACAATTGGGAGGTAGAAGCCAAATGACCAAGTGTTTGAGGCCAGTCTTGGCTATGTAGTGAGTTCACTGCCAGCCTGGGTGACATTAAGACCATGTATCAAAACAAAACCAAGCCAAACCACTAATAACAAAAAGCAAAATAAAATGGTGCCTGGCACTTCTAATTGTACAGTCAAATAGCCAGGAATGATGACTAAACCAGTATCAACTATCTCAGCCATGTTTAAAGAAACAGATGCTATCAAGGGCCTCTAAAACTACTGTTAACTGAGAAAATGTTAGTGCTTTGTGGTTCAAAATAAACTATGGAGACAGTACAAGTATACATAAAAACTTTACAGACTGGAATATTTGAAGAGTTTACTTTGCTGATAGGGAAGTGAGTCCCACCTGAGCAAATTCCATGTCTACAGATCTATCTGCTATGCCAGTGTAGATTTCTGCACACAAGTCAAATTGTGCATCTGTTAGATTCAGATCACTGAAAAGCAATTATTTTTGGAATGTATATTGATAATATGAATATAAGAATATGGTTCATATATGAATTATAAAAATATAGACAACATAAAATGGTTAATTTATATAACTTAGAACCCATAGAACATGTTGAAAATATTTAACATTTCTTTAGAAAAAAAGTAATTCTGTGAGTTCATTTCAGACCTGAATTCTAGTTTCTAATACAAGCTTGGCTAAATGCAATGCCAGAAGCGAGATGGATCCTTTCTCCCAGTATTACTAACATGAATGTATACACACTTAGTAAGGTGTGCAGTGGCAGGTCCGGTGTGTATACAAACACCTCTATTACCACACCTACTTTGCCTTTTTCCTGGTGGATGATAAGAATATTTAGGATCTACTCTTGTAGCCGTTTTAAAGTATAATTAATATATATATATATATATATATATATATATATATATATATATATATATATATATATATATAAAATGCATTAACCATAGTTGCCACATACCTTTTCTCTTAAGAGGACCAAGAACACTGGGCCTAATGCACTTGACTGGGCTCTGACTCCTCCTGCTTTGACAAATAAACAAACAGGATGATATGAAGTACCTCCAAGATGAAAGCCAAACACTATTATAGCCCAAGTAAGTAACATGGACAGTCATATAAACAGAAATACAAAGTGCTTGTATTGTGAGATGATTTGAGTTGGCATGTGGCATTATGAAAAGACATGGCATTTTAAAGACATTTAAAAAAATATTCTGTAAGACAAAATACACACCACTCAGGAGGCAAAGGCAGGCAGATTTCTGAGTTTGAGGCCAGGCTGGTCTACAAAGTGAATTCCAGGACAACCAGGGCTATACCGAGAAACCCTGTCTCGAAAAACCAAAAAAGAAAAAAAAAAAAGACAAAATACACACAATTGCTCAAAGAAAAGGTCTTATTAAAAATGTTATTTGCATTTTGATGTAGAATCTTTTATCTTTAAAATGGGTGTTGGTATGTTAGTATGTGCATGTGTATGTGCATGTGTGTGTGTGTGTGTGTATTTTCTAAACATAAACTTATATTAAGCACTGGGGCTCTTGCTTCAAGCCTCAGTATCACAATGAATCCATCAATCAGCATTAAGTCTCAAGCCTGCTAATGCCTCAATATAAGTGGTGAGCATATGTGTGTTCATTATGAAGTTCTAACAATTTTTATGTATATCTGAAAATTTTCATAATAAAATTAATGTGAGGGAGCATGTGCATGTTCAAGTTCATATGGTTGTGTGGGAAAAGCTCTTGGAGGCCAGAGAAAAATGGTTTCTCACTCTCCATCTTATTCCTAGGAGATATGGTCTCTTACAACATCTGTAGCTAGGCTAAGCATGCAGCACGCCTGAGCTATCCTCCTGTCTCAAGCCCACCAAGTTCTGGGGCTACAGGTGTGAGTGGCCACCATGAGCTTTTCCTATGGTCTCTGAGATCTAATTGCAGATCCTCATGCTTGCAGAACAAGCGCTTTTACCCACTGAGCCATCTTTCCGGTCTCCACATTTAACATCCACATACCTTGAAAAATGTCTTGGATTGGGAACAGGACTTGGTGGCATCCCGCTGCTGCTCACAAACATTTGCAAGGATGGCGACAAGCATTGCTAGAAAAAGCACAGGCACTGTTACAACAGCCACCACCGCACTTCTTGTTCTCCAAAGGGGCTCTTCTTTTGTTCTGTTGTTTTTCAAAAGGTTCTTTTGAAATATGACAGAAGCAGCATAGCTATGCAAGTGCCTCATACATATGACATTTTCCAATTTACTGACACAGCTTTTCATTGCTTCTTCAAGTCTATGGAGACTTGAAGTGAGTTGAATTGTATATATGTATTAGAATAAACAGCTCACTGTGAAAAGGACAGTTAATATCTTGTCAACAATCCTACCTTTCCAAATCCTCTAGTTGGGGAAGGAGCTGGAGAAACTGGAGTGAAGTCAATTCTTTTGGGAGAATATAATTTCTCTGGCTTGTCAAAATCACTATCACTCTGTAAACAAAAAAGTATTATCCTCCTTCAGCATATCACAGATCTTAGGTACTACTATAGTAACATACCTTTATTTTGAAGAATACAAATGGCCACATTCAAACATTTTGCTGACTAAGTGGAGATCAAAACTAAGAATCACTGTGGAAGCAGGAGGGACCTCAGTGTATGAAAAAAGTCAACCAAGTCAGGTGAACAACACAAAGCTTTCTGGAAAATGACAGCACAGGCCCACATGAGAACACTTTACCAGGCTCAGGCTTTCGTCCCATGACTGGCTTATCTGCATCCCTGCTTGTGCATCCCTAAAAACAAACAACAAAAAAGTAAAAATAAAAAAAACCAGGGCTTACAACCAAGGTACATCAGGGGCTAGGCTCTGTCTTGCTAACCACTAACCTTTCATTTGTAGTTTCTCTGTTCATCATATTCAGGCCTTCTTCCTATAAGGATAAGCATATGTGCTAAATCATAACATTCATCCATGTGCTTATTATTTCAATAAAATTGAAATCATCCCAGGTGATCAGAACTACCATCCTCAGATCGTCGGCCATGCTTTGCCAGGATTTTAGAGTACACTCAAGTGTAATGTTTACAGCTAACCAGAACTGCGCCTTTGATAATTTATAAGATTTTAGTCTTAAATTTAAGACTGAGCTAGTAAGCTAAAATGACCCTTCAGATTTGATGCAGTCTGCTACTAAGAATAGGATTAGGTAAAGGTGGCAGCAACTGGGAAGGAAATGGAAACATTTACTTCTTTTGTAACACAAAGCATTTGTCACTATACTGTACAACCTCTTCCTACATAATTCTTCATATTCTTAGAAACATAGCTCTTCAAACCCCTAAACATTAATACACTAGAGGCAATGCATGCAGTCTTTAGAAAGTACACCAGGTGTCCAACCTCAAGGCACCATCTGTCGCTAGACAGGCACTGACTTTAGCACTTTTCCCAAATGAATGGAAAGCTGTGTAAATTTAAGGGAAACAAGACTGCGCCTTGGAAGTATTCATTATTCCACTAATGTAAAATAAGAAGCTATGTGAAATGGGAAAGAAAACAGTGCCAATGCTATCAATTTTTATTACTGATACACTAATGAGTAAAGATAGGCTAACAGACCCAACATAATATTTTCTATATGATTAATGTTCTCCAAAATACTTTAAAATGGCAAGAAAGACATTTTGCTTCCATGCTGTAAATCGTCTCTAAGGTTTGATCTCTAATCTCACCATGAGTCATAATAGTTAAAGGGAGAGCAGCTTTAGGGGAAGAGTGTTGCCTCGCATGCACGCTGCTCTAGGATCAATGGTAGAAGGCAAGGTTAACCTGCAAAATAATTGCTGCTTTTGCTTATATCATCTTTTCTTCTCCTTTAGGCAGGGTTCCATGTAGCCCAGGCTGGCTTTAGCTGAGGATGATCTTGCATTTCTGATCCTCTGGTTTCTACCCCTTAAATATCTGGTATGGAGAGTTGGGAATAAACCTAGGGCTTTGTACATGCCAGGCAAGGGCTCTATAAATGGGCTCAAGCCCTCATTTTTTTTTTTTAGCAAATCTTTTTTAAATATTTATTTATTTATTTATTTTATGTTTATGAGTACACTGTAGCTGTCTTCAGACATACCAGAAGAGGGCATCAGATCCCATTACAGATGGTTGTGAGGCACCATATGGTTGCTGAGATTTGAACTCAGGACCTCTGGAAGAGCAGTCAGTGCTCCTAGCCACTGAGCCATCTCTCCAGCCTAAGTCCTCATTTTTTAACATCATAAAACTGAAATGATTTGGAAGCCCAATTATGTTCCTTCAAAATAATCACCATCTTGTCACAGAATGTAAGATATAATTCAAGCCAGTGGATCTTACAAGATTGTAGCAGTTGTGATGTAAATAATTAGTATTTTCTCCTAAGAAATACAAATAAACTTATAAGAGTACAAAATCAAACAAGACAATTATTCTGCTTAAAAAGATTTATGCTATTATAACTTTAAAAACAATTATAATGTAGCAAGTGGTATAACAATGGGCTTTTTAGGCAACAGCTAATTCAAGGAAAATTATCCACTGAAACATGATTTTACCTTAAAAGATATATGCCCATTACCCACCCCTTTTGTATTTTTCTCTCCTAGGTTTTAAAACAAGAAACATTTTACAAATAAAATCTTTTGTAACATTTTGTTGTTGGTGGCTTTTTTTTTTTTTTTGCATTATGAAAGAAACACATGCTTACTGCTGAACTTTTAATGAGTTCATTGAAAAATGATAAACTACCAGGTAAGGACATAAGACAGGGTTGCCCTAACAGGCTGAGTTGGAAAAGCATACATATGTGTGTAAGTGTGAGAACTAAAGAATGCCAAAAGGTAGCAAAATCATCCGCAGAGCCAAAATGTGGAGGAAGTCAGAATTTCAATGCAACATTGATAAAATATACAACTTCTCAATATTAGATAAGTCTACAAAGTGGTTCAGAAACATGGAGGGATAGGAACAGAACTATATTTAGAACTAGGAATAAGAATAATTTAAGAGCTGAAAATTTTTTTCTAAGAGCTTTAGGGAGATGCTGGCTAACAGTGTTAAAGAAAGCAAAGAGCTCAAGTGGGATACGAATGAGCCCCCTGGCACTGACACTTAAGTGGGCATTAGTGACATTTTCAAGGACAGCCCTTAATGGAGTTGTGGTAGAAGCAGCAAGATTACCAACTAGCTGAAAATTAGAAGACAAGGAGCTAGATATAGTCAAGGCCAGATTATTCTTTGACAAAGGTCAGCGAAGGGAAAGGAAGGACAGACTTAGGTGCAAGAAGGCCACACTGTCCCAGACAAGGAGAAGGTGGGAGGCAAAGATTTGCCAAGGGGGGTTACTGAGTGTTTAAGATAGGAGACAACAGCTATGTAAAGTGACAGGAGCTTCAAAACAAAAGAAACAACCCTCCACCCTCCAAATTGTCTTAAGCACCAGGGAGAAGCTCCAGACATGAACACAAAGGTGTTTTAAGAAGAAAACTGGTATCATAAAAGACAGGTGTCAGGGCTGGAAAGGCAGCTCAGCAGCGAAGAGCTACTGCTCCTCTGCCAGAGGACCTGAGTTCAATTCCCAGCACCCACATGACAGCTCACGACTGCCTGCAACTCCAGCTCCAGGGGACCCCATGAGGGCACATAGTGCACATTCATTCATGCAGGCTCACACACACACACATTAAAACAAAAAATTAAAAACGAAAAGCTAGGTGTCTCTATTATCTGTGAAATGAGAAGTGTCTTTGGCTGGAACTGAACAGTGGTAAAGCAGGAAGTGGGCGGAGACTAAACAGCAACAAGGGATTATATAGCTTGGGAGAACAGCATGGAGTCAGTGGGACCTTAGCCCCTGGAGAGAGTTCATTTCCCTTTCAAACTACCCATCTTTTCAACTTCTGCGTACTGAAGGCAACAGCACCCCCTGGTCACTGTGGACACAATTTCCGTCAGCTGGAGGCCTCCTTCTCCCAGGATTGTTAGTTTAGATAAGGTGTAACAGTGTAAGGCCGCTTAAGCAGAATAATTGTCTTATTTGGTTTTATACTATTACACATTCATTTGCATTTCTTATGGAAAACAGTAATTATTTACATTATGGCTGCTACAATCCTGCAAACTCCATCAGTTTGAATTATATCTTACATTTTGTGACAGGACTATGATTATTTTGAAGGAATGTGATTTGGCCTCCAAATCAACTGCCAGCAAGTATTGGCAGACCTTTAACCCAAATGTATCCCTTTGGATTTGCTGCCTCTAACACAGCACTGAGAGAAAGCTTACGATAATTGGGTATAAATTTTAGATGGTTCACATATATCTAATTGGTTGGCAAATTCTGGAGGTCCTACCTGTGCTTGTCTTTTAAGTATCTCAGCCCTTCATTTCCTTTGCCAACATTTTACTCTTTGCTTGTTACTATGGGACACGGGTGAACACATTAAGATTTATATGCTGTAATATTAGCATAGAGTGTCATTAATATCATGGTGATGTGGGAACATGGACAAAGGAGATAGAAGGATTAAACTAGGTTTCAAAGAAGCAAAAAAGCTAGAAAGGAGGAGGATGAGGTTGATGGGTAATATAAGGACCAGTGAATTTCCAGGGCCCTTTAGAAAATGAGGCACCAAGCAAAGGATGGGGAGTGATGACAGGTGAGCCTACCCAGCACGGATAAGAATCTTCACCTCTTAGAAAAGAGCTAAGTGAAGTGGAGAGAGACAAATTCGTTTTCCCCGTCTTTGCTATGCGGCTCTTATCAGGAGCACAGCTGTATAACACGTAAGAACATTTTTCATATAGCCAACAAAAATAAGTACTTATATTTTCAAGTATCGTCAGGAAAATAGGTGAAGCAAATCAAACCTCTAGATAGCTAACATCCCCTTTTGGTATTTTTAGCTAGTTCAGTGGAAATCTTTCCAAAGTGTGTAATAGTGTTCCCTTTCTCAAACAGGTTAGAGCAATCAGAATGGTACTGGAAGATCTTTATTCTAGTGCCGCTCTGCCATGTACCACTGTGGGAGCCTAAGCAAGTCACTTATGTCACTTGAGTCAGTTGCTGCAGCTTCTAATTGGGAAAAAATACCTTTTGCCTTGTCTCTTCTCTGCTTCATGGAGACTGTTACATGGACTAAATGAGTGAAAGTACTTTGCAACATGGAAAATACCATCAAAATGTAGATGTTAGTAGAAATTAGGAAAAGGTTCTTAAGGGATCCTTAAGAACATGACCATAGGTTTCTATACTAGTGACACCCTTGGGACTATCAACAGGCTCTCAGCCCTTGTGCTAAACCACAAACATTGCGAGGAGGGAGAAACCCTGTCTGCTTTCTGTTTCTCCCTTTCCTCTCTTGCTAGCAAGTATTGGCAGACCTTTAACCCAAATGAACCCCTTCTGATATGCTGCCTCTAACACACCACTGAGTTGGAAGCTTATTATAATTGTGTATAAATTTTAGATGATTCAGAGGTCAGAGAGGCTGTCCTATAAATAAATGGATGAACCTTTGTGCACAGACTATGGAAATCTAGTTCAGCCATTTAGAGGTCTGTGTGCTTACATCTCAGATGTCTAAAGCTGCCGGGTGAGTGAGCTCTGCATGTGAAGTGCTACTATATAAAAACCTCTTCATAATTTTCCCCAGTGCAGCTATCTAATCCAGTGATTCCCAACAGATCTGGCTACAGAGAAAATACACACTCATCCACTCTTCTGGGAATATAAACACATAATTTACAGGGGTCTTTATTTTAGACAACCAGTGTTATCTGACAGATGCATGTCAGAAACACTCAGGCACTATTTGATTTTTTTTTTTTTACATCCCAAGACAAATCAAGACCACTGTGCTCAGCTATCTATATTTGGAGGTTCTTCCTGATTTACCTCACGACTGTGGTGCAAGTAGAAATAAATAACAATGAATACATTTTTTTACAAATACAAAGCCCTAGAGCAATGAAAGCAATTTTAAGCCTTCTCCCTCTCCTCCTGCTCTCTCTCTGAACCAAAAGCTGAATGGCCTTGACAAAACTAGTAAGCAAGATGTGTAAATTAAATCTTTTTTTTTTCAAAAACAATTGTGCCCAGCACATAATTTCCCAGAAAGAGCTCTATTTGGAAGTATTTTCCCGCTGTAATCACTGCACATACTTACTTTGATACTTACCAGGCTATGATGGCTCATAATTGCCGTACTGGTCCTCCCAGTTCTAAGTGGATATGGCTCAAAAACCTGTGAAAGGTCACTGCAAAGGAAAAAAAAATAAAATAAAAGGATTAGCATCTTCTAAAGGAAGCTATCTTTCAACTGAACTCAACACCCTCTAGTCTGTACTTAACAAGGGAATCTTCAGCGGCTCCTCTTTTCCTAGCGACAAGGCCCTCCTTCCCTTGCACTTGGCCGAGCCAGGCTGGTGTGCTGCAGGAGAGGCTTTTGCTAGATACTTATCTCCTTAGTGGCTAGGGGACAGCTCTGCGAGCTAGAGGGCGGGGCTCCAGACTGGTTCATTCCAGCTGCTTCAGGTCAGAACTACATCCCCAAACCAGTTCCTGTCAGATGTGAACAGCTCATCTCTTTACCCCAGAGAACCAAGAGGATTGCTTACTGCTCTGCATGTGCTACCAACTGAGAAGAGCTGGAGACTTCTTAAGACCAAAGTCTTACCTACATGTCTGCCCCAAGCACTGTTAATACTGTTCTACCTCTGACTCCTGATGGCCAAGGGAATAGATGGAACTGAAGAAGCTTGCAGTTTTTTCTTTCTGTTCATGTTTCCCCTCTGACCTCACATGCCCTCCTTCCTACTGTCATCTGTCAAACCCTTCCTCTCCCTTCACACTACCCCAAGAGCCTTGCCTCCTTGAAAACATAGCACAAACTTCTCCCTATTCCACAAACATAATGCAACCATTTCCTACTTGGAACTCACAGAAGCTGGTGGGTGGCAAGCTTCTTGAGACAGCTCCTTGCTTTTCAAAGATAGGATTTTGCTGTGTCGTCCAGGTTTGTTTTGAACTCCTGGGCTCAAGAGTACATCACCACAGTTGGGTAAACACTCTTTTTAGTTTTGCTTTCAGGGCTAGAGATGGAATCAAGAACCTTGTATATCCCCATCTAAAGGTCTACCTCGAGCTATACCACCATGCCAGTATGGTAAATATATCTGTATGTTCCTGTGGCGAAATCATAGCTTTACATATGATAAGCAGACAAGCAGTACCAAACAGCTACATACCAAGCCCACCTTCTAATAGAGAAAGGGGTTCCCCAGCATAACAACACAAGTAGAAAATCGATCAAAGGAAAGAAATGGAAAATACGTGCAAATGCATATTAAGTTACTCAGGAGAGGTGCTTTATTCATCTTTGTATAATATCACTAAGTGTCTAGCAGTCTGTTTTGCCCGTGATAAGAATTCAAGGATTTTCAGAACTGAACTGTGCTGGGCTCTAAGAGACCATTGACAATCCCTATTTCAGCTATTCTCATTTTAAAGAAAGAAAACAGACATGAAAAGGTTAACTCACTCATTAGCACAGCTAGTTGGTGACAATTGAGACCAGGCCTGGTCTCTTCTCCTCTAGTCTGTCACATCATGCTATCTTTCAAGTAATTACTTAAATTGTGGTTCACAAAACAGTGGGTTTTTTCCTCAATTGTCTAAATGCAGGTCAGTGGGACAGCCCAAGGCCTTAGCAATGGCTTGTTTACCAGACTTTCACAAGACAAGGAGAGGTAGCCATGAGAGACAAAGGACACAGTTTCCCCTTAAATACCCCCAAACCCCTTGATGATACCAAGGACAACATCATCAGTCACTTCATCATTCCCTCAGCTTCAAAATCGTATTTAAATCTAGAAAAAAAAAGTACTTGCCTCTCTGTCAAAGACAGATGTTATAATCAGTTCAAGCATTATCAAGTCTTCAACTGTGCTTGAAGAAAGGTTTGGGGCTAATATTACTCCCATCCTCTGCTCTGTCCTGAATTAATGCCCTCTCTGTGAGGTCTCGAAATTTACCTCAGAAGAATTGTCTACTTACAAAAGTGAAATACAATAGTTCATTTAGGCGAGCCAACTAGCCTTCCCTATCACAAGCTTCCACCTTAAACTCCCACAAAAAGACAACCTCCTGTCACTAAAACTAAAGGAGTGATTTTCCCCATTATTTTCTCAAATCTGTGTTTGACTGACTTAAGCTATAAACCTTCTCTCTCTCTCTCTTTCTCCTTTTTTTTTTTTTAACCCATTGCAATGCATTTCGGGCAGCTTCAAAAACTATAAACACTGTAACAAATCCAAATCACTTAACAGGATAGGACCACACCATGGAACGCCAAGTTATTAGATAAACTGTGATTTCTTAAAGCAAACCCCTGTTAATGCCAGGGCTCCTAAACTCAGTTTAGAAACAGCACTTCTTAGAGACAGGCGTCAAGTTACAAGCCTAATTCTGGGGATTCAGTTTGACTTGCCCTGATGGAAATAAGCCAGGGCAAGCAACCTGTCAGCTGAGCCAGAAGGTTTCTACATACATTCTCTTTTAGAACTGCACAGCATGGCCCCCAGGTACAGGGAGGGTCCCTTTCTCAGACATGGCCAGAGTGTGAGGTCAAACTTTCCCTCCATCGAGGGAACCAAGTCACTATGAAGGAAATAAGACCTCAACCCCTCAGTTTGGAGTCTAGATGAACTCGAACTGGCACTTTCGGGAAGGAAGACTTCTTGCCCAGGGACAAACCTCTGATCCCCACACTCCGTCCTCCCCAATCCAGCTCACCTGAGCACATGGATCAGGGGAGCACTGTTGGACCGTCTCAGGGTGGCCCCCTCAGATGTGTCAGCCTCAAAATCCAGCTCCATTTTCTCCTGAGCCATTCGGAGACTTGCTAGCCAACACAGCCCGCAGTGCTCTCGGCTCCTGGTGCTTTGCTATGGACTCACTGCAGGACTGAGCTGCTGGGGACTGGCAGCTGGGGGCGGGGGCTAATGGGCGGAGGCTTGGGCGCGAGGGCGGAGAAAAGTAGGAGAGGAGGATGCAGATGAGGAAGGATGTGGGGGGCGGGCGGAGGAGGATATAGAGCTGGTGTTGGGAGGGTGACAGGATGAAAAAGGGGATGGAGGAAAGACAAAGGTGGGAGAAAGAAAAAGAGGCACAGGGGTTGATACAGGATAGATGGAAATGCAGGGCATAGCACTAATAGAAGAGCATGGAAGTGGGAAAGGAGGACAAAGGTCAGGGTAAAGGGGCACAGGGATGGGAAAAGAGGAGGAGGGAGAATGTGGAAGAGGAAAGCACAGGAGAAGAAAGGGGAGGAAACTAGGCAGTGGCAGAACTCAAGCTGTCATTTTTCCCGCCTAGGACCGTAAGCGCGGCTAGGCTACGTTTACAGTGGCTGCCTTTGCAGCGCTAGCAATGAGGACTTGACAGCTGGCCAGGCGGCCTCTGCTGCTCCACCTCCACATGCTCAGGGTCTCTGTCCAGTCCGCCATGCTCTGGGCCCCGGTCCCCGGGGCCCCTCAGCACAGGGATGGCGCCTTTCACTCCCTAGTCCCTGCCCGCCTGCAGGACTCAGAAAAGGGATCGGCCCTCTGCGCCACCGCGGCGCTGCTTCTATCTCTTATTGGCTCTAATGACCCGCGGGACCCTCTGGAGCTCAAATTGATTTCTATAACCTGCCGCCTCTTTTGCCTCCCACGCTTCAGAAATGGGAGCCTCCGAGGGGCCAGCTCTTCCGCATCTTGTCGCCCATTGGACACTGCGCATGCGCCTTACAGCTGCTCCAATGGGCCTGGGGCCAAGGCGCAGGCGTAATAGCCTCTCTCCGCAACCCGCCTTCAAAGGGGAGGGGCGTTTCCAGGGGGGCCCAAAATCTTCCTGCGTGGCATTGGTCCGGGAGCCCTGGCGCCGTATTTCGAAAAGAGCCAATAGTTTGGAGACTGAAGCCTCAGTTTTTAGTAGTTTGGACTAATATTCAAGTGAAAGCGATTTTCACGTTATTTCACTACAAATTTGTACTCTGACCTTTGTGATCCACAGACACTTTAAATATTTTTTATGTGAAAGTCTATGTGTGGGATATGCGCGTGCGTGCATGCGTGCATTCCCATGGAGGTCAGAGAGGTCATTGGATCACCTGGAGCTGCAGTTGAAGGCAGTTGTGAAGTGATCAACATGGGTTCTGGGATTGGAACTCAAGTCCCCTGTAACAGCAGCAAGCACCCTTAACCTTTGAGCCATCTCTTCAGCCCCCTTATTTATTAAATTCCTCAGTTGTGTTGGTTTTCTGTCTACCAAGGTCTGATTTTTTTTTCAGATCATCTGTTTCAGCTCCACTAGAAAAAAATAAAAGATTTGTTTTCTTTCCAAGGCTTATGGAGATTCTGGCAATCATAATATGATGCGTGTGACAGCTGGAATTAATTTAAAAAACACATACATGGCCCTTACTCCATGCAAGGAAGTATTATAACAACTGAGAAAATATTAAATCATCTCATCTTAACTACACGAATACCTCTTCCTAGATACTACATCTTCTCAATCATCCAAAATTACAAAGTATGGGAAATATAATAGTTATGAAATTGGTTTGAAAATTAGCAAAATGGGGCTAGAGAGATGGCTAGAGAGTGTTTGAGAGCTCTTGTTGCTCCTCCAGAAGACATGAGCTGAGTTCTCCAGTATCCATCTCAAGCAGTGCTTAAGCTCCTATAAGTGGTGAAGAGCGTTTGCTGCTCTTGCAAAAAAACAGGAGTTCAGTTTCAACCATCCAAGTCTGGTGGCTCACAACCACACTGAATTTCAGCTCAAAGGGGC
The DNA here is from genome assembly GCA_902729485.2 of Mus minutoides. Taxonomy (NCBI): domain Eukaryota; kingdom Metazoa; phylum Chordata; class Mammalia; order Rodentia; family Muridae; genus Mus; species Mus minutoides. Next base: position 377,779 of record LR753475.1, read on the forward strand.
CCAATGTTCTATTTTGGCACACACACACACACACACACACACACTATTTTTTTTTCTATCAAGCAAAAATAATTTTCTTTTCAAGTTGGTTGCTCCATATTAAAGTTACCCTACACAGTTGTCATTTTACACCTCAACATTTATGCTTTCTGATTATAAAATGTGAATTTGTGTATTTGTTTGTTTTGTGTATATGGATGCTATGGCCTACATCTGAAGCTAAGGAGACAACTGGAAGAAGCCAATCTACTTCACCATGTGGGTCCCAAGGGCTAAACTCAAGTCATCAGGCTTGTCAGGAAACTCCCTTATCCTCACGATCCATCTTGCTGGCCATATTGTGAAGATGTACAAAGAACTTTTGGATAGATCCTCTATTATTTTCTTGGTAAAAGTTATTTAATCCTGTTTACTCTTTAATCAAGCTGATTGAAAATTTAAAATTTAAAGACATTAGGCAAATTAAATTTATCGAAGTTTATTTAACCAAAGAAATGACTCATGGTTGTGCAAAACTCTAAACTATTAAGGTTCACAAAGCCCCTCACAACAACCATTTCCTTCCGTTTTCCAGCTGCATTAAAAACATCTCAGTAGTAGGGACTAAGGTGGGAGGATTGTGAGTTCAGGTCTCCTTGAGTTACATAGAAAAAAATTTGAAACTTTCTTAAATAAAACAACACAAACAAACAAAGAAAGATAAACTCTCTAACACTGCATGCTGCTGCCATTGCTCGCTGCTAGTCTCTAAAACATGATGGTAAGATTCTATTGCTGAAGATTTCAGGTCCTAGCTCATAGAGCCAACTTTATTTATTTATTTATTTATTTATTTATTTATTATTGTATAGGTGTTACAATTAGGGAGATTGCCTTGAGTTTCAGAGAGACTTTGAACGTTAGACATTAATCTGTATTGAGACTGAAACACTATTGGGACTTTTGAAGTTAGACTAAATGCATTTTTGAATGAGCCAGTGAAGGACGGGAAGTGAAATGTGGTGGTTTGAATGAGAATGACTTTCACTTTTCAAAATACTGTACCCACTCCCAGTGTGCTCTGTCTCCTTCTTTCAGATCAAGGTGTGAGCTCAGAACTCTACCTGTTGTCATGTTTTTTGTCCCACCATCATGGATGCTGACTCTCTGAAACTATAAGCCCAATTAAAGGCTTTCTTTTATAAGTTGTCTAAATTGTAGTGTTTGGGCCCAACAATAGTAAAGTAACTAAGACAGCGAAAGTCTTTTGGAGGCTCAAGCCTTCCCCAAGTGACACACCATTGCCTCCACTAAGGTCACACCTTGTAATCAATCCTTCCAAGATACTTCCACTAACTAAAGACCAAGTATTCAACATATGAGTTGATGAGTATTCTCATTCAGACTGAACAGGTACAATTTCTATTGTACCAGTGAGCAGGCTGAACATTCCCTATTGGGTAGAAATAATGATTATATTTCTCCCTTAGAAATATTCATAGTACCTTCCAACACTATGAAAGCTAGTACCAGATCGATTGCCCCATGTTATTTGATTCTAGTATGTAGTGTTTTCAAGATTAGGATCTTACCATCAAGTTCTGGAGGGTAAGTAGGAGCAATAGCAATAGTTTATAATGTTTGATATTTCATTTGTGTGTGTGTGTGTTTTCATGTGCCTGAGCAGGTCAGAGATACTGTTCCCTCAGGACTGACCTTACAGATAGTTGTGACCAGCCTGATGTGAGTGTTGGGAACTGAAATTGGAGCAGTACATGCTTAATGGTAGTCCCCATGCCCTATTTTATTCATACCATCAGTGTCTACCTAGTTTTTGTTGCTTTTAATATCAATCTTTTAAGAGGAATGGGTTATTTGTGGTTTGTGACTAGGGATTTACTCCTCATTGGCTTACTCTTGTGGAAACTTAAGGTTGAAGTGTTACTTTAAGGTTGTTATAGCAACCCAGCAAATAGAGAGCTGGTTATGACACTTCTGTGGGGAAACTTTAACAGATGAGACCATTGGCAGATGAGCAGCAGACTGGGACTTATGAAGAACAAGATAGTATAAGTTTTAAGGTAAAGGTCCAAGGAAACAATTGATCTGAGACCATGGCTTATTGTAGAAGAGAAACCACCGTGGGTAAGGATACTAATATATGGGTAGAGATAAAAAGAAGTAAGACTAATCTCTTTAAAGATATTCTCACCTGTGAATGTATTGGGTTCTGTCTGTGTCTTTACAGATTTTCAGTTTCTAATGTGAAAATCTCTTGAGAAAGAAAATTCCTCCCTTTGAGTAATACAGTACCCTACCAATATAGTCATTTCCTATTTCTGTGCCATCCCTTTCTCTTTCTCTCTCTCTCTCTCTCTCTCTCTCTTTCTCTCTCTCTCTCTCTCTCTCCCTTTCTCTCTCTTTCTCTCTCTCTCCCTTTCTCTCTCTCTCTCTCTCTCTCTCTCTTTTTGGTTTTTCGAGACAAGGTTTCTCTGTATAGCCCTGGCTGTCCTGGAACTCACTTTGTAGACCAGGCTGGCCTTGAACTCAGAAATCTGCCTGCCTCTGCCTCCCAAGTGCTGGGATTAAAGGCGTGCGCCACCACGCCCGGCTCTCTTTCTCTTTTTAAGTATAATGTCTTTTTATTATTTGAGAATTCCATACATATATATAATGTACTTTTATTATTCTCATACCCCACTGTTCCCCCTAACTCTTCCCAGGTCTGCCACACCCCTTCAACTCTCCCCCACCCCCCACAACTTCACACTTTCTTTTTTTTTTTTTTTTTATAACCCACTGAGTCCAGTTGCACTACCCCTATTCATATGGGTGTGGGGTCGACCACTAAAGTATGGTCAGTCTACTAGGGATCACACCTTGAAAGACAATGGACTCTCCCCCAGCCAGCAGCCACAAACTTTCAGTAGCTCTTCAGTTAGGGGTAAGTGATTTTTAACCCCTGGGTGTGGGGCCAACCACTAAACTATGATCAGTCTACTAGGGATCACACCTTGAAAGACAATGAACTCTCCTTTAGCCAGAGCCACCAACTGTCAGTAGCTCTTCAATTAGGGGTAGGTGATTGTTAACCCCTCCCTCCTTCCTGCTGGAATGTTGACTGGCTTGATCTTTAGGCAGGCAATCACAGCTGCTGTAATCTCATTTCAGTCCTGTTCTGTTCAGTAAACACTTTCACTCAAGCCCTTCCTAGGTGCTGGCACTTACAACCTTCCCCCACACCTCTGTCCCAGTGTTCTCTAAGACTTGGGTTGAGGGGTATGATATAGATGTTCCATTTATGGCTGAGCACTTCAAAATCACTTAAATCGCTACATATGGGCCAGTTGCAATTTCCTCATTAATTTTTGTTCACTGTACAACGAAGCTTCTCTAATGAGAACGGAGAGCACTAATTTCCATCTCAAAATACCATATTTAGAGGGTAGTTTAATACTACGTTTATTTAATAAAATATAATAAGTTCACCCCTGGCATCTATGAGCTCCACAGCCATAGATAGGTTCTTGGTCAGAATGACAACACTAGCATAAATTTCCTCTTGTAGAGTGGACCTTAAATTCAACCAGAAAGGAATCAGTTATACCCACAACATTCATGCCACTATTGTACTCAGGAGCATATCTCGACAGAACAAATGTTAGTGTGGGTCACGGTATTCACAGTTAGGTAAGAGTGTTCATGATTTTTCTTAACCTTAGCAGCCTATATAGCACTTTCTAGTACTATGAAGCCTACCCGGTGGGGCTGAAGCTTCCCAGGCAGGGTCAGTTGGATTCCTCCATGTACTGTGACAGAAAGATGTGGTGTCTTCATCAATAGGGTCTTAACATCAAGTTCTGATAGGAAAGAAGAAGAAGCAATGTGTGCAACCCTTTTTCTAGAAACACAGTCACTGGTTTTTCTTGTCATTGCATTATGCTCATTTCCCAGTTACTACACTTAGATGTTTAAAAACTCTCTGAGATGAAGAGGTATATGAAATTTTGTCTATTTATTCAAAATACAGTCATTAAAATGTACTACCTCCAAGAATATTAATATATGACATGAAAATTAAGATGGAGGCCGGAACTTTTGTTAATGTGTGTACTCCATAGTCTTTGGTTACACAGTTTTCTGAAGTTTTAACCCATCTATGTTTTTACCTTACCAGAAAGGCACAGAAATCTTGTCTTTGCTTCTCAGTACTTGGAATTTGAATAACCTCTCTGGGCTTTGGCTTCCGCCTTTGAAATGCAGGCATTGTGATGGTGCCCACCTCACAGAATTATTGTAAGCTTTAAATGTGATCACATATTTAAAGTGATTAGGGTAGTACCAGGCACGTAAGTGCCCAATAAATGGTAGCTATTATTAACCTGTCTTACATCAGGAACAGAGACTCCAAATCATCCTCATGTCTGGGATTTAGATAATTTAATTCTGTTGAACATAATCAAGTTTTTCTTCTTCTATTCCCAGAATGAATGAAAAATAAGTGATTATGATCTTACATGTCATAACTTTTCACAAACTATCTCAAGACAATTCCATTAGTTTAAGCTCACCACTGATTAGCTGAATGAGGCTGATGACTGAACCAATTGAGACATATGAAAACATTTTATAAACTCTAAAGTGATATTCAAATATTGTAGCTATTTTAATTTTTAAAAATCCCATCTCACTAGGTTTATTTACTTTTTCTGGTCAATTCTGTATACATTTCCTAAAATGTGTAGCTTTACAATATTATTAACATGTTGAAGTTATAGCATAGCAGTGAAGCATTTCCCTGGAGTCATGCTCTAGGTTCAATCCCCAGTATTCCCTCTTTATCCACTCACACACTCATGGTGGCTTATGCTGGTAAACACTCAAGAGGAGCATTGCTACAAGTTCTGGGACAGCCTGCGCTACAGGGTAGGTCCCAGGTAAGGCCCTGTCACAAACCTCCCCCTAATATTCCTAAGATGAAATTACGATTTTAGCACCAAATCGGCATCATTATATGATGCTGAAAAAGTCTAAATGGGAAGTTAAGTGTTCTGAGCTGCGATGAACTGTGGAAGCAGTGTTGAAATGAATACAGCACCAATACTACATAAAATGAAACACTGATTTGGATATATTCTGAGATTTTTGTTTTAAGAAAATAAGCTTTGCTATGTTACATCTGTAAATTAGCTGAGGACTTTGGCTAACAGCCAATTCTAATACTGTAAATATTCATATCAGATTATCGTAAAAAATAGTTATAAAAACAATGATTTATCTGCACATTTGGTTCACTTGGGAAAGGAATTTATCAAAGCCATAAATACTTAGCATTTTGCTCTTTTTTTCTTTCTGGACTTTAGTTGTGTTTTTTAATTACAGAGGTGTAGTTTGTCTGCTGTTATGGGAAACATACATGCCGTTAAGCAAGCATGTTGGTTTCAGTCATGAAAGAAAAGAGATCAGTCCTGGAAAAACTGAAATATAAGGCAGAAAGCAAAGGATTCTTCTATAACTGATGCCTCTGAACTCTTTCCTGAATGCCATAGTCAACATAGGAACAGATAAATGACCTTTAGCACAGCACTAGGAAGAACATGGGAGAAAGGAGCCATAAAAAGGCTGTTCCTAGACTGCACATGTGCTACTCTGCTGCTCTGGTCTTGAGCCACAAAGGATGATAATTGCTTTAACAGTTAGTATGCACCATCTGACTGGACAGAAGACGTTGGTGGAGGCATAACTGCCCTGTTCCCTCTGGACATTTAATCTGTAGTTTTTCTTTTCAAAGTGACTTGTTGCTGTGGATTAGAAAAGGGAACATTTACTCAGTCTTTTGTATTAGTGGTTTCGACCTTTTTGGCAATTAGGGGTCCAGGTGAGAACTAGGAGGTTTTAAGATGGTTCTGCCCAGATTTATGTCCACAGATATTAGGGACAGCAGGGCTGCAAAGGTGAGTGGCCCTACTCATCTAAGGCCACTATTTTCTCACTCTCTGCCATTTGCTTTTCTCCTTCCAGCATCCCACCACCAAGACATGTCTTCAAATGAAGAAGAGCCAGATACCCTCCAAAATTTCCAACGTGGCAGAGGTTTTATCCTCAACACAGATGTGATACAGGAGACTATGGAAGTGGATTTAAGCCTGGCACCAGCTTCCAGATCTGTAGACATCAGCCACCTTAGAAGATCCAACAGCATCCCTTTGGTCAATGGATTTGGGTGAGCAGGGTGGATGTACCTGAGGGCAAAAGGGGAAGGGGCTGTGTTGGACAAAATGACATCTAATAGAATTTCCTTGCTTTCATTTATCAAGGTCTTACAAGCATCATATTCCTGCTGTCTAAAGACCCCACCTCAGCCTAGTGGAGGAGAGGGAGTGGGCAGGGCAAACTGAGGGACAGCATTCACCTCATCCTGACCCATCCTTAGCTTAACACATGTCTGAACAGGACCACTCTCCTCTGATGGGTACATGGACCTAACTGTAGACCCCAATTAGTGTGGGGCATGGCATTCTTGTAATTTCCTTTTATCTCTTCGCTTCTCCTCAGAAGAAGCTGAGCATCCTTCCACTCATGCTTCCAGACTTGTTATGACTATGGCTTTTTCATCTTTCTCAGCTGACTTGTCACCTTTGTTTGACCTTCACCTCCTGCACACTTAAGATGGAAATTTTTGTGAAGCAAATAAATTTAGACTTTTTAAAATACCTAATTGTTTTAAAAAAAACTTTTAGGTGCTGCAGAAAGTACACCTCTTGAATTATACAATCTCAGTGGGTAATATCCCCCAGCCCCCAAAGAGGAAATACTTGATTCAGAAGAAGTATATAAGTATATTTCTCTCTCTCTCTCTCTCTCTCTCTCTCTCTCTCTCTCTCTCTCTCCATGTATAAAAAGCACAAATGCACAGGATATATGAGCAGATAAGTAATACATAGGTGGCTGTATTAGTTATTTCCTATTGCTGGGATAAAGCACCACAGCAACTTAAACAAGAAACATTTGATTTGGGGTTGGTGGTTTCAGGAACCATGGCAGCAGGCAGGCAGGCCTGACACTGGAACAGAGCTGAAAGCTCACATCTTGAGACACACCCCAAAGCAGAATGAAAGAGACACACACTGGGGATGGTTTCAGCTTTGAAACCTCAAAACTGTCCCCCAGTAACACATCTCCTTCAACAAAGCTGTACCTCTTAATCCTCTCCAAAGAATTCTACCAACTGGCTGCCAAGTGTCCACACATCTGAGCCATTGGGGCCATTCTCAGTCAAACCACCACGATGGCATTAAAGTTTGCTGTTGGGGCTGGAAAGTGGGTAAATTGCTTAATACACAGGCATGAAGATCTGAGTTCAGATCACCAGAGCCCTCAATAAAAGCCAGGCTTGGCAGTTAGACCCTGCAATGTTAACTAGCACTTGGGGTTCATAGACAGGTAGATTCCAGGGACTTGCTAGCCAAGCAGACAGACTAGCTTACATGGTAAGCTTTGTAGCTTTAATGCTTACCAGATAAATTACCATTAATTCAATTTTCTGTATAAATGTTTCTTCATGCAATAAGACCTTGAGCAATGGAATTTATCTCAAATTGCACATTAATATTAAATAAAACCCTTCAGTCCTGTGCACAAGAAAGGAGACTATGGAAAAATAACATCTCTCTCTCTCTCTCTCTCTCTCTCTCTGTGTGTGTGTGTGTGTGTGTGTGTGTGTGTGTGTGTCTGTGAGAGAGAGAGAGAGAGAGAGAGAGAGAGAGAGAGAGAGTACTTGATATCTTATCTCTATCTCTCTCCACCTTGCTTTTTAAAACAGGGCCTCTCACTGAACCTGGAATTCACCATTTTACTTAGTCAAAGCTTTTAACTTTGGTATTTTTACTAATAAATGACATTCACAAAGCATAGCAGGATATTTGACTTGCTAGTCTTTGTTTTGAGAGTCTCAGGAATGGAACTTAAAGTCTCTAACATACTAGGCAAACTCAATGCCACTGAACGATATCCTCAGCCCAGAAACTTCTTAGAAACAGTAAGACTGTTTTACAGAGTTCACAGTTAGGAAATTCACTTCTGTAAGTAATGCTTCCGGAAAGGTAAACTTTTCTATACATGGAATTTTTTTTTTTTTTTGGTTTTTCGAGACAGGGTTTCTCTGAATAGCCCTGGCTGTCCTGGAACTAGCTTTGTAGACCAGGCTGGCCTCGAACTCAGAAATCCACCTGCCTCTGCCTCCCGAGTGCTGGGATTAAAGGCATGCGCCACCACGCCCGTACATGGAATTTGATGTGAAAGTAGAAAATCACTTGGAATCTACGTAGCAGTGTTGAGCAAACTGCAGATAGAATAGTTCCCTGCTAGATATAGCTTGGACATTAGTAGGGCACTAAGAATTTGAGGCGTGAGTAAAGGAATATGGTGCATATGCAACTGGAAATCTAAGATGGAGAAATGAATTTGACTAAGGCTCAGTACAATCCTACTTTAGACCAATTCTTCCTTTAGGGTAAGACTCTGACTTCACCCTAGCTCATAAATATGCAGTAAACAACAAAAAGTGCTCACATAGGCAAGTCTCTGACTTCATGCATGTGAGACGTTTCCCATAGTGTGTCAAATGCTTTGATAGCTGAGTGAGGTGGGTCATACTTGTAATCCTAGCATTTGGAAGGCTGGGGCAGAAGGATCATTATGAGTTCTTTATACTCTCAAACTCCACTTAGTTAACTTAATTTCTAATGTCAAAACTTTGAACAGAGTCTTAGAGATCAGGCTGTGTTTAAAGCGGTGATCTTTTGCCTCCACTTCCTAAGTGTTCGGATTAGAAATATACATCACCATACTTGGCTTCAAGGTTTTTAAATAACCTTTTCTCTGGCCCTTATTTATATGCTTAGAAGTTTGGATAGTGGTGTGACTCTCCAGTAGAGTACTTGCCTTGCATGGATGAGAACCTGGATTGATCCCCAGCCTCACACGCAGGCAAACAAATATACAAACCTACCTGAGCTGCAAAGTGAGTTCAAACCAACCTAGGCAACTCAGTGAAAAAAAGGAGGACTGAGAATGTAGCTCACTTGGCCAGCATGTGCTAGTCACTGGATTCAATCCCTACCATCGAAGTAAAATAATAAATAAAAGATTGAAAATTGGGGTCAATAATATTTGTAAGAATTAATTACTATTAGTTGTACATATTTGTTGGGTACAAGATCATTCAGTACATGTGTATAATATGAAATAATCAAAGGTAGTTGGTATTTCTATTTCCTTAAAATTTTAAGTTCAGTGCTGGGCGTGGTGGCACACACCTTTAATCCCAGCAGAGGCAGAGGCAGGTGGATTTCTGAGTTCGAGGCCAGCCTGGTCTACAAAGTGAGTTCCAGGACAGCTAGGACTATACAGAGAAACCCTGTCTCGGAAAAAAAAAATTTAAGTTCAGATTAACACAAATAATTGCATTTTCAGACTCCCTCTATATTTTGATATATGTATATAATGTGTGCTGGTCAAATAAGAGTAAGTAATATCCCACACTCCTAGCTACTTTGTGTCCATAGCCTCTAAGTTCTTCTCTTGTAGTTGATTCAAACCTACAGAGTAGGTTGCCGTGAACTCTGCTCTCTTCACTGTGCTATACTTGGCAAAGGAAAAACAGAGAAGCTGTGTTTGTGTCTAGGTTTTGTTCAGAAATTCTCCTAGTCCCTGAAATCCAAAAGTCTGTAGCCAGAGTGTGGAGGGTTTGAATGTCACAATAAAGACCTGAGTGTGGTAGATAATAGCCACTGAAAATTGTGAGCTAGAGAGCAAGCTGTTCTTTAGGAAGGTGACCCTGGCAGTCTACTAAATAGCTTGGGATAGGGAAAGAACAGAGGTAAGGAGGTCAAAGAGACTATTGTGCAGTTTGTGTATAAGGAAAAATGCTTTGAGGGGTTTTGGGCAAGGATCCTAAAAAGAATTAAATGGATAGAAAATAGAGTTTAGGGGTACAGCCTAAAAGACTGGCTCTTGATTGGATATAAACAGTAAGAAGAAAGTGTTAGGGTGTGTATGTGTGTGTGTGTGTGTGTGTGTGTGTGTGTGTGTGTGTGAGAGAGAGAGAGAGAGAGAGAGAGAGAGAGAGAGAGAGAGAGACTGTTTCATGTAGCCTCAAACTCACTATGTAGCTGAGACTGGCATTGGATTCCTGATTCTCCTGCCTTTACTTCCCAAGTGCTGGGATTTTAGGCATGTACTACCAGTCCTAGCTAAAGACAATTTATTACAGTCAGTAGAGAAATCTGGATAAACAGTACATGGGGCCGGTAGTGGTGGCGCATTCCGGTAGAATTTGCTGAAGGAGGCAGAGGCAGGAGGATCACGAGTTCGAGGCCAGTCTGGGCTACACATGTTAGCCGGGCGTGGTGGCGCACGCCTTTAATCCCAGCACTCGGGAGGCAGAGGCAGGCGGATTTCTGAGTTCAAGGCCAGCCTGGTCTACAAAGTGAGTTCCAGGACAGCCAGGGCTATACAAAGAAACCCTGTCTCAAAAAACCAAACCAAACCAAAACAAAAATAGTACATGGGAACCATCTGTATTCTTTTGTGACTTCTTTGGAGTTAAATGGAAAAGCTACAATAAAAAAGAAACAAAAAGTAAAAGATGATTTTTTTTTTTTCTGGGTGACGAGGTCACATAGGATTGAGGCCACCTGTGAAGGCAGCAGTCAGGTTGGGGACATAGGCTTCATTTTCAGTGGTCAGTAGTTGGCTGCTTAACTTGTCTGCTCTTGTTTGCAGTGTGGGAATGTGGCCAAGGGTTGAACAAACTTGCAAATTTTCTATTGAAGCCAGAAATATCTGGATTCAGTTAGTTAGTCTGGATTTTTTTCATGTGAAATCTTTTAGAGTTACACAATGAATTCAAAACCATTTTAATACCCTAGGGCAACATTTACCTGCTGACAATGGCAGACCCATGAGCCCTGCTATTGGTTATGGTTCTTTTTGTAACAGTTCAGACATTAAGAGAGAATTTGTGCTTGTACATTGTAGCTCTGATCATAACATTAAATCAGTTACAGGTTTACACACACACACACACACACACACACAAATGTCATATTTCCAAGGTTACAGTAAATTATGCTTATTCTCAGGGGAACAATTAGAGGTAAAATGGCGTCTCTGAGAAATTCTTACCTTACAAGGAAACTTATTTAAGCTTAGCTCAGTTAATTTCTCTCTCTCTCTCTCTCTCTCTCTCTCTCTCTCTCTCTGTGTGTGTGTGTGTGTGTGTGTGTCTGTGTGTGTGAAAACATCTGCACAGCTATCTCCACTAAGAAATCATTTACATTCATAGTATTCATAGTGTTCCTCTTTAACTATAAAGTATATCTGTTTATAAATTTGATAATGAATTTTATATTCCAAAATGTTTTCTTTTGCCTTAGTGATAATTCACAGGGGTTCCAAGTTGGACCCACAAGAATGAGAAGGAACAGCTCCCTATTTCTGAATCAGCATGGTTTGGTAAGAAAATGCTTATTGTGGCATCTCTATGTAAGACACACCTCTTGGTCTTCAGTGGTGCCTCTCAGACTTGTAGAATATGGAAGGCTTGTTAAAACGCAGTGAGGTCTTACCCTGCAGAGTTTGGGACTTACATCATCTAGGAACGATGAAGCTTGACAATGTACTAGAATGGCTTTGAGAAACAAACAACTTCTCTAAACATTACTAAGAGAAAGCAAACACATTCAATACACTTACAATTATTTTTCTGCAGTTGAATTAGCTTTTAAATCTCTTATGTAGAGCCATCTCGTTTCTGTCTCAGGCTCTCTTAAAAGTTGTTTTTAGTCCTTTTTAGTTCAACTTCTCTCTCACATTCGTCCGAGATTGTAGTTAAAAATTCCAATTTGTGGTGTTACCATAAGATCTCTAAATTATAACTCCTTTTCTGCTAATTAAAGCTAGGAAAATAGAAAACATTCTTATAGGTCAGTACGTCAAAAGAATAAATGATTCATCATGTAAATTTTTTCTTAGATGATGTAAATTGTTGTTCACAACATTCAATGAGCTATTTTAGGGAGGCAATGAGCCATTCAGTGCATTCGCTGTTTGTTTGAATCACCACCTCTCTAGTTTCAACAAGTGCGTATCTTTGTCTTACTGATGGAATGGTGGGCGGCCTCTTAATATTCCACCACGGACTAAGCTATGAAGGGCCTTTGTCATGCTAAGGAAGTTCCCAGCTACTCCTACCTGTTTGAATTGTTGTACTTTTTCTGCATCGTTTGAAATAATTGTGTCTTCTTCCCCTTTGTGCTATTAATAGGGTATCTTATGCAGAATTTCTTATGTTGAATCACCTTGAGATTCCTGAGATAAATCTTCTGGCATTAGCCTAAGGTTTTTGTGGGATAGTTCTGCTGACTTGAGTATCTCATAAAACATTGGGAAGCTAATGATTCTTCTTTGCTTTTCCTAGACCCCTAACACGCCTTCCCTCCCTCTCACCTCTTCTTCCCTTCCCTCCACATATACCTTCCTCCTTTACCTCCTCTTGCTTGCTCTCTTGATCTCCCCTCCTCTCTCTTACCCCTCTTGTCCTCCTTTCACTCCTCCTTTCCTCCCCCTCTTCCATTTCCTGCACCCCCCAGTCCCATCCTCACTTGCTCTCCCTGTCACTTTCCTTCCTGGTCCCCACTCTCCACCTCCTTTCCTCCCCATGGCCATCCACTTTCCTTACTCTCCCCTTCCCTCCCTTCCTGCTTCCTTTCCTCTCTACTTCCCTAGTCTCCTTGTCTCCAGAGTCTGGGGACTGAAGAAGGAAGGGCAGAAGTGACTCCTGAATGCTTTTCTTTGACCTTAAGATTCATGCGCAATGGGATACATATACCCACACACATACACAAATAACAAATTAATAAGTAACCTTTGAAGAAATAGAAGCCATGTATTTGAAAGAGAGTACAAGAGTGCGTGGGAAAGGTTGGAGAGAAGAAGGTAAAGATAAAAGCAATGTAATTATATTTTAATTTCCAAAAATAAAATATTTAAACATCTAGGATAAAGGAAAATAGCATATTTGGTGAGGTAGAAGTAAAATATGTGGAGACAAGAGAGTTTGTACAGATTTGGAAAGAATACATCATAGCTAGAATGGATGGGAGGTGGGAAGACATGTGGGAACCAGTAGACTAGTATAAGATCTTATAGATTGAGGTGTGGTAGCACATGCCTGTAATTCCAGTTGGTGGGATGCTAAAGCAGGAAGATTGGGAGTTTAAGGGCAGAATGTGCTCTATAGCAAGGCCAAGCTGAGTTATACTGTAAGATTTTGTCTTAACACACACACACACACACACACACACACACACTCACACACACAACACACACACACACACACACACACACACACACACACACACACGCAACCATCAAAACAACATCACAAGACCATTTTGTTGTATTCTACTCTAAAGATTCTATATCTTATTTTATGTTCGATGAAAGTCATTGAAGAGTTCTTAAGGCAAGTTCTATGAGCAAATTTGCAGTTAAAAAATCACCCTGGGCGGTCTGGTCCGGTGCACCCGCACCAGCCCAGGGCTCAGGCACAGGCTCTGCGCACTCTCCGCGGGACTCCCCAGGCTGTCTTGGGACCACAGGACTCCCCAGGCTGTCTTGGGACCACAGGTGAGCAGCTAAATGCAGCATCTGTTCCTGCCCAATCCCGTGCGACCTGAGTCACCAGCCAGGACAGAGTTAAAGGCCCAGCCCAGGACAGACTCTCCCTTCCCCTTCCGGTCTGGTCAGGTGCACCCGCACCAGCCCAGGGCTCAGGCACAGGCTCTGCGCACTCTCCGCGGGACTCCGCAGGCTGTCTTGGGACCACAGGACTCCCCAGGCTGTCTTGGGACCACAGGACTCCCCAGGCTGTCTTGGGACCACAGCCCAGGGCTCGGGCACAGGCTCTGCGCACTCTCCACGGGACTCCCCAGGCTGTATTGGGACCACAGGACTCCCCAGGCTGTCTTGGGACCACAGGTGAGCAGCTGAACGCAGCATCTGTTCCTGCCCAATCCCTTGCGACCTGAGTCACCAGCCAGGACAGAGATAAAGGCCCAGACCATTTCAGACTCTCCCTTCTGGCCTGCACCAACACCAGGTCTCCTTGGTTAGAGATGGCAGGAGGTAAGCATAAGAACAGAAGCAACAGAATCCA